>JARKIC010000311.1:0-323565 GCA_029378375.1 Mycena olivaceomarginata | reverse complement strand
TACCCTCGGCTAGGTACTACGGCGGGCGGGGCACCCGCCCTGCCATCAATCCACCGTCGGTGCCATCAGAAATAGGCGGCGACGTCGCTTCCCGCCGCGCCCGACCTTTCCCATCACTTCCATCAAATCCCCGCCCCCCCCGCCGAACTCACGCATTTCGGGCCCAAAAATAAAGGTAAAATCGCGAAAATAATTGGGGACACTCTATGGATACAACGCAGTCTATTACATACAAAAATGTAATAGAAATACATTGAGAAACACTTACCTTCCTTCAGCCTCTGCGCCATCGTCACGGGAGATACGGACGATGTTCATGAAGGCCTCCGCCATCATGCCGTTTTTTATCGCTCTCGACATCCGCGTCGTCGTCGTCGACAGGTGCAGCTGCACTGTCATCTTCGGGAGGAAGAAACAGTCGCGTGGGAGACGGGCCTCCAAATGTATAGCACAGTAGATGAGCTTGTAAAAACAGACACCGAATAGATATCTGTTCCATGATCCCTCTTGGTGTGCTATGTTAACTTGAATCGCGAACTGATTGAAGTCGCTTTTATGAGCAAACTGATTGAAGTCGCGAACTGATTTTATTTGAGTTCTACCACTTCTACTGCACCGTTCAGCTTCGTTTGAGATGTAAGTTCACGATATTCAATGAACTTTGAAGAGTTATTTTTTTTTTTGGTCTGACGAAAGTATTTTTGAAAATTAAGTACTCCGGTGTATGTGCTGAATATTTATTTCTAGATAGCGGCACCTACGTTCAACCCACTGTAAAAAAAGTGAGAACAACGGAGACGTGGAGCAATAGGTGCGATTTAAATGGTCTATATATTATCGCGAACTGATTTTACAGGTGGTATCCAACATTGATTTTGGCTGGTGATCGACATTCTCTTCTCTTCCACCACCACTTTATCAAACCCCTTCTTCCAAATGCCACGAGGCCGGACCCCATTGGAGCCTGACGTTAAGCAGCAACATTGTGAAGACTCTTTGAAACGCTACAGCGAGAAGCAAGTCCAGATTTTTTCCATTTTTCTCCTGAGAACTGACATTATTCTTCTGTCATGCAGAAATGCTGACAAGCTCCGTGAGGCGCGCGACTGCGAATGCAACAGTGGGTGCCTCAAATCCTCGTACTCTATTCCCCAATTCTCGTCGACCAAGGCATCGCTGCCGTCGCAAGTTCCGATATCTTCACACAACGCAAGTATGCTAGGAAAGTGGCCTTGGCGTCGGAACGTTACCGCGACAGGTGAGCCAGTAAGTGGGCTCATTTAATGATTTAAACCGCAGGAAGCGCGACGAGGAGCATGCAGAGCGGCGTGCTGCCGATGCTGTGACAAGGCAAGCCAGGTGCACCATTAATTTGCTTTTTATTGTCTTAGCTCTAACAAATTTACAGGGGTATTGAAAAGGATGCCTTGCATAGGAAGCATACCAAACTCAAGAAAGTGCTGCCTCTACTGCTCATAGCCATACCACCACCGCACGCTGCAAAGCCGCCTCACACCATTTCCAAGCCGTGCGCTGCTTCACCGAGCAGCCCCACTCCCGCGCTACGCCACGCCCCGTCATTCGCATGCCCGCCGTCACCATTGCAAACGACTCGTCTGATGCCGAATCCCGTGAAGAGGGCGAGCATCACCCTCCCGAGCCGTCAATATGGCCAGCGCGCGCCTCCCGCCCCCAGGTGTTGTCGTTACTGCTACCAGGAGGACTGTGTTGGTTGCGCGTGCCTGTGCGTAGACTCCGATGAATGGTTTGACCATCCTGGTGGTCATGTGAATATACTCCATTATTTTCGCGATTTTACCTGTATTTTTGCGCCCAAAACGCGTGAGTTCGGCGGGGGCGGGGATTTGATGGGAGTGATGGGAGAGGTCGGGCGCGGCGGGAAGCGACGTCGCCACCTATGTTTGATGGCAGCGACGATGGATTGATGGCAGGGCGGGTGCCCCGCCCGCCGTAGTACCTATAAACGAGGTAAGCGGGGAGGAAATAAGGCATATTTAAAGCGCCCACCCGCGATGGCTCTAAAGCCCGCTAGTTAGCCGGGGATACCATATGCATCTCCCCGGCTAACTACCGGGGTTTCTTGGGCCGTACAGGTGTGTTTTCTTAGGCCGTGAAATGTTGTGGCCAAGTTCAGAAATGGCTGGATGTGGCGGACCGGAGCATCACCACCGCCAGACCAGCCATATCCAAGTTCCAACCAGACAACCAGACGTGAAACATTTTCCTGATGCTTAGCGGCAAGTTCCGTGGATAGGATGGCGGCTGTTAATCTGCACTGAGCGACGTAAGAAGCCGACTATTTGTAGACGGATCTGTACCCACTGTCAGAACCCATCATTTCTGCCACGTGAAAGATCGACGGCTACGGCTCCCGATTTCTTTCTACCACCACCATGGCGCTCACGGCGGATCTCTCCTCGAAATGGCTCCTGGTCTCGGAACCCGTCCCTCATGTGCTCCACATTGAACTCGCAAGGTCTGTCTTTGCGCGACTACTCCCGTAAATTCCGACGCTCATGTACCCAGAACTCCGGTCAACGCGTTCTCATCCGAGTGAGCACATACATTTGTTCTGAGCTTGGATTCCCGCAATTTAATTTCATAAAGATTCTGGCGTGCATACGGAGCTCTTTTCGACCGGATAACAGCCGAGGGAAGAGACGTCCGTGCCGCCGTCTTGTCTTCGGCAATTCCCAAACTATTCACCGCAGGAATCGACCGTACGTCGTAGTCCTATGCCGAAATCCTGGCTCAGACCATTTTCGATTGATTCAGTCGCTGATGCGGCGAAAATAACGGCGGGCGGACTGAGCGGAGCTACCCAGATCGACGGCGCGCGCAGCTCGCTGGCCATGCTGCGTGATATCAAGGACTTCCAGCACGCGATCGGCGCCCCAGAGCGGGCTCCGTTTCCTGTAATTGTCGCGGTCCACGGCTGGTCCTCGGGTTGGGCATTGACATTATCGCGGCCTGTGACGTCCGGTACGCCGCCGAGAGCTCGCAGTTTAGCATCAAGGTGCGCTTCACCCACCAAGTCTTGCATTGATTCAGCTTCGTACTGTCTTACACTCCTAAAGGAAGTCGACATCGGTCTCGCGGCAGACGTCGGCACCCTCGCATACCTCCCCAAAATCACAGGGAACCACTCCCTCATGCGCGAGATGGCGTACTCCGCCGCCCTATTCTCCGCCTCTGACGCCTCGCGCATGGGCCTGCTCTCTCGCGTCGTCCCCGGTGGGCGCCAGGAGGTCGTGGCGGCCGCGCTCGCGCTCGCCGGCGTGATTGCAGGAAAGAGCCCCATTGCTGTTTCTGGGACTAAGCGCATCCTTCTGCATTCGCGGGACCATAGGTGCGCACCTACCGAAGGACGGTAGCTTTAATATGATATCTAATTCTTTCGCAGTGTTGCCGAGAATCTCGAGTACACGGCCGCGTGGAATGCTGCCGCATTGCAGACTCAGGTATGTGTGCTTCGATGCCCTCCAGGCTTTTGCTGTGGTTGATTGAGTGACCAATTTTTTTTGTGAATGTAGGACATCCCCGAATCGCTCGCTGCCGCGAAAGGCCGCCGCGCGCCGAAGTTTGCGCCGTTGCATAGAACGAAGCTCTAGCGTTTTAGCAAAGTGGCGATTTTGCGTGGAGCATGGAATGTTTGACATGGAATGCATCCCAGTAGATTGATATTTATTCGCGCTCGGCACAAGAACGGAGAATAATTTGAAATCTCCCTAGCTGTTCGCGGGAATGAAGTCAAGGTGAGCGGCGTCATTCGATGGGATCCAAATATATCTGGTGCGGAATAGCCGGTGGAATGGATCCTAGTTGACCAATCCCTCGTGGGTCTTTCGATGTTTGTTGATTTTGCAGATGTAGGCCTTCGAGTCTGAACTCTTCCGTTATAAGGCTGCCGATATATCGTATTCGCGGCACCGACAGTCAATTCAGTGACAATCATCGCCCCATGCATTCTCATCAGCCGTCCCAAGCCGTTTCCGCACTCCAATGAAACACGGCGAATGCTTCGGTCTACCCCTGCGAATTCTCGGTCCGCACCAAACGCCGTACCTCAAAGCGGTGCAGTAAAGCTATAAATCGACAGTGCCACGGAAATCGCTGCCCTCGGTCTTGCTCGCATCTTATCCCATGTCTGGCCCCATTACCATTGCGATTCTCGGTGCCACAGGCCACCCTTGGGCCCTCCCTTCTTCAGGCCATCGCAGACCCACCCAAAGGTGCTCGACGCGCGCATCCGCATCCTCACGCGCCCCACTAGTGCCGAGAATGCACACACCCTCGCGGCCAGATATCCGACGCTGTATCTCACCGTGCATGCCGTGGACTACACCGGCGCGAAGGCCGAGACGGGGCTTGCGGTCGCGCTGCGGGGGGGTGGATGTTGTGCTGAGCGCGGTCGGCGACGACTCGGGATTGACGCGGAAGGACGTGGCGCACTTGTGCCTGCTGCCCGGGTTCATTGCGCAGGATGCGGTTGCGTGCGCGGCGAAGGCCGCCGGCGTGAAGCTGTTTGTCCCGTCGTGCGTGCCGGTCTACTATTGGACCGTTATCGGCTGATGTATCCCTTGGTAATAGCGAATTCGGGGCGCCAACGCATTCGATGGCACTCAACTCGGAGTCGTATATCGTGGGGAAGATATACCACCATGATTTTTCTGCGCAAACTGGAGCTGCCCTAGTAAGTTCTTGTCCATCCACCCATGCAATCGCTCATCGTAAACTGGATCTCAAGTATGCTGGTCTATGCGGTGCGTACGGTATTTTTCAGGTTGTTCGAATGACCAATGTAAATTAGTGATTATAGGGCACATGTTCCCAAAATCGAACCGTAGGTTACGATCTTTCTGCTATTTGGACGTATGTAATTCAGAACCCCCAGCGCCCCGGCACCCGCTTCCGCAGCTCTCCCCGGAGGACCCCATTCCTCTCGGCCAGCCGCCCTTCGAGACGAGCCGGTACCACGTCGCGGCGTACATCGTCCAGCTGCTCCTCGATCGCGGCGTAGAGGCCCGTCGCGGGCGGGGATTTATGTGATACGGGGATTGAGACGCGATCACGGGGCTGTGTCGGCGGAGACGGGGAAGACGGAGTGGATCCTGGACGTTTGACGGGTGTGTGTTTCCAATCTGTTCATGCTCCCTTGATATAGTCTCGCGGCGGATAGGAATTCTGATATACTCGACCAACACCGATGTTTCCCGGCCCAAGACCTAGCCATCCCAGAGTTCGCTTCCATTCCTCCACGGCTCAGACCCAATATGTACCTAGCTTTCATAACTCCGTGACTGCGTTGAATTTAATTCCGAAACTCGACATTTTACACGCGCCGTGTTTTCCATCGGTCGCATCTGAAAAGCGGAAATTAGTATCCTGATGACCCTGGATCCGAAGTTTCAGAACTTCCTGCACGATCCTCGCGCGTCTGGCGCGCAGTCTGAAGATGACCCATCCTATTTCCGCGTGAGGCCGAGAAGGTTTGGTATTTTCAAAGTCTCGTAGTCTTCGAGTAATCCTTTTCGGTAAATTTCTCCATTTTTTTTCCTCGCTTGTTCGCACTTTCTGGCAGCCTGCTTGGCTCTGGCTCGATACCTGAGCTACTTAGTAGCTTGAGTCTGGGCGCTTGTTTGGCGCTCATCAAGCGTGTTACTCTTGTGATTGGCAGGCTGTCAACACAGTGGGGCGTGCCTCCCACTATCATGTCGGACGTTATGAGCCATATGCCCCGCACTCCTGAACTGAAGGGGGAGGGCTCAATTCCAATCTCCGATAATGATAGCTGCGCAGTCTGTGCAGACGACTGTTGTACCCCTGGGAACCCTTGAAATGACCCTGCGCTTATTGCACGGGCCTGGGTTGCAAAATTCAAGTGGATGCATTTGCACATGGGTGTGGACCTAGCGAAGATACCGAGTTGGACTGATCTCATGTCTCGAGACCTTCCTGCCTGGATTAGTCTTGTCTGGGGCTTCTGATGGGGCAGTCACAGGGTTTCGAGGTGTGTTCATCTCCGTCATCCGCGCCGTGTGGCTCCCAGATTGGGCCGAAGACCAGAAGTTCGCCGACGAAACCGAGCAGAGCTGGGCTATGGCCATGACGGCACTGTCTAATGCTTGGGCAACGCTGGTATTCAATTCGGATCCTGCTCAGGAATTCATCCGGCTTGCCGGGTGTACGATAGCAGCATCGCTCCGAGAAAACTACTCTCATGTCCATGAGCACGGGTGGAACGAAAGGAGAATAACCAGCAGTTGCAGGGCTATCTTCTCGACTCGACTCAGCAAAGCACTTGCTCAAGTCGCCCAAAACCGCGGAGGAATATGCGCCCTTGCCTCGGATATCTCTCTCTCGAATCAGAATGCATTGGAAAGTTCAAGAGGCAAGCGATCGTAGCCGATCAAACACTCGTTGACAAGGCCCCCAAAACAGGAAAAAAAAAACGTAAGCAAAACGTGTCTAACTCCGGCGTACCCCCCACCGTAGCGCCTCAAATACTTGTCTGAACGGTGATCGGAGGTCTTCTACACTCCTGTTTTGGGGGTCCAGCTTTCCGATGCTGATTTTTCCGGGATTTTTCGAGATCAAATTTGTTCAAAAACATGAATTTACACCTCTCCTCAGCCAATTTTAAAGTGGAAAAAAAATGAAGGTCAGATTCGGATTCAGCGCCGAAAAACGGTTCGGAAATGAGGTTGATGTATTTTCAGTATTTCCGCCTACCTCTTGGGAAAGTTTCACAGAACTAGTGGAGACGCTAGCACAAAAAATCCAACGCGAGTTGCGGCCAGGTACCGGAACAGTGAGGGTAGGGGACGAGACAGAGGCGTACAAGGACTGGGACGAGTTGTGGGGTTATTTGAGGGCGAAGTTTGAACAGATTGGACGTATGGAAGACGGGGGGCATAGCTGTATTGAGTCGAGGGTACTTATATCCTGGAATTGACGACTTGGGGAAATGGGGGCCAACGTTTACAATAGAACATCGTGTTTGAACGGGCTTCTGCGAGTTTTCAAGCATATATCTAGTGATAGCCTCCCGCGCAAGCGTTCAACGTTCAACAATCTGGCGGGAAGGGAATGAAAATTTATGCCTGGGTTGCGGATGTGGGGGCGTCGCATCTTGATACGCAGATGAGCCGATTGTTCGATCATATTCATCGGTATCACGACTGCGGCACTGGCGTCTCGAACCCCTGGTTCAATTCGCTCATCACGTTCAAATATACCCCCCAATCGTCAATCCTGTAGCGAAGATGGACCAGTCAGTCAGTCAAATTGAACGTGGATCGAAACGACTTTACGCACTCAAAACCCGTTGGTGCAGTCCGCCCACATCGCCATCACATCATTGCTGAGATTGGACCCACCCAGCGCGTAATCCGGTTCTGAGGCGAAGAGCGGATCCACAGGAAGTGAATTGGCGGTATTTCCAGCATCCGGTGGCACAATACCAACCGCGAAATCGGGGCGACCGAGGGGGGAAGCGGGCCTGCGTCGGGTACAGCTGCTCGTGCTTTCCCGCGGAGGCGGTGTGCGCTGGTGAACACCGGCAGCTTGCCCAGGTCGGCAGTGTACGTCGGGAGCGAGCCAAAACTGATTGCCAGTCGGCGAGGGATGGAGGGCCGGTGCAAACGCAGAAGGCGGGGATGATAGAGGTCTGCTTCGGGTGGGTGGGTGCGCAGGCGGCGCGGGGGGCGTGCGGGTATTGCGCCGCGTTGTCCTCCTCCCGCGCACGCTTATTCGTGTTGAACGCGTCTGACGCGGAATGAGGAGCAACAGGCAGGGGTACCTGGCCGATTGTGGCGAGCTCGTGAAGAAGATCACTGAAAGGGTGATCAATCAATTTAAATCTCAATATGAGGGATTCATGCGTACTAAAAAGGCCTGACATCTGCCACCTGTGCGACGATTAAGTAAAAAAAGTGCACGTAGGAGATAGAACGCACTTAGTTTCGCAAACTCGCATGGTAGCCATGCACTTCTGCACCTCCGTAATTGCGCTGTTCATGTGCGGAGGCAGTCCCGTGCGCTTCCCGCTCCATACATTCAAAAGCAATATCACTCCGCTGACGAACACTGACGACTAGGTTCAAATTGCAATGAGTATCAGATGGTGGGGGCGAATGCAGGGGATACACACAATGAGTACAGGAACGGGCGAGCCGGTTTTTGCGCAGAGCCGCGACATTTCAGCGATGTGACTGCACGAGCGTGCGGCGTTTGTACAGATCGCCAACGACGGGAGAGACTGCGCGATATAGCGAGCGAGGAATATGATTACGGGCAAGGACTCACTGTCGGCTCGCCCTCGGCGTATCGTGGGGATGAAGGGGCGGTGGATCGCCATCTGGACCGGTAGTAGGAGCAGAAGAGGAGACATGACTGATCAAAGAAGGTCTCCTCTCGCCGATTAGGATCCCAGCGCAAATGCGGGAGGAATGCTATCGACCCAGCCATTCAGCGCTGAATCCATCTCCGCGACAAGATGTTCCTCCCAGGCTTGATCGCGGTATGAAAGGAGCTTTTTGGTCTTGTTGAGTGCATACTGTGAGTGGATGGAGGTGTGTCCGGCGGGCGATATAAGAGAACGGGTATGGGCACAACGAAAATGCGCGATACGCACCAACATCTTGAGACCAAACGCCAAAATATTGTTCAACCGCAGATAACAGTTGAAGAACGTGATGAGTGGAGGGTTTTGCCCGCGGGCTGGACAAATGCGCGAGTCGGATCTTCATTTTCCCAGAAATCATCATCACACTCTATGGGGAGCTCTGCGTCGATGCTAAGTGACCGTGAAAATTAGAGATCGGCAGGGAATAGGAGGAACGGAAGCGAAGCGACACGCACTCATCGTATTGTGTGGCACACGACCGGCCGAGAGACATGCTCACTTGGCGATCATACGATACAAGGACCCAGAATCCGCGTTTCCAGAGCTCGGACTCGACGGTGGGCGGGCCTTCCCTCTGTCGGTGGGCACCGACGTCCTGGGCGAGGCGGATGCCGATGCAATCAGTGTCCAGCATGCGGCGGGTGTGGAGTACTCGAGAAATGAGGGTCGCAAGCTACGAATCCATCAGTACGGAAGGTCTGGCGAATGTAGCTGGCCGAGGGTAACAGCACGCACGCAATAATACTGCAGGTGGTGAATCGTTGGGGTTTCAAAGAGATGATCCAAGTGGAATGGAAGCTGGTCGAAGAACTCCCATCCGCATCGCAGCGGTTCTGCCCCGGGCGGGGACACACGCACGTCGTCGGAAAACCTGGAGCCGATCGCACATACGAGTAGGACGACTGTCACCGAAAGTGGGGTCGCGAGTGTGCAGGCCCTCGGCGACGGACCGGTCGAAAGTTGGCCGATGTAAAACAGGAAAATAGAGATTCTTGTGAATGAAGTAGAGGTCCACAAGAGCGCGTAGCAGGTCTGGGTCTGGGAACACGAAGGGCCCCACATGCGGGACGCGATGTTTGACCTGGAGGATGATGCGGTCAGCGTGGCTTCAGTCTTGAAGCGGTGGCATTCCGCACAGGATTATAAGTCCAATAATGCATGCGGCGCGATGACCATGGCACGGTCCTTCTCCTCATACCCCTCGCGCAGCTGAACCGCTTGCTTGACGAGCATGGCCCGGAGGATTTTCCCTGGAATCTATTCGCACTGGGTTTAATCGAGAGCGTGCTCAAATCTTCTGTTAATGCGATTGTGCGCCAAGTCACTACCGTGCGGGGCGGGTGCGGGTGTATTCATTGACCGAATGTTGAGGGCGGCAATCATGACTCCAGGGCCAGATTTGTTGGACGCAGTAACGGGTGAATCATCGCTCCATTGGCTTCCGGCGTTTGGTGCCAGAGGGGGAGGACGACTCGGCATTTTGCCCTGACAGCTGTGGGGGACAGTGAACGAAATTCAAGCTGTGGTGTAGCATGGATCCTACCTTGCGCAGCAGCTGTTCAGTGAGCTCCAGTCGGGCCTCCAGTGCGTCAACATAGCTGCGAGATCGTCAAAACACCTCTCGAATTAACGATTACTCGCTCACCTTCGCCGTTTGCTAGCGCGCCTGCAAAGGTACACGCTAGCCCATTCTCTATGCAATTCGTGCATTTCTTCTCAGACATACGCAAGCCATCGCCTGGAATTCTAACATTAGCGATTAAACTGCTTGAGTGGGATGGAAACGCGAAGTACATGCTCCTAATCATGGCGTTAGCTTCCAAGGGAGAATGAATAGCGCGACGCAACTCTTTTTCCGTCTGCACATGTCGCAGGCGCGCTGTACGCGTCGTTTCTTCGCAGGGACTGAGAAGCCTTCGTGGTCCTCATCTGAGGACATGACGGGAGGAGAAAGAGATTGATGCTGATCACGAGGCACTACTGCGGTGTACGTAAATTACCGTAAATCGTTCGGCCGACGGTGCCGAACATGTAAAGTTCACTTGAACTCTGAAGCCTTGTTGGCATCGGAGACCAAACACTATCGTAGATAATATACATGGCCGAATACTTAGTATATCGTAATGATTCTAGTAAGTAGACTGCTGGGAGTGCAAAGGATGCAAGGATACACGAGCCATCGTTCGAATACATTCTCAAGTCTACGGTGTCAATCGCCATCATGATACGAAAGTGGGCAAAAAGTGGGAATTTTTTGATCTTCAAAACAGAATCACCAGTTCAGAATCATTCAATCTGATATCATTGTAGAGAGGCGGGGACCCAGGGAAGATGGGAGTACCCGAGTCAGTTTATTATGTTCTACCTGCACGCCAAGTCGCGAATGGAGGAGTTAAGAGCCGGAGAATCAAAATGCACGTCTCTCGGCATTTGCCGCAAGATCATGATTCCGGACTTTGCCGATTGCGTCTCTCCCACAACTGCCACCTTCATTTTTGACCTTCGCAGAGGCCGATTCTTCCGCCAACGGACAGTTCTTTGTGCCCACCATCGGGTGTGTTACAGCTCGTGCTTGCTTGAAGTTCCAGCGACAAGGAGGACTGACGAGCGCCGGACGAGCGCGCGCCTGAGGTTGCCAAGGGCGCAAGACAGCCAACGAGAACGGGAGACTCGCCTGCATCCTATAGCTGAAGCGAGTTCACCGGTTTGTCTGGGGCCTGCTTGTGACCCATCCTATGGCACTCATCGCACTGAGCCGCTCTGTCTTTCCATGTTACCGACCTGGGGGCGCTCCAAGGCTTTCGTTCCCTTCTGGTTAGGTGCTGCGGTACCTACTCATGGCTCCTGTTCGGTATCGCCATACCGCCAAGCGCAGGCTGCACATTAAGTTTCCCTTGTGTGCTTGTGCGGTGGGATTGTTGTGCCTCTCCTGGGCGCCAAGCCCACCGCACTTCCACCGCCGACTTTTAGCAAGCGCTACTACCAAATCCGTCCGAACTGCCAAGGCCCCCGGTCACTACCTTCTAACTGCCTCCGCTTTTGGGCCAGAAGAACTACTGATTTACTCAATGAAATTTGGGCTCAGGGCGCTGTTTTACTGTATTCTGGAGTGACATTTTGATAAAAAATAACTCTTTTTTTTTTCGCCGCAGGCGCGTTTTCGGGCTCAGCGGCACACAGGCGCGTTCTAATTCATTGTTGCTTGACTCCACTGATTCGAAGTATGTTTCAAAGGCATTTCAAGGGCCAAAAACTTGAACTCACAACCATACTCCATTCAAAAAAATTCTCTCGCTACGCACGATTTACTCTATTTCGGCGCAACATTCGCTGATTTACTCTATAACACGGAGCGAGGTAGGGGTCAATTTTGGCCCATGATTCACTCTATCGCGGAGGCGGTCAATAGGTAGTGACCGGGGGCCTAACTGGCACCGATGTTTCCTTGCCCGTGTCTGGGCGCTGGTTCCAACTCGGGTCGCTTTGCATTGCGAATGTGGTATCCCAGGATGGCTGGACGCGAGTTTGTAGAGATGAGGACGTTGATAAATTGCAGTCTAAGTAAAAGCGCCCATGACACTCATCAAAGGCACACGCAGGCCCCGAGTACGCCGTGCTGTGAAACACTTGATGGGAAACCTGTCAATGGCTGACTCTGCGCGCCGTGAACTGCAAAAGTTATTCAGAAGAGGCCACAACGAGGGCGGATTTTTGCTATGCCTCGGCTTCTCAACGACGGTTTACTGGATTTCGAATGCGTTTCCTCAGTGAGTAAGGGTGAGTGCCTGGGATCTCCGAGTAATTTGATGGCGAGTTTATTCTGGCAATGCCGGCAGTAGAGTATTCCATCCCTTGCTTGGCATTCGGATCCCCAGCCTGCCAGCGTTGTTGATCATGATCATGAACGGTATAACGGTATTGATACCAGGCGTGAACGGTATAAAGACGCCCCTTCATGGCTCGGGTCCCCATTCTCTTCTCCCACCACTTTTTAAAACCTCTTTGTTCTTCTTCGTCGCCTTTTTTTTTCAAATGTTCTTCTCTGCGTCGATCGCAATCGCCTCTGTCCTCTCGCTCTCCACGTTCATGGTCCACAGCGCACCTCTGGTTGGTCCATGTTAGATACATCCTCCAAATTGGCAACTGACGACCGGTTCTACGCAGAATGCCCGGGCTCGTGTTGTCGAGCAATTCTGCACTGGGCCTAATGCAGCGGGACGTGCACCCCGCTGGCTGCCAGTGGCGCATGCACCAACACCCCCGGGATCCAGTCCCTCGTCCTGAACGCGGACGCAGACTGCGCGGCTTTCCCGTGCGTCCTTTCCGCTTTCTTACACGTCCCCTGCTCATGGCCCGTTCAGTCTGCCGAACTGCGACTTCAACGTCGACCAGGTCGTATTCGAGCAGTTCTCGGACGACTCGCAGGACATCGGCGACAAGGGTTTCCAGAGCGTCCTGTGCTCCACAGTGGACGGGACCGTGAACGGCTTCACGGCGGGATCCTCGTTCGACCTCGACCAAGAGGCGGCGGACAAGGCGAAGGGAATTGAGATTAATCTATGAAGACTTTCATGGCGGCGGGAAGGGGCTCGGTGACGATACTCGGGTGGTCTGCAGCTTGGTCTATAATGAACTACGCACGAGTTGGCGGAGAGAACCGTGTAGGATTGTAGTTGAGGCTGCCTGTTCATTGCAGAATTCTACAGTACCTGTGCGCTCCTAACGTGCCGGTAAAGAAGGAGCACACTTGACGATTGTAGGTGGGGACCAGGATAAGGAGAAATGCACCATGTGTGTTCTCTCTTTTCCTTCCGCCATCTCGGACATGCACTACGTTCCGCCGTCGGCTAGACTGAGTCTAGCCGACGGCGGAACGTAGTGACATGTACAGGAATGGGTGAAGTCGAACACGAAGTGTTTGAAATTAAACTCGTAGTTGGCTGTGAGAAAAAAGAAAATGCAAGGAAAGAGTCTGCGGGGACTCGGGGTCTCGCTGTGCTTCAATCACAATAATGGTCGCCAATAAATTGAATTGATATCCCGGTGCGTCTGCCACTCTAAAGTAACCCTAGCAGCCACTTGGTGTTCAAGGCAAACCTTAGAGACCACGATGGCATCACTCTTTGACTCCCTACTCGCCGTCCCCGTCCAGAAGAGCTGCACAAAATTAGAGACCGGTCGTGCGCCACCTTTCACCTTGGCCGCTTACCGGGCATGGAAGAGCAAGGTTGGACCGAAATCGAGCCGAATTGGCTTTTGCGAAGCAGCTCATTCAAGCGACGAGGTTGATGAAAGATTGTACAAAGGTCTATATGTTCAGAGAACTGGTTGGCGCACCTCTGGTCTTCTGCGTTTTTCAGGCCGGCTCTACTGAGGAAAGCATTTCAACGAACGCAGTCGAAGACAGCTGTGGTAGCGGGTAACAAAGGATCGAACCCAGGTGTACAATTTGAACCAGGCAAAACCAAAATAATGTGGGATAGAATGCGCCGGGCCCGGGGCACAGATGATTGAATCATAGTTGAATGCAGGTTATCGATGCTGTTCAAGCAGCTGTTACTGCTGCGCCTGGAGCATCTGCTGTTGCGCCCATCTTGTGGTGAATTCGGGATGGGTATTAGGGTGCGGGTGTGTGCATTTGTCGCACTCGCATCCAACGCGGCTTTGGAATGCAGGAGATATGAGGCTGTGGCATAACCGGCGCGGGGGTATAGTAGGGCGGGGAACGGGCATCCATGGCGTATTCCGGCTGGAACGCATGAACAGTCTCGGGGTGAACGAAATGGGCGCGCTGCGCCTGGGCGTGGGCCTGCGCTCGCAGCATCTCGGCATGCTCGAGCTGCCGGTGGTGCAGCAGCGCGTACTCGTCGATCGATTCCGCGGGATACACTCTCCCCGCGACATAATGTTCCCCACCCGACCCGAGTTCCTCCTCTTCGAAACCTCCGTCCACGGGAAGCATGTCGTCCTCCTCAAACTCGAGCTCACCACTAAGCACATTCTCAAACGCCTCGTCGCGCATAGGCTCTTCGACGAGTGCCACCCCGGTGCGCGCGCGCCATGCGTTGATCTCGTGACGCAGCGCGTCGGCCTCCTCCTTCATTATGCGCAGCTGATGCGCCGCGATGAAGCGGTGTCGGTGGGACGCTTCAAGGTGCGCGATGGACGAGTTGACGATGGCAGACTTGGAGGGGCGGCGGATATCGCGGAGGTTGGGAAGCATTCCTCCGAGGTCCTGCCAGAGTGAATAACAAAGATGAGTCGAGTTGAATCCGGAACCACTGAGACGCACCATGAACCTGCCATTCAGCATCTCCCTCCGCTGCCTCTCGACGGCATTATGTGTGGCACGCCGCTCCGCCGTACTGCCCCGGCGCATCGGTTTTGCTTTGTTGCCACCGAGATTGGGGACGCCTTTGGGCGTGTTGTCGGACGTGAGGTTCATGAAGATCGTGGAAGGAGCCGCTGCTACGGAAGAAACTGTGGTGCGTGGGTAGTTGGATGACATATTAGAGCCGGTAGAAGCATCAGAGGCGGACGACCCTGCTGGAGAGAGAGGAGTGTTGTTTCGGGTTGTGAACATTTGAATGTGTCGAGTTTGGTAGAATGGGGGTCTTCGATTTGGGGAACTGGTCCGAAAGAGTCCGAGAAGCGTCGCGAGAAACTAGAAACCCATATCAGCAAGGCGCAGGTGCAGGGAAGGGGGGCAACACCTCAGCGGGATTTTCGACGGGAGAAAAATATGGAAAGGGAACGGGGAATTGGGCCGTGGTGAGAGTCCGAAGGGCTACGCTTAATACGGCGGATTTAGTTTTCTGACATCGCCTCAATATGTCGGGTACATACGGATCTTCGCACGGTATTTCTTTTGTCCATGATCAATGCATGATTACTCGGGGTAAACGCATGTTGTCAAGTAAGTAGAAAGTAGATTTGCAGTCGTCCCCGTAACCTTGGTGTTTGACGAAGTGGGAGTAATTTCCTTGCGTCGGTTCAGGTTCCAATAATTCCTGCTACTCTGCTGAGCAGATGGCGAACGGGACATCTACTGACCGTTGCAATTGCCCGACCCTACCCTGAGGGATTTACGCTAGACGCTCAATGGCGCATCATTGCGGGCCGCATGACCATTGGAAATTATGGCTGTTGGAAACTGTTACGAAGCGGAGGCGACAGGAAGCGCAATTCCCGATTGTTTCTCCGAGAGCGCTCAGAGCAGTGGTAAGTTCAAGTTCTGATATTGCAGTGAACTGCGTCACCTTCCGCCATCACGATTTGATGGCGAATCATGGGGATTCAGGAACATCACATCCCGAACCACCAGCTGGTGATTGCGAGTTTTATTTTCAATTCTACGAACATGAGTTCGGGGGCGATCAAGTACCATTGTCCAACGGTGCTCACCGTCGTTCCAGCTATCCCTGAGTCGCTCGCCCCTCGACTTGGCATCATCTTTGGGTCCGAAAACACATGGCTCAGCACAAGAGCGAGAGGGATCGACAATTGAGCCCGAAATCAACCGGTCATCAAAGGAAAATCGCGTTGATTTCGGTTCACATTCGTCGAATTTCGTAGGAGCGCGGGCGCTTTGAACTTTCCCTCCTCACCCAGATCAGAATTACCAGCCCTGATTCGTTAGAGAAAACTTACAGCTATTTGTGGTACATAAGGCGCGGACCTTTTTTTTTTTTTTGCAACATTTTGCTTAGAACACTCACCATGACCCCAATTCTGGTCAGAATCCTTCGGGAGTAGGTGCGTTCGACTCGCACTGAAAATCCGCAGGGGATCGAGTACCGGCTTTTTTGATGTAATTATGTAATGAAATTTCTCCCGAAAAATCGTGGTTTCCATTAGAACAGCTGCACCACAATGAATACTGGGCCAATTGACTTAAATTTTGGATATGTCATGTATCGGAACTATTAACAGGGGACTATCAGGTTTACAGATATAAATCCACTCAAATCTGCATGGTAGGCTCTACTTATGTTAGTACACAAATATGGTGTTTGGTAGAGTGAGTGCCAAATCACAATGAGTTGGGATAACACCCAAAAAGATATACCATCCCCTGGCACTAGTTTTGATACATAACATATCCAAGAACTAAGTCAATTGGCCCAGTATTCATTGTGGAGCAGCTGTTCTAATGGAAACCGCGATTTTTTGGGAGAAATTTCATTACCGAATTACATCAAAAAAGCCGGTACTCGATCCCCTGCGGATTTTCAGTGCGAGTCGAACGCACCTACTCCCGAAGGATTCTGACCAGAATTGAGGTCATGGTGAGTGTTCTAAGCAAAATGTTGCAAAAAAAAAAAAAAAACGGTCCACGCCTTATGTACCGCAAATAGCTGTAAAGCAGTAATCAAAATTGACTGGAATGTTTTTGTTCCCTGTTTATCAATGCTTCTCTGAAATATCGACGGTGGATGGTAAGCCAAGATAAGGCTTGGTTAGAGTCCCATGCCAAGCAGCAGCAGCCGAACTCCCTAGAACTCGGACAAACAAACAATTCTCAGTGGATACCAAACCGTTTTTCCGAGATTTTCGGCTTCAGATGATTGCGGGCATAGGTCTTAGGGCCTCCAGGTAGAAAAACTGCAATATTTGAGCCCTGTTGTCCATGATATCCATCACTGGAAGACTCCGGTGAGGAAGAGGGAAATACCCTACAGGTGGTTCGATGTGGGGATAAAAAGCGGATGCGTCTGGTAGGCAAGTGGAGTGCAAAAGAGTCCGTTTCGTAGAGAAACAGAGAAAAAGCAGTCAATGAAAGAAGTACGTAGTAAACGTAATTCGTCCGAGCAAGGTAACAGTATACGCCCGCAGATTTGTAGGCAAATCACGGTCGTTATGAGGGTAGCGGTCCACGGTCCAGAACGAAGGTGTTCTGTACTTAGGTTCGCGCGAGGCGTCCGGTTTGGGAGTAGACTAGAAAGTCGACAAAAGCTCTGCGCAAAGCACGAGCGTATAGTCTGCGCAAAGCACGACTACAAAAATAGTTGACAGCCGGAACGGATCCAGCTGAGTTTGAGCCTGAGAGAGAACCCAGAAGCGGGGCGTATGAGATCGTGATAGGAACGAGGTGATAGAACCGAGTGTTGACGCGACTTGAAGGTGTCCGCGCACCCGCTGTGGTGGCAAGAGGCAAGCAAGAAGGTGACATAATGATCCGTAAATAATTTACATAATGTTTGACACCCGACGCGCCCGTACTCAAAGGCCGTCGGGGCTGCTCTACAAAAATAAAAGAGTATATATGGCCCATGTCAAGGCAAAAGCCAGGGTCTCTCCCGGCTAGTTTCTCCGTCCACCCAGGGTATGCGACATCGCAATGGCTCAGTCCCAGAATAGCAAGAGAAGCGAGGGGACCGCCCGCCAACGGTCCCAGTGCCGGCCCGCAACGACACTCTTCTCTGCGGGACCTACAACCCCTAGGCTTTCGAATATGCCAGCCGTTCGATTCCCTGTCAACGAAAAGGTACGAGATATCTATCAGTAAAATCTATTATAAAATCACCCCTTTTTACCGATCTAAACTGACGACGCCCGGGAATATCACCGGGGATGTTGAATGAAAAAGGAGGATGGAGTTTGCCCGAAGAGTCCCCGGGGCTTGCCTTGATTATGTTGAAACGAAACCCTGCACTTGATCGCGAGGGTACAAGCGTGACCAGGGGTATTCGGACTTGAAGTCCGAATAGCGCCGTCCGAGCGCCCTTCGTGCGCAAAATGAAGTTCCTGTATAAACAACTACTCAATGTGTTCGTCAGTAAGGTAATTAAACCGTGAAAAATCAGAAGAGCATAGAAAATAAAATAGATGCATGGTGTAGATGTCCGCTTCAAGAAATGTTGAAAAACATGGTGCTGTTGCTGTAAGGGTGTAGATGCCCTATCACCGCGTTTCCACGCGTCGGCCATCCGCCCCCTCCACACCGGGTTGGTTGAAATTCGGTGATTCTCGGTAGTTGTAGCCATGGCCGGCTTCATTTATGGCCATGGGATTGTGGTAACGACTTCAAAAATTAAGATATGTCCAAGTGTCGGCTTGATGTGCCTACAATATTTCAAGCATCTAGGTGCCTTGTGCGTATGTGAAGCGAAAAGGGGGCAGTGTACATGCCAAATTTGATCGACGTGTAGCTACGATGTTCGGGACCACCTACCAACGTACTGCAGGGTCTTATGAAGGTCTGTCCGGCACGGAGGATACTTGATATGTAAAGAGTTTATCACAGCAACTTTGGAGCCGCTACTGTAAGAGGTGATTTAGGGTGGTGCCGACAACCAGTCTTACGTAGAACTCGGACACACAGACTCGCCCGAAAGAACAGCGCCGTTTTCCCAATACTTATCAAGCTAAAATGTTGGCATGCCAGGACCCTTGGATCAAATAATATTGACTATTATTTCTTGAGTGTCCGGGGCAGGATAGTAGCGGAGTTTGAATTGGCTGGGGTGGGCGGGTGTGGCGTGGCTTGCGGCGTGACTTAGCTTGCTCGGCTACACCACGGTTTCTCACTGCAATTATTTCATATATTTCTCCAACTTGATGGACCCTGGTCATTTCCCACCTCCACCGTTGGCACTGAAACATCTCCATCAACCCCGTCACCGTCAGTGATGCTGGCCCAACAATGTGAGACGCTATTCCAATGGGCAAACTCAATGTTGATGGTCCGAGACCGGCTCGGGCCATTTCTCCAGCACCGGATTTCTGTCCCGGCTCTGAAGTTTCTCAATGTACTGTACTATTTCGACCAAGTGTTCAGTGACGCGTGACACCCAAGATTTTTTGATGTGTGCAAAAATCGCCTTAATTCAAAAGAAATTTTTTCGGCCTTCTCGGATGAGAATTTACATAATTTTGATGAACACTTGGTCGAAATAGTACAGTATACTCGACACCCGCATTGATATGTGGTCTTCGAAGTTGTTTCTTTTCGTATTGCTCACATTCAACCGGAGAAAAATGTGGAGGGATTGTTCCCATTTCATTTCGATTTTCACCGAACACTGTGAACAGCCTGAGAGCATCATGATTCTGGTTAACCTCCGCAATGATGATGAAGCTTGAATGTCTGGGTCCCACGGTTCACGTTGATCTCTTTTCAGGCTCAACTTGATGCCAGAGAATCGATGTCGCAATGTGTGTCCATCTCAAACAATAGCACTCACTCGTCGAAACGCAAACTAACAAATGGCGTGTTGACAGAGAAAGTTACTGAACTCGTTAACTTCGACTAAATTCCGGGTCAAAACACCTAAAGGGGTAATTATCGTATGGTTGTGCCTTCGAGATGCTTCTGAGCCTCATTCATCAATTCTTCGCCGCGGAGGAATGGCTCAATCTTGTTGGTTCTGCGCGTTAAACCCGGAATTTGGGGCGTGTTCTTCGATAGGGCCTACATGGGCAATAAGTATTAAGAAAACAAACTGAAGGCGTGTGGTAACATACCCTGCTGCCGGCACCTCCTGGGACTCTCCCCCAGGGTCCCACTTTACCGATGTCCGAGTCTGACAGGTAAAACGGAAAGAGTCCGAGTCAGTCCGAGTCTTGGCACTCGTAAACAACGTAATGTTTCACGGCGATCACCTGTGCTCCGTTGCGATGCAGAGACAATGCAGCGAGCACACAATCTCTGCATACGTCGCATTCCATGCTAGTATGAAATCGCCAGAAGCCGTCTTTACATTCAATGACTGCCAGTAGTACTGCAAAAATCAGCCGACCCATAAATTTTACGCTGGAAGCAGATATGTACCTTTCAATTCAGCTGTCGTGAAATCTGATTGCATGCTGTTGCATGCCAGCGCGCGGGCTTTGTTGGCCGTTGGCTCTTTCGTAATGCACGTGACAATGTGATCAACAATGAAAAACTTGCCACATTCGCCTAGTCTCTGTCTCTTCCCTCTTCCCCTCATCCGCGAGGCTGAGTATCTGCAGCCCGGATACCACGCTCGTTCTAAAAACACACTCTCTTTGAAACCCAAACACAAAAACAAAACACAATGCTTTCCTCCACCACCCTTGTCCTTGCTCTCTCGGTGGCCGCTGTCGCCAGCGCCCACCAGAACCACGCTCGCGCAGACCGGGCCGCGGCCGCAAAGCGCGGTGAGGGCTCCGTCAAAAAACGCGATCAATTCAGTGGTGTACCCATGACGTGGTACCCCACCGACACTGGCCCGTGCGTGGCGGTCACTCAATTTTTCTTGATTTTGCCTGATGATTTGGCTTTCAGCGATGCATGCACAGGAAACTCACACTCCGCCAATGACTGGGTGCGTATTTCCCCCTTTTTTCACGTCGCGATTACCTTCTCCATCTCCTCCCATTTTTGTCCTACGTCCACGAAGAGACTAATTTTATATAACAGTTTGTAGCCATGGCCAGCGAAGTACGTTCCCCGTCTTGCCATTCGTATTCGCTGTTGATCTTATTTCCATTCTACACAGCACTTTGCTGGTGGCTCCGGCTGCTGTGGCAAAAAGATCCGGATAAACTACGAAGGCAAATCCACCGTAGCCACCTGTGTCGATGAGGTACCCTTCTCTCATCCTTCGGAATACACGAATGCCTGATCCACTCCGCGCGTACATCAGTGCCCCACCTGCGTCGACGGCCGCCAGCTCGACCTGACGCGTGGCCTTTTGACCTGGCTCGCAGGCGCCGGCGCCGACGAGATCTCCGCTTCCTGGTCGTATGCCGATGGTGATGATGACGGAGGCGATAACGGGCAAAAACCTTCTCCACCTGCCCCTCCCCCTCCTCCGCCTCCTCCCCCCCCGCCGCCGCCTCCGCCGCCGCCTCCGCCGCCGCCCCCGCCGCCTCCTCCGCCGCCCCCGAAAACGACCAAGTCCACGCCCCCACCCCCACCAAAGACGACGTCCTCCGCGAAGGCTGAGCCCACCTCGTCCTCAGTGAAGCCCTCCTCCTCGGTCGTTAAGCACTCGTCGTCTTCCTCTGCCCCCGCCTCCAGCGCTAGCCCGTCTGCTAGCCCGTCCGCACCCGCGGGCGGTGCGGGCGGTGGCACCATTGCCGGCTCGGACACAGGCAGCTCGAACGCGGGTGTCGGTGGCTCTGGCTCCGCGAACGCTGGTTCTGATCCTGGAACTCCCGTGGAAGGATCGACCAGCAGTGATGGCGACGAGACGAAGCAGGTCTCGGGCGCGCTGACGGGCACGAGCGGAGCTCTTTCGGTCGCAGCCTCTGTCGAGTCGGTCTTTGCCGCGGTCCTGGCGGGTGCGTTCCTGCTTGCTGGTGTTTTCTGATGACGGTCGCGCCGTCCGTTGGTGCTCTCCTTCACGCCTTCCTAGTACTTTGGCCTTCGTACTTATCCCTATACATATCGACTGTCATCGACTATACCATATACCCGCATCCCGCTTGCTTTTATACCTGCATCTCCTACGGAATCTATTCCACAGTTACTTACTTTACTTCGTAGTACCTGTTGAAGTTGGGCTGTCTGTTGCTTTTTACTAGAGGTTAGAGTTGGAGAGCTTTTGTGTGCGATGGGTTGGTTCGCCCATATGGCCAAGACAAGACAACACTGCGTAACACGGTCATTTGACATTTTCCTAACGGTGAGACGCAATGCCTCTTACTTTATTCCGTCCATTCGTCCGTCTTCCATATAATGCGTAATCCCTCGCGCAGATACCCGAACCTCCCAACCCTCCGCCTCCCACATGGGCATATTTTATTCGCTGTTCTTATTGATCTACACCTACCTCTTAGTTTTACATAGTTGTCACCTCCTTTTTGCTGCACGGCTCGACACTCACCCGGCACGCCCTGGACACACCCTGTCCTCTGTCCACCTCTGGACAACTTCTCTCTGTCGCGGGCCAAAACCGCCAAGTTTACTCTTTTTTTTCAAGCTCGTCTCCCAAGGAGATGAATTTAATATTACAGTAAACATTTTTCAATGTGTCGACCGACTTCTAATAGTACGTACTCCTTGGATTTCTGGAATCATCTTCCAAATCGTACTTTCGCGGCATCCGTTCCAGCCTTACCGTACGTTCAATCCTCACATGGACTTCTGTGTCCTCTTCAGTCAGAGGTGCCGCATAGTGTACTGACTCGAGATCGAAGTCAGGTACCGTCAACTCAATGCCCCTCCCGTACTTGGATTCGAATTGTGAGCGAATGGCGTGGCTTACTTCTCTCGCCGTAGTGATTTGCTGTGTTCTTGTGACAGCAGCGCCGATGGATTCGTTACGCCGTTCAACTGATACCTCTGCCCATGACAGTGAGTTCAAGTCACGACAGAAGAAAGGTGAAATTCACCGTAAAGATGTATCAACAGCCGCTGACTCATGATCCATACTACACAGTAGCCCAAGGAAGCTCTGGAATTCTGTAGATTAGCGAAGATTCGCCTCTGAGCAAAGAGCGTCGTACGCGGCAGTCTACTGGAGACTTGAGTAGACGCAGGAGACGCAAGGAACATTCCGCACCTGCTGCACTCCTTTGCTGAACGAAGTCAAGTGATTAAATATCAAGTTGACAAATTGAATGACGGTGAGGACCACGAAGTACCAAAGGCCATCAACGAGCATCCTAAGAGTTCCGTCAAGGCAAAAAGCATATAATCAGACTTTTCGTAGCTCACATTCTGGTCACTCGTGACATCCTGGGGAATAATCAGCACTGGACGACTGAGGATTGGGCTAGAAGTAGATCCTCACATTGATCCATTCGAAGTCTTCATTTTCAGCAGAAAGAAGATGCAGACCATGGTTGTAACAAAGTTGTATATGATTGCAACCACATAGCTGAACCACCCTCCCAAAGCCGACGTTGGGCTGTAGCTGCTACAACTGAAGCCATGTCTCAGATGTAGAATGAATATCCGTTTGGTGGGAACGCTGACTTTCCCTAAATTGTATTCAGTACCACGCGCACAAGGAAAGAAGTGCCTCACAATAGGCTCTGTGAACTCCACTGGAGAGGCAAGCCTATAATGAGGGTACTGAACTCAGCCATAGAGTAGGAAACATACTGGTTCGATTCCGAACAGTGGTGAGCCATTCCAACTGGTTTACGGCAGATCAGTGGGTAGACACGAGGGCAACACGTTTACAAACGCACACCGCAGGCCACGAAATAAAACAAAAGTAAGGAGTAACCGATCTTCCCGGATTTACGGGAGAGGTTGTATGCCCTGACATCGAAGCTTCAGTCTTGAAACAAAAGACGAATGAATCTATGGTACCGAAGCCCCTGAATGCGAAGAGCGATGTTAAATTGGAGAAATTCACAGATTTGCATTGTTTACTAGTATCGCCTGAGAGACCATTAACTGCACAACTAACAAAGAGTTAACCAAATGTCCCCTGCGAGGGAGTTGTAGACACACCTTTGAATAGCGCTGGAATCATGTAGAATCTGCGGCAGCCTTCCCGATCAACTTTACCACGTGAGGTTAATACCGATCCAGAGACACGTTCAAGGACTCACAGTTGAGGTAGAAGAAGCCGAAACTGCCGAAAAACAAAGCGAGGATGCTGGTGTATCTGTTGAACACGGCAATTGTTAACGATGGGGAACCATGAACGAAGCAAGAATAGGTACCGGATGAGCAGGAAGAGCGTCGAAGACAGCCTATGGGAGCACAGTCACACTTCTGAGCGGGTTCAGCATGAGAGCCGACACACGTTGACTGTCTTTTATTCCAAGCCTCCCTCCAGATCCTCAGCTCGAAAGGTAGGGTCTGAAGATAGCTAAGTGTCCAATCAGCCACTCGACGAGTCATGCACTCAGCCTAAGTATACTCACTCGTAGCCTGCAATTGCCAGAGACGCAACGCGGAAATATGCCGAGATCTTATAGCTGGTGTCGTTGGTCACGGCCATGAGCAGACGAGGGAAAGAAAAAAAGAAGGTGGGTGTAGTCATGGTGTCCGGGCACTGTTTTAATGCAACGGCCGTGAGAGGCGATGGCCGTGAGAGGTGACAGACGGCCTGTTCTAGGTTATGTTGCAGTTGTCATGTTGTAAGTCTATTATATTATTTTCAAAGATTGCATCAACGCCTTCGGCGCGAATTTTGTCGGGATGGTTCCTTGCTAAGATTCTGATCAGTTATTCCAAATACAGCAGTGATCATACATACTCCAATGTGTGCGCAAGAGTTACCCGCCAGAGAATACCGAGACACCGGCTAGGAGGAACCAGGCCATCTAAACACTTTTGGGAAGTTACGGAATACTTCAAAAAGCTTTTGGTTTCCAAAAAATTCGTTTTTTTCAGGAAGGTGTTGTGATTCACCACGCGAAATGTTATAAATTAGCCTACAACTGCATTAGGGGAGCTCAAAGTAAACCTTCGCCGGACGCTTTTTTCGCTTTTTCGCCGGAACGCTTTTTCTCATGTCAAAGTTTCGTGATCTAGAGCAGTCACATCAAAAACCATCAAAAGTGCCTCGTCATCGCCGACAACGTCCAAACAGCATTGCTCGTCGTGTCCCCCGACGTCAGCACTCAAAATTTTCGTCCGATTCTCTTCAATTCCAAGGCCGGCTCATAGTATGGTGTCATTGCGACTTTTGGCTGCTTCCATTGCGACATACACCTCCAACGTCGGTCTAGCCCTCAAATAGTTGGTACCCGACGTTGCGTGATGCGCCCGCAAGCGTCGCACTCACCATTGCCCGGAGTCATCAATGTTTCGGTCGTGGGTGATTGATGAGTGATGTGACGGCTTGAAGTTGACGTGAGAGAAAAGCGTTCCGGCGAAAAAGCGAAAAAGCGTCCGGCGAAGTCTACTTTGAGCTCCCCTATTGATGTACTCAGATTGCGGCCAAAACCTTCCTTTTCCCCCCGTTTTGCCGAAGACCTTACCTGATTTGGATTGGACCCAACTAACCCAACTTTGGCAGGTACCCCTTGTGTTTGCGTAACCCAATCGGCAAGTTAGCCCCATGCGCGTTGCGGAAGGAAGGAAAGACGCCGTGGCGTTTAACAATGCCAACATGTTGCCCCGTCTTCTTGCGATAGCGGTCTTCCGAGAGGCCCATTTAAGCGGCCGGGCCGACGAACCGTGTCTCCAAAACACCGTGCTTTTCAGAACTACTGTATACTCACATTGGAGAATAGGTTTAAGTGAACAAACTGTTTAATTATTCCACAGAAACAGTTCTACTTTACCCAAAGTGCCCGGAATTCGTATGGCACAGAGATATTTGCGATTTGTAGTGGAATTATATGGGTATTGCAAGATGCGGGTAGGAGATACAAAATCGGGTAAATTAGCACGCAATTAAACAAGGATTCCAACATATTTCTCCACCAAAAATTGTGCTCAAATGTGCTGCAAAAGACAGTCTGGCGTCCGACCACTGTGTGCCATCATCAGAGTTTGAAATTAGTGGGGGGGGGTATCTCCCTACAACGGTCACGGTCACAGGCCGCCCGTTGGGCCACGGTCACGATGAAGTCGGTTGTTTTGAAAAAATCGTGACAAAATGAGGAATTTTGAAAAAAAAAAACTGAGTGCTCCATCAGTAGGGCAAAATGAAAGGAAAGCAATAATTTCACAACTGGAGCAGAAGCTTTACATTCCAACACCCAGAAAACAACCTACAGCCCAGGATAATGCACAAAAAATTACTGTGATTGCTTTTTCAGGCAACAGTCATGATCACGGAAGGGTCCGTTGCCTAGAAAAGAGGCAACAGCCTTGTCACGGTCCTCGACGCGTTGCTTCCCGACAACTTGGTACAGT
Source organism: Mycena olivaceomarginata (assembly GCA_029378375.1). Lineage (NCBI taxonomy): Eukaryota > Fungi > Basidiomycota > Agaricomycetes > Agaricales > Mycenaceae > Mycena > Mycena olivaceomarginata. The sequence continues at coordinate 297,397 of JARKIC010000311.1, read as the reverse complement.
ACACGACACCCGTGTTCCGCCGAAACATGCCTGGAGTACTCCCATCCCCTGATCCACATCCAACGCTCGCTAATCGCTCTAGCAGGCTCATCAACACCCACATCCGAGCCGACACGAAGAATCAGCTATTGCTGCGCACCAAGATGCGATCCTGCGATAGCGATATCCAGGCAATTCGTGACGTAGTCACAATCTCGGGCAACCTCTCTGCGATGTTTTTAAGCGAGAAGACGGGACGGGAGAGTATCTACGAATGTCTATATCAAAAACTCCTGGAACGCAGGAAGGCCGTACACGTCATTGCAGACCTTTTCAAGTCTTGACCAACCCAATGTTGTTGCAATTTCTTGATATAACTTTGTGTTCGTTTCCAGACTTGCAAATCGATCCTCCGAACGGTTTATCCCACAAGTAATCCATTGAGTACTTGTTTCATGAATTGGGTTGCCTCTTTTGCGGCTCCGGCTGCTCCGACGCCGACACCACTGAATTCACATCCTCGCGCCGCGGTGCTTCCCCTCCACTTCCTTCTGGTCCCGGTCCTGTTCCTTTATCCGCGCCCACAATATTAATTGTTTCCGGTGCCTTCTCAGGATCCGAAGGCGCCACCTCCTCCCTCATCAAATTCTCCCCGGGCTTCTCAGCATCCCCCTTTCGCCTCCGCGCCCCCCACCCTCCCTCCCACCCAACCCACGTATATCTTCCGCAATGCGGCCCCCGCAGAAGAAGTACGACAATCTGCGCCCCGGAGAGGCTGACCGAGAGTGCGGCACACGCGCGCCAGCCATGCTGAAGGTAGATTTGACTGCCGACGGGGGTGCCCATTACCTAGAGCGGAGGTGAATCATGGACACAAATGCGGATGAGGATGCGAGGATCGTGGATGAATGGATGAGTAGATGGGTCAGGAAGGGACGCAGGAGCAGGAAGGAGGAGGGAGGAGTAAGGGGTACGCGTACCTGGCCCAGGAAGATCTACAAATAAAGGAAATTAGATGCAATCAGAACGCGGAGTTGACTAGTTGAAACCACCACGCACGGAGAGCACATTAACGGCGTTCAGCCTTCCCCGCGCCTCGGCTGAAATGCTACCTCACGCGTTCACAATAGTGAGATTGGACTTTGTTGTGGGGTATGAGACGCTGCATACCTAAGAACAATAGTCGCCAGTGATGCCTGGACGAGCTGGCGGAACAGATTCAAGCCGAACGCGACGACGAGGACGGCCGCGACGCTGAGGCCGCCCGCGCCCATCTGGACGGCGTTGAAGACGCCCAGGAGAACCACGGCGAAGAGGGTGGCGTACCACGGGACGAGGCGGTCGATGAGGCGGCCCATTAACGGGCCCAGGAGGACACCAAGGATGCCGACGAGGCCGAAGAGCCCTATGTCCAGGCTGCGCCGCGTGAATACTCATTTCAACACTTGTTTAAGGAATCTGAATTTTGGACGCACGTCGAGTAGTTGTACAGTGGGCCCCCGAGGAGGAACGTCAGCGTCACCCAGAAGCTCGTGAACCCCGCGCTCATCGTGAAGTTCACGAGGCAGCTCTGGATGAGCGCGGGCTCCGTCACGGCGAAGCGGGCCATCGTCCACAGGATGCCCCAATAAGTCAGGCCCGTGCCGGCGTTCTTCGCGGGGTAGTCCGGGATGATGAGGTAAAGCCATACGAGGGCGAGCGCCTGGGCGCCGACGCCGAAGTAGTATGCGGTGCGCCAGGAGGCAAATTGCCCGAGGACGCCAGCGAGGACGCGGGCGAGGAGAACGCCAAGGAGGAGGCCGGAGATGACGACGGAGATGGCGGTAGCTCGACGTTCGGGTGGGGCGAGGTCAGCGGCGAGGGGCTGAATAGAGTGAGTAAGAGTGTGGGTATTGGAATACACTTGGTGCGGACCTGCATGATTGAAGTGATGATCGATGTTACGCCCACAAGGAATGACAGCGCTTCGAAAACCACGAAGTTGTCCGTGACAGAAAGGCCCTGTGCATCCGCGGGTCATATTTCCACAATCCTGCTTGACCAAAGAATACCCACCACAGTGAAAGAGGTGGACAGTACCAGACACAGCAGGATGAGCTGTCGACGGCGGACTAGATCTCCTAGCGGAGAAATGAGTATGACACCAGCGGCGTATCTGTCTCATAGTCAGAGACGTCGCTGGAGCAGAATTCGACGTACCCCGCTTGCAAAAGAGTCGGCACTCTGCTCATGTCAGTAAATGCTGAAAAATGAGCAGCGGAATAAATCACCGCGAGACCTTCGAGTAGGAAACACCGAAATCCTGTGCCAGGTTAACTGCGACGTGTTAGCATGATCGACGAGGCCAGCGCAAGTCAATTACCCACTCAACAAAGGCTGGCAGTAGTTCAAATTGGCTACGGCTTCATGCAGAGATCAGCGACACCCGGGTGAAACTAGAATCTGACAACGTACTGACGGTGCTCGCGAATCCAAGTGATAGGTTCATCAGGAGCCCAAAGTGAAAGGCCTTGCGCGGGTCATAGCGGAGCCGTTTAGGTATTGGGAGGAAGATAAGCTCATGAGTGAAGGAGGCGGATGAGTCGTCTTCGGTAGATGTTGACAGGTCAGGGGAAGGGACGTCCAATCCTATCGCGTCCATGATGTGGGGGGAAGAGCATGGATGGGCGTTGGTGTCGGATGCGGGTAAACTCTGCCCCGGGCCGCTGCCGGTTGGCTGCCGGTGGCATGTTTGCATCACCGCCGATGATCTCCGAACACTGGCATGGCGTTGAATCGCAAGAGCCAGTGGGAGGAACGCTCCACCTGGAGTTTGGAACATTTTGAACCGCAGGGAGTAACTCTCTGGGCAGATCGTATTCCTTTCGGCACATGGCTCGGGTTCAATATTCAACCCGGAACCCAAATGGATTCCGAAATCGCCGCCGAATTACAAACGCACATGTGCCAAGCATCGTTGACCTTATGAGTAGGAACGCTGTCAAGAATTTTCCAAATAACCCCCTCACACAAAATGCCCACCACTGCACCCGGAAATCTCAAAATTCTGTTCTGTCCCGGGGCTCGTCGCTGTCAACCTTGTATCCAGTCCTGGAACTCTGACCCGATGCTCAGGACCTGCAACTTCAAACTTCAACACTCAGCTCAGGTATGTCCTATTCTAAGAGTCTGTGCTTACTTTGTTCATACATTACCGTAGCTTCGAGCCAAATGGACTGAAATTTTTCCCTCCCTTGTGCCGAGCCTAGTCTCTCGCAGGCAGATGCTTCAATATTTTCTGATCCCGTTCCTCGTATGCCGAGCCCGTCCCTCGAGGTGAGTTTGTTGTACATATAGCTACTGAATTTTGTTCATCTCACTGAAGCACGTTGGATGTCGATCCATCCAAGAACATCAACCACACGTCTTTTGCTCTCTAACCACCCTTCCCTCTATTAATGTTCTTTAATCGCGCCAACTCAAGCATCTCACCGTTTGAATTTGGACTGCTCTTTCTTTTGTTGTTCTCTCCAAGTATCATCTGGAGAAGATCCAGGGAAAGAATTCGAACGAATCAACTACTACGAGGTGCGTGTCGATTCTCTTTGGTACTCTTATCACTTCCCTTCCTTGTCCCGCATTCCTCTGTCTTTCCCTCGTCTTGAGTTGGTCCTTCTTTTTTTGTCTTTGTCAATATTCGTCTAAGGAGCTTACCTAGCAGTCAAATTCGTTCAATTCAGGTGCTTTTGGCTTCGCAAGAAACAGCGACAGAGTCCAGATCAAAACTTGGTTGTGCGTGCGATCGGAACGAGACGCGTCGCACCACGTGAGCGAGGTGGATCCAACTCCCACGCCTACCGCTCTCATCAACTCTCACGTCCACTCTCATCAAACTCTCTCTGGCTCGGTTGATTCTTGACTCTATTGAAGACGTCGTTCAAGCGGACTCAGGATCAAGATACCCGAACTACCGCCGATTCCCTCAACTCCTGGCCGTCGCGTCTGGGACTGCCTGCGACGTACGGTACCACAATGCACATGCAACTTGAAGCGGATCCTCTCACTTCCCTCTTGGAACAGCATGAAAGTTGTCCTACCCCTTTGTGAATCACACGGCTGTCCGAGCTAACGCGTGCTTCTACGTCTGGTCATTTTCACGTACAATGGCGCAATCGCTCTCGAACCCAGCGGCCTTCGACGCCGGAACCTATCCCTGACCTCGGGGAGGAGAGCATTCAAAAACCTCTTCCCCACACTATCAGGCCGTTCATAGGTTCCTCACGATGGCCACCGATATCGTTCGTACCGCAAAAAAGCGCTGTGGTGCCATTACGTGACTTGCATCAATTTTGCGCCTTCCTGTCGCGCGTTGTTGCTATTGCTGCTATCGCTATGCATATAAAAAGCCCGCACATCCAACCGAAGCTCTGCCAGGATGTCTTTCTCCGTCCCTCCTCCCGCCGAGCTCTCCCGTCGCCCCTCCTCCAACGGCAGCGAAAAGCATCTCTCCGACGAAAAGCACACCTCCGAAAAGAATGGGATCGAAACCGCAAGTGAGATCGACGTGAGCCGCGTCGTCTCCAACCCCGGCGGCGCACCAACCGAGGTGGTATCCGCCCTCGGCAGGAATGTGGGCTGGCTGAGCGTCGTGTTCCTCAACATGTGGGTGTACCGCGCTCTCCCAATTTTCGAGGCTCATTCGTTGATACCAGCAACAACATGATCGGTACGGGTGTGGGTACCACTGGCATCTGCTCCTGCGGCTTCATTGACGACGTCCACAGGTGTTCTCTACGCCAGGGAGTCTGCTTAAGGGCCTCGGAAGCCCGGGACTTGTCCTTATCTTCTGGCTGGTACGTGATCCCTTCCCGCCCATTGCGACCGCGACTAAGCAGAATCTAGGTGGGGATCGTCATCGCCTACGCAGGCCTTGCTCTGTATCTCGAGCTAGCATCCATGTTCCCCCATCGTGCAGGCGCTGAGGTTAGTTCCAACTGTCGTCTTCCCCGCCGGCTGCCGTGTCTGATTTCATTTCCGATCTAAGGTTGTGTATCTTGAGCAAGCGTATCGCCGCCCTAAATACTTCTTCCCCGCAGGCGTGTAATCTTACTCACCTTGACACGCATCCTGAGCTGTAATCTCCGTAGCGTTCGCGGCCATCACTGTGATACTGGAGTTCTCCGCTGGGAACTCCATTGTCTGCGCCAACTACCTCCTGTACTCTGCTGGAAATGACGCGTTAGTCCGCCCCATGCATTTTTTTTATTACCTATCCTGATTTTGTTATATCTTGCTAGCCCCACGCAATGGCTGACGAGAGGCGTTGCGGTCGCCGCCTACACCGTCGCCGCCGGCCTGGTACTTTCGTCCACTAAATGGTCCCTGCGCGTGAGTCGAACGTCTTCAGAACCACGCATCTACTCACATCCTCCAAGCTCGTCAACCTCGTCGGCTTCTTGAAGACAATCACGCTCGTGTTCATCTCGATCACGGGCTTCGTCGTCCTCGGCGGCAAGACCCGTGTCATCGACCCGCACGCCAACTTCCACGATTCCTTCAAGGGCTCGACGAGCTCAGGGAACAACATCGCCAACGCGCTCGTCAAGGTCAACTACGCATTCTCGGGCTACACCAACTCGATCAACATGATAAACGAGATCGAGAACCCCGTGCAGACGGTGCGGAGCGCGTCGTCCGCCGCGCTGGGGCTCGTATCGGTTCTCTATGTGGTGTGTCGTCTGCGCTTCGGCTGTCGGACCGTATGATATTGATTGATGAATATAAACCAGCTCGCCAACGTCGCGTACTTCGCTGCGGTTCCGGCTGAGACCATCAAGAAGTCGGGGACGCTCGTTGCAGGCCTGTTCTTCACCAACGTTTTCGGGCGCCATGCTGGAGCCCGCATCTTCCCCGCCCTCGTCTCGCTCAGTGCATTCGGAAACCTTATGGCCGTGCTCCGTGCGTACCACTGCAAGTCGACTTACACATCAGCACTGATCTATATTTCGTTGTATTGTAGAGGGCCAGTCGCGTGTCATCCGCGAGATTGCTCGCCAGGGCATCCTGCCGTACCCCGCATTCTGGGTGTCGACGCGGCCGTTCGGGACGCCGCTCACGCCGGTGCTGCTGAAATGGATCTTGACCGTCATCGTAATCATCGCGCCTCCCGCCGGCGATGCGTTCTCCTTCCGTGCGTCCTTATTTCCTTGGCTCGGCCCACACGATTGCATTTCTAATCTAACGTCTCTGGCGTGCGCAGTCGTCGACCTCCAGAGCTACCCCGGGAACGTGTTCAGCTTCGCCACCGCCATCGCCGTCTTCGTCCTGCGTCGCCGAAGACTGCGCGAGAACCAGCCCGACCACGAGTACCACGCCTGGTGCGTGCCGATCCTTCTTGTCTCGTCTCGCCTGGAGCTCACCTTGACACAGGAACATCGCGCTGATCTTCTCATGCCTCGTAAACATCTTCCTGCTCATCATGCCGTGGTATCCGCCCGCGGGTGGCCGCAACGGTGGCGACGTCTCCTTCTGGTACGCGACGTACTGCGCTGTGGGCCTCGGGATCCTCGCCGTCGCGTTCCTGTACTGGGCGCTGTGGATCATCGTCATCCCCAAGCTCCGGGGGTACAAACTCGTTGAGGAGACGGTGGTGCTGCCAGATGGGTCGGCGTATAACCAGCTCACGAAGGTGTTTTGACCGCGCAGATAGATGAGACGGATCACTTCGATCGTTAATTGTTGGCCGGCAGTCAGGGAGGGCCATTTGTAATTATGCATTCGCTGGAGATCGTTCCTGTACACCTGTTAACAGAATATAAAAGTATGGAATATTATTTACTCGATGGCTTGGTTTCAAAGTTTAGTAGCCGGGGACCCCTGATTTCTACATACTATCCAAACCTCTCTCATACCATGATTATACCACGGCGGAAGCTCGTTCTGGTGGGCGAGGCTTGCGGCAAGGTCAGTGCCCGTCCATGCGTTTCAACCCACATTGTTGGATTGACAACTTCGTGCGAACCTGACACTAATCCAGACATCTCTTCTCACTCTCTTCGCGCGGGGTAATGGGGGTACGTGTATGCTTGATTCATTGCGTATTTTCATAATACTCAGCTTTTACCCGCATAGGATGTTCGCCGCATCGTCGAGAGAGAATACGTCGTGTCGGATCTTGAGGTGGACGCCGTCTACGTCGAGCTCGCGCATGGGATACTGCGGGGCGGGAGGACCCCGACCAGCTGCGCCCACTCTGTTACACCGGCGTGGATGTCTTCCTCCTCTGCTTTGCGGCGGACGGACCAGCCTCGCTCCGTAACGTGCAGAAAAAGGTGGATCTCTTTACAGCGATTTGACAAGGCGGGCTTGACGTTTCTCAGTGGATCCAGGAGGTGCGACACTTCTGCCCGGATGTGCCGTTCGTTCTCGTTGGTTGCAAGACGGATATGCGCGATGATCCACTGGTGTTTGGGAGGCAAGCGGGATACATCCGGAGACCCATAGAGGCCGAGAAGGCGGGTCCATAGCTGTACTGTCCTGTGAAATAATTTTGCCTGATAAATGTGAAGTGTAGGGGAATGGCGCGCGTGACTGGAGCGCAGAAATACGTGGCGTGTTCGGCCAAGCTGAAGGAAGCCGTCAATGAAGTGTTTAGAGGTCACGCCTCGGAATACGCCTGTAGTGGGCCCTGAGTCGCTCGGATGGGGCCGATGTATTCTTATGTAGGATATCTATGAAGGGGAAGTCAGAGACCTTTAACCGAATCAGCGTCCGTTGAATGACGAGTAACTCTAGGATTGCATTTGAGACAAGCGTTTTGATTCCAGATGCCAGTTTCTCCGCATGGGGTTTCATATGCATGCTCTGTCCTGTGACGAGTCGCACCGGAGAGACGTAAATTAGTATCCTGATGAACCTGGATTCAGAAGACGATATACACCTTCAGCGCCTTTTGCAGCATCCCCGCGCGTCTGACGCGCTGCACAAGGACCATCCTCACGGTCACGTCGAGCACCGACATCAGGACCACAACCGTAGAGAATATCATGCCAAGGTTCATGGTTGATCTGGTAGAGCCTGAGGCGTTGCAGATCTGAGCCCACTGCTGGTTACTTGTAATCACTTGGTGGGAGGCCGATGCTTAGCACGGCATAACTCGTACTTTGAGATAATAGGCAGGTTGCGCCACAGCTGCACGCGGCTTTTAAAGCCGCCTGCGGAGTTGTGCTCTTTTGCTCCCTAGCATCGCTATGATTACTAAATAACATTCCCTAGACTACTAGAGCGAAAAGCGAAAAAGCTGCATGCGACGAGTTTGCGCACAAAACAAGCTGCATGCGGCTTTGCGCAACCTGTCTAATTCCTTCACTAATACCCAGTGTTTAAATAGACACATATTATCTTCACTTTCATTGATTGCCATGATTGCCAACATCCGGGTGGAAATTGTACTGCCGTTGAAGCCGACCATCAAATGTTCGGGATTATCCGAAGGCTTGTGTACATGTCGTCTGCACCGCCACGACCTGAAGTTCAACTCTTTAAAATTTATTGCGGATTTCTGTAGCCCAAACTAACTCAGATGTAGTACTAAACATATGGAGTGGAACCACTTACACCCTGAAATGATGTACCACAGGTGTTGTTTGATGGTAGATGCTACAACCTTGAATACAAAAAAAAATGCAATACCCCTGATCAAATAAGGCACAATTCCCAATGCTGCCCCATTAAACCCAGTTATACGGTTACCCGAGGTTACCTCAAGCATAAAACCACAGGAGAGAAGCTGAACTGTTTGAAATGGTTTATGTATTTCTGTGGCCCCAAATTAACTGAAACGTAATACTAAACATATGGAGGGCAAAGTGAAACTGCCGCCAGCACTGCCGCCCTGCCGCCAAGGGCGGTAGTGGCGGCACTCGGGAGCGGCACTCACTTTATGTTACATACCATCTGTCCGTAGTATTACATACAGCATCTTTACCTACATTGTGGTGTAGTCATTACAGCAATTCACATGTATTCAAGTGACAAAACTTACCCAGAAGTCGGCAGTTGAGCGTAAGTTCGACTGGTAATGGCGGCAAAGGGCGGCAATTTAACTATTTTTGGGGGTGGCAGTGGCGTCAAAGGGCGGCACTAGGGGCGGCAAAGGGCGGCAGAGGGGGGCGGCAGTGGGGGCGGCAGTGGGGGCGGCAAATATCTGTGGGGGCGGCACTTTTCCTTTTTGGGTCGGCAGTTGGGGGCGGCAATGCAACTACGTGACAAAGGGCGGCAGTGTGACCATGCGTGACAACGGGCGGCAATGGGCGGCAAGGGCGGCAGTTCGCATAAAAATTATGGTTTGAGATTACGACATTTTGAGGTGTATCCGAGTCTTACTTAACCTCGGAGCTGCACAGATGGCCTAAACTTGGTCACTTTTTGATCTGCTAGTATGCATGCACACTTTTTGGTTACGGTTCGTGCCCAGAAATTATGCTGAGAACATCTAGAGGAGTTGTTGTCACTCAGCGCCGTTCAAATCGTTCCCTGGCCAATCTTTACGGCTACAGTTTAATTCACCACCAACACCAATGCTAGGTGCAAATTGCTTGCTACTACCCCTGTTTTATCACTCAGCATAAACCTCTCAGGCATCCCAAATTTGGGTGAGGAGGTAGATATCACTGGATGACTTTCCATAAGCATTATTTCGATTTTTTGAGCTCAAACTCCGCGCAATCAACGCACTGACACGACACCTGTCAGGACCCCATCGGGCGAAGATCTTGGTTAGAATATTTTAGACCCTCGTACAGAGCTTAAATATATTATAGTCTGTAGAGGGGTCCCTACCCCCTCTTCAGAATAATTCCTGCTCAAATACCTCTCCTTTATACGATTCTGCCCGGCTCTTAGCTACTTTTTGTCTGAATCAACACAGCCATCTGTCAAGGGCAGATTTGGACCGCACCGCGCCTGCGAATCTGTGTCATGGCCACTATGGATACAGCGTCAAATCCTTCGGCTCGCTCAACGGATCCAGTAGGACTGGTATCGACGGCTTGGTCTCCATCATTCTGTACAAAGTCTCTGAGCCTCGACGACACCTAGCAGTTGCCTAGCAGTATTATGGCGGTAGCCGAGCCGGCAAGCTGCTGTTGGTTGTGTATTTCGTTGTCCTCCATGTCCTCGAAGTTCGGAACTGCTGATGGAGGAAGAACGCGTCGATATACTCAGAGTTGACGCGTTATTCATGTCTCACGTGCGTTGTAAACATGCTAATGAAATCAATGTTGTGAAATACTACTTTATGGCTTATGGGAGCTCATAAGCAATAGATTAATCCAAATAACTCTTGTGACGGCACGATTGGCACCGCTCAAATGGGGTTTGAGATAAGAAAAGGCTTATGGAAAGTCATCCACTCTGTTGTACGTTTAATAAAAAGTAGTACCTTATAACAGTTTCGCGCAGGAGGTGGTAAAAAGATCTTGTTAATAAACTCAGATACATTATAATATTTATCTATATACTTCCATTCTTTGTGGCGGCAGCGTGACAAAAGTGCCGCCTCTGGGGGCGGCACTGGGGCGGCACTTTGCTTTTGCGGGGCGGCAGTCAGACACTTGAAGGCGGCACTTGGGGGCGGCAGAGGGGCGGTGCTGGCGGCACGGCGGCAGTATTGGCAGCACTTTCACCGTGCCCACATATGGAGTGGAACCTCTTAAACTCCCAAATGTTTTACTAGACACAAGATGTGCCTTCACATCGCTCCGGCAGGCACTCTGGAAAACTGAGGTCTGAGTGCTCCCGAAAGTGTTCCGGAAACTCAACGAATCAAATAAAAAAGGGGGACCCTTGAAACTCGAAGTATCGAGGTCGATTTCTGCTCAAGGTATATGATAATTTATCCAGCTCCTGACATGGTGGCGACCGAAATCTCATACACACACACACATAAATTACCGTATATACTATAGGTCAACCCACACCGGTTCACCAGGCGATAGGAGCGATCGATTGGATAGCGGGGAAGATGATGGGGAAGAAGGAGGTAGGCGAAGCAGATTATACACCCTGCCCTTTTGAGTGGGCTTTGGAGTTAATGACACAGATATTGGGTTGTGCACGTCATGAGCGCACAGCCCATGAAACACCGGCAACAGCAGAGCTGAGCAATGCCTCGAGGTAACCCTCGTTTGGTTGAAATTTCGGCTGAACCACTGTGGACTTGGAGGAAACCCAATCATTGGCAAAACCAAGTGAGGGAAAAGTGTAAGTAGAGTATGTCGGGCTCAAGCGACCAGAAGAAATAGAAGGGATACACAATTTCTCGAGAATCTCTGGCATCTTCGAAAATTAGCGCGCAGCAGCGGCATGTGAAAGTAAACAGGTTTTTTTGTTCCGGCTGTAGCATTTGAATTGTGCCTGTCAACTTCCATTTTATTTTTTCAACGAAGAAAATCGGCCGATACAGAGCTGCGTTCTGGGCTCGGGCACATAGTGTAGGTGGGTGCTCGGCAAAACCTTTTGAATGTGATGAACAGCCGCGGTCGTATTCAACCAAAATCAGCACTGACGGACGTTCCTGCCCTACCTACCTGCTCCCGTTATGTACCGTTTCTATAGAGAGCCGTGTATGCTGAGAGATTGAACCAAGGAACACCTACGGAGCAGTACCAGTCCGCACAGGTTGAATTAACGGGGTATTGACACTCGTGGGGCCCGTCTCCAGGCGTGGCAGAAGGCCAAGTTCAGAGCGTAGAAACTGTCATCCGATGCTCGGGGGAAAATCCGAACCAATCCATCTAAATGATGGTTTTTATATATTCATAGTGTGAACATAAGCTGGATCGAAGGCCGGAAAACCGGTGGCGGGTGCACCTGATGGTGTAATCTGCTCAGTACATGGGCTCGAACAACTTAAAACCTCCATACCTCGGTGTTAAACACATATCCTAACGCGAGTCAGTACGAGTCGAGACATAGCAGACTGAGGGCCAAGTACGTACCATCCAAACAGCAATACCAACTCATCCATGAAGGGTCAGGAACAAGTATTTCATTGTCTCGCTCTGTGCGTTATGTGACCGAGGTTAGTATGTACAAGAATAAAGTTTCGGGATGAAGGAAGAGCCTGGGAGCAATCATTGAGTTCTTTTGGTTTGTTATCTAACTTCCCTTTCAGAGTTCATCCATCCGCTTCATCCAATTGAATACAGTTCAATCACAATAAAATTCTCTCCGACGAACGTCTTGGACTTGTCCAACGTCGACGTAGATCACACAGGGCACTATCGATGGATAGATGCATTTGAATCAATGATGGAGAGAGAAATTTTGTACTCACAACAAGCTCATCGACTCCCCCTTTTATGCTAATTTTCATAAACATTAAACAAATCAGTAGTGAATACGATTTATTCATCGACCCCAGATATTTATATAGACACAGGATATCTCAAATGTGTGACCCGGTGGAAATTGTACCGCCGTTGAAGCCGACCATCTGATTTTTTCGGGATTTTCCGAAGTCTTGCGTACGTGTCGTCTGCACCGCCACAACCTAAAGTTGAACTCTGTAAAATGTATCACGGATTTCTGTAGCCGCAAACTAATTCAAATGTATTGCTAAACATATTGAGTAGAACCTCTGCAACTCTCAAATGTTTTACTAGAGCTGTGGTTGAATGGTAGATACTACGAGCTTGAATACAAAAATGTGCAATACTCACCCTACAAATTGGGCACGATGCTCGGCATAGAGTTACACAAAGCAATACTAAATTGATCAGTATGTGTACAACATTTATGAGTACTAGAAGGTGTGACCTGGTGGAGGTTAGGAAACAAAGAGAAAAAATTATAAATAGACTAGCCGGATTCGAACGAGCATCATCATCTTGGTGGATTATATAATCACTAAATCTATTAGATTAGGCTCTTAAGAAGACTTCAAAAATCTAATGAACACAGCCGCTATTTCATTACATCCTCAGGACGCACTGATAAACATATCGCCAACTCAAAACCTGGTTCCGATTGATGAAAAGAACGAGTACATAAAGTACTCGTAACAGAAGCCTGTCCACAAACCTTCAGTTATTGGAACGCAAGAGAGATTATAAGTAACCTCGAGACAGTAGCCAAACTCCGTCAGCGGGAGATCCCTGGCATGTCCGAATGCGCGGAGGGTGTGCCAATCGGGATCGGCGAACCCGTTCCGGAACTTGAAGCGCAGAAAGTCGCGCGACTCCGGGGGAACACCACGACGACGAACCTCGATTGCGAGGGCGGCGCCGAAGTTGGCTGGGCACATCAATGGACGGGGAATTATGATCAGCGTAAAGGCAGCTACAACTTACGGATCACGGCAAGTTCAGGATGAGACCGGATGATCTCAAGCTAGTGGAAGAGCGAAATGAAGGGGTGGTATGAGGTCTGAATGACCGCCAATTTTAGCGGGTCTCCGTCGTAGGCGATGCGCTCCGCCCCGGCGAAGATGGTATTCAACAGAGTGCGGCCCGCGACTGTGGGTGCATGGGAGTTGTACTTTCGCGACATGATGAGCGGGGACTCACTGTTTCCAATGTCGTTGGCATGCTTCCCAGAGAATACACCCACTTCATGGAAATCTGCGAGGGCGCGCGCGCCTGATCGATGTACGCAGGTGGAAGGAGGTTGGAGTACGTCTGGTTATGACGAATTGCGTGTCCATGAAGTCATAGATCTGGCGTGGTGAACGTCAATCTCTCGAGAATGCGAATTCATGGCCTGACGCACATTCCACTAGAAGCGTCACCCTCAAAAGTCAGTCAACGAAACACATGCAATACGAATGGATACGCACAATATTCTCGAGAGTTGCGGGGGGTCCGAAAATATAATCCTTGACGTCCTGGAAGAACGGTGCTGCCTCATTCGCTTTCAGCTTAAAAACATCTGATTGATAAAAGGTAGAGATGTGATCTTGAAACGCCTGGGGAGCATGAACCAAAATCAACCATCAAAATATGGTTCTTTACTGGGCAGTCCGTCCAGCTCTCCAACGAGCGATCATTGGTGAGCTCAACGCTCTCCACTGAAAGCCTCTACGATAAGCAAGGACCACCCCGTAAGTCAGAACGCACCCGGAATGTACTGATATCCGCCGAGCGGCGCCATCACAACCGTCGAGTCCGCCAGGGTAATATTATTATCGGGATTCGGGGGAAAGAGGCCTTGCAGGAGCGCAATAGCGCTGTTGAATACGACGGAGCGGGCCTTGGCCAGGATTTTAACCTGCTGGGTGTCGGCGAGGTCGGCTGAGATCGAGGATATGAATGACGCGGACCCGGGCGTGAGGTAGGCAGAGCGCAAGAGTGTGCCGAGGAGGTGAATGTGGTTCTTAGTTTGAACTGAATCCGGATAAAACATGAGATGGAACTAGCGAGACGACGCACGACACCGAGTGGGGTGGATTCCGTAGCAGTGAGCACTAGGCTCGTATGTTTGTGGATCCTCGTGAAATACCGTACGGTCACCATTTCGCGCGATTATAATTGCGCCAATGACCGAGCTTGGGGACATGGTTGTGGACGAAGAAGTAAAGGACAGACGGGATAAGGTGCGAGAAGAGTCTGGAGGATGAACATTTATACAATCCGGAGAAGCCTGTCAGGCGAGAAAGGACCCGATAGTCGCCCGAGTTGTGGGGCTAAACGGCCGACGCAGCTGGATTCTTCGAAGCTTGGAAGGCAATTGACCGGTAATTTCGCACCTGGAGTACTCAGATAACGTTAGAGGTACGTATAGACTCTAAAGTACCTCTAACGTTATCTGAGCTTCCTATTCTCAATCGTCTTCAACTCGCCGACTGTCGTCCGGTTTTTTACAAGGGGCTTTTATACCTGGTACGCGAAGGGCTAGACTGGATCCATGGATGGTTGGGTCGAAAACGAGCAACAAAGATGGTTGGACGAGATTGCATGCTATTTCAACTTTTGACGTCGGGATGCCCCAAACACAAAAATTATCGGCTCCATTCTAAGGTCAACTGGGCAGTCTGCACTCCCATGTTCACCATCCCCTCCTCTCATAATCATCGAGTACTGCGGCCGCGGTTTTGGCCATACTGCGGTATTGCGTCCCGAGAATCCGAATGCTCTTGCTGTGTCGTAGCGCACCGGGTGGACCTGGTGTTTCATAATCGATAATCAATACACGTAGCATGCTATCGCGATAGCACACGCACCGCATCCTTCCCTGCTCCGGGCGTGCCTCGTTGGTATGTAGACCTGGACGAGACGGGAGCGGCGTCGACTGGGGTCGGGCGTCCGCGCGAGCAGAAGGATGAAAGAAGAGCCAAGGGTACGAGCGCCAATCCTGCCACTTGAACGCGCCCGCCGCGACGATGATTCGCTCCCCTCCCGCGGCTTGCTTCTGTAGCGCACGCACATGGGCGAGCGCAATGTCACGGACGTCGACCCAGCACCTGCCGCCAGTACCAGCCGCACCGAGCTTGGTGAACGCTTCGTACATCTGTCGCGCGGAGGTGTTGAGCTCGGCGGGAGAGGAGACGGCGTGAAGTATGGGCTGGATGTAGCAGCATTATTGAATGCACAGCGTAGATATAGAGTATGAACATACTCCCAGCACGAGTGGTGGGTTCAGAACCGCAAGATCCCACTTGAGCGTGCTCTGATGTGTTTTGACGAAGTCCCACGCAGCTATTAAATTTAGCATCCACCGGCCAGTTCAGAAGCAGAAAACAATCCTGCACAACACGCACCGCGTTCTGCGAGAGTCTTGGATGCGCGGTACTTGTTGACGTTTGAGGCTGCGCGGCCCTTCTTCTCAACCTCCTCCACTGCTGGGTCGTCCCAGTCGAGCTCGCTGAACACCCGCGGGTTCGGCGAGTCATACTGCACCGCGGCAGTGGAAGACGTCACGACCACCCTTTTAACGGCGGTGCTACATATGCGAGCTCAGCAATCGGACGATTGCGACGAACACGCACCCGAATCTGCGGGCGCTTTCGAGAATACTGATAGTGCCTTTGATCGCAGGCTCCAACCACTCTGTCGCGAAGTGAGCGTTGAAATCGCGACGGGCGGGATCGAAGATAGGCAAATACGTACCACCTGGATCGTCTGCGTGGAAGTGATACGGCGACGCGGAATGGGCTATCGCGTCCACATTTTTCACCGCCTGATCGAACGCGCCTTCCTGCCCGTGCGCGTTTTATTAGTCCCCGCAGGCCTAGGGACGGGACAACACACACTACCTTTGTGATATCGGGGACAATGGCGAGCTCAAATTTATCCCCGTACGCGGCGAATTGCTCGACTAGATGGGTGCCCTTAGTGGCGGAGCGGACAGCGCCTCGAACCGAAAACCCCTCTTTAGGAGAGTGCGGACGACCCACATGCGAGTGAAACGGAGTCACAGTCACAGGAAAACAAAAGTCACTTACGACGGCAACGAAACCATTGGCACCCGAGACAAGGACTTTTCCAGACATAGTGACGGGCATGTTTGAGCGCGGGTGGGTTACTGTACTTTGAAATTTTGCTCGCACTGTTTCATTATTTATAAGGCCAACTTGAGGCCAACGGTACCGCGACGAGTCAGGCTCTTGCTCGCTCAGCAAATTTAAACACAAAGCGCTTTGTAATTCGATAACCCCAAGTCGAATCGAGGCACGTATCGAAAGCTGCACATTCGGAGTGATTAATTCGAAATACACCAAATTTCTTAACCCCAAGCTCCTGGCCGTGGCCGGCGCGTCCCAGGTCGGTGTGGTTGTGCTGCCCCGTTCAGGCTCGGTGAAGGAATCTGGAGCGGATCAGAAACCGAACGGCACGCGTATTGGAGATGTGGATCGAAGAAAAATAATTCTGCCACTCACCGGAACCCCTCCCCTCCACGACGAACCCGCAAACACCTGCCTACAACATGCGCAACACCGCATTCTCCACCCTCTGCGCATCGATCCGCTCCCCGCGCTCAAATCCCTGAAAATAATGCTCCCCGTACTCCACACGCAGCGTCCCCTCCAGCGCCGCGCCAAACTGCGTTTCATCGGCATTGGCGGCGCGTGTCCAATCGACGCAGTACCACGGCCGGTCAACGACCCAGCGGCGCCACGACGTCGGGTCGTAGTCGCCCGGGAACGCGCGCACGGCCTCGCGCGCTGAGTCGAGTAGCAGCTGCTCGGTGTCGGGCGCCCCGGGCGCGCCTGCGAGTTGGGTGCCGAGGCGCAGAGTCTGTAGGCGCATGGCCGCGGGGAGGGTGAGGCGTGCGCGGGGCGGGATGGGTGGGGCGAGGACGCGACGGAGGACGGTGCCCGGGTGGAACGCGTCGAGGTGGGTGTTGATTTCGAGGACGGCGAGCGCGGGGAAGGCGGCGCAAAGCGTCTCGAGGAGACCGTCTGGCACGAGGGTGATGCCGAGCGAGAGTGCTGTGACGGAGGGTCCGAGCTGCGGGAGGATGGGGTGTAAAAGCCAAGGGGCACTGACGGCGGACACGCTGTGCGAGGACCAGAGGCGGACTGTTTGCAAGGCGCGACCCGCGTGCCAATGCTGGTGCGAAGCTGGTAGGGCCGTGGTAGTTCGTGAGGTGGGGGATGGTGGTTGGGAACAACGGAGGAAGGAACGCGGGGATGGCGGAGCTGTCTACAGGAGAGGAGCGAAGCCGCAAAGAGGATAAATTAGGGCACGCCTCCAGCGCTTCCGAAAAATGAGCTGAGGCCACAAAACGCAACGAGAGGTCCAGTGTTTCCAGGGAGACAAGTCCCGATGGATGACATAGCAAGGCACGGGTTAGTGTGTTGGTGCCGGTGGGGCCAGCCACTACGCGTCGGATAGATTCGGGGAACATAAAACGGAGCGATAGCCCATCCGATGTGAATAGTTGGTTCGGGCTGGTACTGCAGTTGAATAGAAACTCTCCGTGCGCGGGTATAGGTATTTCACCCAGTGCAGTTGGAGACACCTCGAGCTCGAAGTAGTCCAAGCGCAGCGAGCCCAACGACGAAAACAGCGTGTCATTACACGGGGGGAACTGCAAGGTGAGCTTTACTAGATTGTGAAACCTTGGGAGAGCCACGACAAGTAGTTCCATTACATCCTCAACGGGTGTGTGAACTACTCGGTGTCGGCGATTGTAACCTGGTGGGTATGGCGATACGAAAAGGTCCCTGATGGCAGGAGATATGGAATCCGACATCAAGAAATGTAGTCTCCGAAGTGAGCGTTCTTGGTATCCCGCTAGTTTCCGCCTTCACGCTGAGCCGTCGGAGCGCGAACGTCTCGCGGAAGGGAAAGATCTGCTGCGAACGAAAATAGAGAGGGAGCACAATCGACCGGAGGCGCCAAGATATTCGCGACAAGGGCTCCAGATTATCCTGGTGAATGTATGCAAGGATTTCAAGCCAGATTTCGGTGGGCAAGACCAGTTCAGCTGATTGGGAAGTGCCAGCGTGGAAATCAGGGATCGAAGCACGCGATTTCTGTCCACCTGAGTCAGCTCAAGGGTCGTCGTAGCGCAGGAGGAGGCTCTCACCTTCCAAAATTTGAGAAACCCTGAGTTCTTTCTGATACTCTGCGACGGCGCTGTTGCAAGCAAAGGATCGGTCATCGGAGGAGGAAGCAAGCTCAGTCATCAGACATAGCCACTGATTTCGGACATCTCCATCGGCCGAAGTGCCGAAGCCACCGGTTCAATCTTTGGTTCAATTCAAGGATCGATTGCATTTGGCTCACTCCAATCGATAGACCCAAGATAACGTATTTTAAATATGTCCTACAACTGCCCAGGTCGCGCTGAAAACGGCCAGCGAGTTGAAGGACTGATCAATCACGAGAAGACCAGATAACGATGCCAGCAGCAAAAAGGACCGCGGGGCGCGAGATGATTTTGTTCAGGCACGAAATATTCTACGCATTATTGAATTCCTGATGGCCCACGGAGTGTATATAGCCGTACTCTATAATCCCTAATAGTGGTGAAAATGACCAGCGCCGAGCTGACGTTCACGCGGCGGGAAGTAGCTCGGGAAGTTCAAGGAACATTCAGAATCGTTAACGTTATGTGCGCCGGCCCCTACTTACCCGAGTCGGCCTGTTTCAGGTTGGTTTCATAACCGTTTTGCTTTCTTTTCTTTTCTTTTCCTTTTTTCGTTTATTTTCTGTTCCAGGCTAGATTCATTCCATCCCAGAATCTCAGTCAAACTGTCCTCAGGACATGGTCCCTCCGTCCAAGGCCGTTCACTACGGGTATCCTTGGCGGTTGATCCGTAAAATTCTGCACATCAGAGATGATCGATCGCGACCATGCGCGACTCGTGGTTACCGTTTTAAATGGCGTGTGTGGCTGCGACAATTCCCTATTTTCTCTTCCTTCTCTTCTCCGCTCTTCTTTCCCGATCTGAGATCGCGCTTTCTTCATTTTCTTTGCTTCCCCGCGCGGCCCTCTTTTTGTGTTCGTTCAACCTAACCTTCATTATTCACGATGCTATTCCACCACCTGTCACTTCTTTCCGCGGGTCTCGCCCTCGTCGCGGCTGCCCCTCTGGTGCGTAGCATCTGCTGCATCTTAGGCCATTGACTGGGGTTGATTTTGCATCTCTCGCAGCCTAATGCCGACAACGCCGGACTCGCTATGCGGATGGCCGGCACCTCTGTTGTCTTCGCCCGGGAGGAGTGGGTTTTTCCAGCTTGCATTCCGATTAATTTCTGTACTCACCTCCCCACCCATGAATAGTGCCCCACTCACGTCCCGCCAGACCGGGAACCTCGACGCCCAGCTGGGACAGTTTATTCAGGCCGAGGAGGACAAGATCAAGGCCGAGTTCGAGGACAAGCTGAAAAGTCTGATCCCTCGCGTTGAGGCCCGCCAGACCTCCAACGCGCTCCAGCAGCTCATTGACGAGATCAAGTCGGAGTTCGAGGCGAAGCTCAAGAGCCTGATTCCGCGCGTCGAGGCCCGCCAGACGTCCAATGCTGCTCAACAGCTCATCGACGAGATCAAAGCCGAGTTTGAGGCGAAGCTGAAGAGTTTGATCCCCGTGAGAGGTGCGTCTTAGTCGTTTTATCTTTAGTTCGGACTCTCATCGTTCCGACAGCGCCTCGTTCGAGGGCCGCCAGACTTCGAACGCACTCCAGCAGCTCATCGACGAGGTCAAGGCCGAGTTTGAGGCGAAGCTCAAGAGCTTGATTCCTCGCGTCGAGGCCCGCCAAACTTCGAACGCGGCCCCAACAGCTCATCGACGAAATCAAGGCCGAGTTCGAGGCGAAGCTCAAGAGTCTGATCCCTCGCGAGGAGTGCGCCTTCCTTTCTTCAACCCCATTTGCGACCTCGATGACTGATTTGATGGACAGCGCCCCGTTCGAAGCCCGCCAGACCTCCAACGCCCTCCAGCAGCTCATCGACGAGCTCAAAACCGAGTTCGAGGCGAAGCTGAAGAGTCTGATCCCTCGCGTTGAAACGCGCCAGACCTCCAACGCGGCCGCAACAGCTCATCGACGAGATCAAAGCCGAGTTTGAGGCGAAGCTGAAGAGCCTCATCCCCCGCGTCGAGGCCCGTCAAACTTCGAACGCGTCCCAACAACTCATCGACGAGATCAAGGCTGAGTTTGAGGCGAAGCTGAAGAGTCTGTTCTAGGTTAGGCCGAGTCGAGGACGAGTAAGAGGACGTAATTGATAGGTTATACATATATTCATCGTAATGCAAGGTTGTTTTTCTTTCGATTGGCGTTTACGACGCCTGGTCATGGATAGCACCATTCTCACGAGGTTCGAGACACGAAAATTATCGATTACATCCCAGACCAATATCACTCGACATAAAGGTCTGTAGGACGTTTGTTGCAACGTATTATCAACCATACACCGGGTAAGAGTGATCAATGATCACTCTTAGTTTACATGGCCGCTGATACTGCCTTATCATCGCCCGCCAAGCCTGCGCTGTCGAACGAACTTTCGTATCACAGCAATTAACATTTCAACGACACAGACCCGGACTCGCAGTTGAAGCGCACGAGAGCGATCGACAAACAGGGAGCAGCAGTTGAATGCCAGTTCAGTAGTTGAATGCTTCTCAAAACACCTTGCCCGCGATCAGGCATTTTCCGACACCGCTGCAACAGCCTCCGCCCGCGCCTCCAAAATCGCCTCCCGTAAGCGCTGACACGCCTCATCCGCCTTATCCTCCTCAATAAGACTGAAGCTCACACGCAGGAACGGTGTCGCGCCCCCAAGAGGCATGAACGCAGTGCCGGGGCACCGCAAGGACGCCTTTACTGACCGCCTTTACCCGCACGATCTCCTCCGAGTCCGCATCGCGGCCATCGGGATGCACTAGCAGCTGGCGTTCAGATAAAATAATTAGTATTTCCCTCGTGGAAGAGTCCTTGAAGAAAAGCGACCTTAATGTAGAGGAACATCCCCGCGATCGGGGACGTCCATTCCGCGAGACCGCTCAGGTGCTTCCGCGCGACGCGCTCGAAAACGTCGCGGCGCGCGCGGTAAAACGCAGCAACGCCCGCGCAGTGCGCGAGGAAGCCCTCTGGGCCCCAACGCGATAGGAGTGCGTACGCCATGACCTGGGCTAGCGATGACGGCTGCAGACTGCGGTGAACACGAATGAGGGAATACAATCAGTCACCAGCTAACCCGTCGTCAGCCAAAGATCACCGACTTTGTGTTAGAGGTGATCATGTTCACGACCGCCGAGAGGCGAGGAGATGCGGTCATGTACCCCAGCCGCATGCCGCTACTGAGGACCTTGCTGAACGAGTCGAATCTACACATGCACATCAATTATATTTGGTGGATGAAAAGACGCGGCACCGGTGACGTTGACGCACCGCACCACACGTCCCATTTTCTCCGTTGACCTCGGGTTCCAGGGCAAAGTAACTTCGCGCCTGTTGTCCTTCGGGACCGTAGTACACAAATGCGTACGCGTCGTCCTCGAGAATCAGGAAATTATATTTCTTCGCAAGTTTCAGTCTGCATGCATATCGTCAGCTCGGCGAAGCGGATTCTAAGTCGCAATTGCGACGTACACCTCAATCTTGCGGTGCTCCGGAATGGAGGCACCCGTAGGGTTGCTCCCGGAAGGGATCGTATACAGGAGTTTCGGGTACGGTTTACCGGGATGTGTCGTCTCCCAATTCAATAAATCGTCTCCAAATTCGCGGGTTCAGGCCCTCCGAGTCGGCCCGTACTTCTGTGAACGATGTTAAAATTAATTCCCAGCGAGAGGTAGATGTCGAGTATACCAACAAGCGTGCCGGGTAAGGCTGCCAGAAATCCGAGGGTCCCGCTGAGTGGAAGTTGAATGGTCAATCATCTCACATGTTACGAGCAAAAATAGCATACGGATAGACCGGCGTCTCGAGGAGAATGTGGTCGCCATCGCTGATCAGGGCTTCGCATGCCTGGGTGCCGCGCGTCAGAGAAACTTTCATCAGCACGTTAATAGCGCACCTTGTACATGAGGTCTTGGCTTCCTGAACCCACGGTAACGTCCCAGCTCGCGTCCGGCACGCGCTTGTGCACATGTGACTGGAATTTCTCGAGCCACTGCTCTGCACGCATCAGCTTGCGATCCGCCCCGATAGAGCCTACACGCACATTTATCAGGCGCGAGACGCCGGACGTCATGCCATATCTGCAATATGGTTGTAATTTACATGACACACGTTGGGAGAGGAGGAACGCACTGCAACGCCTCGTTCAGTTCGTCCTCTTCCAGGCTAATGGTGAAGGGATCTTCATCCCCAGAGGCGGCAGGCATCCCAGCGAGCGTGGGCTTCAACTTCATCGTTATGGAATCAAATGGGAACGTGGATGTGTTGGGCCGTCCTGTTCGTGATCAGGATCAGTCTGCCGTCGTACCCACCACTGCGAAGAGCTCACCAGCCAGAAGCGAAATCATGCCTGGGATGTGTTCCAGAGGAAACAAACCGCGGACTGTCAGCGCGAGCGCGACTCGTTAGTCTGCCATCCACCGCGGATCTGTATGGTTAGGCTCACTTCCACAGGCTTTCCATAGCTGGGACTTTTCGGAGAGGAAGGGGGCGATGTCGAGGGTGATTGGAGGAGACATGAAAGTTAGTAGGAAAATGTGCACGGGCGTCTCTTCAAAATGACTCCGTTCTCGGGCCTTATCAAGTTAGCCCAGGGTCATCTTAAAGCCTTGCCGCCGGTAAAAGATCCGAATGGGGACCGATCGCTTCAAGTTTGTCGCCATTGGCCTCAACATCAACGAACTTGGAGTTTGAAGCCGAACAAAGGGTTTCCCGCGACGGTTTCTGCTAAGTGCATGTGAGTCGTGGTGGTACTGTATATACAGTTTGGTGCGAAACCTCTGGGGGATTCCATAGTTCTTCGAATTTTCGAAATCTGGGCAGGTGGTGCGGATCGACGAAAACAGCGTCCCGTTTCTTATGACCAAAATGTTCCGAGAGCATGTGGTCAGTACGTAACCTTAAAGAGAGAATACCCACACCAAGGATCATTGTTGTTCACCCCGATCGGCGATAATTGAACTGATATATTCCGACTTGAATCGGACATGACGGAGCGTGCTGATTTGCGCCTTGGGCATTCTGGTGAGAGCCCCGAGTGTTGACCGGGCACGCAACGTTGAAGAAGTAAAGAATCCAATGCGTTTGTAAAGCCCAGCGTGGAACCATCAAGAGTTACGACAGCAGGACATTGCTTTGCCATCATACCGTTATTGAGAATTAAAAACCGGGAACGGGAAGTGTGGCAGCCAGCAAGATCGTTCACCGGCGTGGATACGACGAATTGGAAACAACTTTTTCGTTCAACTGTATGATACTCGGGTAATCAAAGAATCAAATCCGATCTCCAAATGGCCAAGACGCACCTTCGATCTCGACAGGGATTCGGAAGACGAGAAGAGTGCTCTGCTCTAACATTTCCAAGCCGCACCTTCGATCCCGACATGGACTCGGGAGGAATACATGTCACTGTGAGGCGGCGCCAGAATGCCGAGTTGCATTTACTAACTACACTGCTTTGGAGTTCTTGACGATTACTTTCGACAGGTGAGGGCCTCCACGCCACATCTTTATGTCAAGCGGCTACATTTTTGAGCCAATGAAGTCGGAATGAAAGTTCTAGGAGGAGAGAAAAGACATTATGGGTACAAAATTCTGGCGCGTTCGTCAACGTGGTCGACATACCAGGGGCGGCTGCGAGTGACGAACTTGATGATATTTTGCCTTGTCCACGTTAAATATACTGTACACGGTGCCTTCAGAGTGACTATAAGTTCACATCTGACAAGGAAACCCGCGCTCACGTTTGACTTTATTGACTCGTCTCGCAGCAATGAATGCCTCTGCGAGGTCCCAGTAGTCATTGCAACCGTGCGCGTGCCCGAACCACTCTGCGTCGTAATTCTGTGGTCTATATGCACGAATCGATCGTCCATAGAAGCCAAATCCCTCTTTCCCTCGCGAAACTCTGCCAAACGGAAGATTGGCTGTAAGCACCGTAAGTCTTTGTTCGCCTACTCATATCGGGATATCAATAGATCGCCGGCTGTACACTGTACAACACGGATTGGCAAAATTCTTGGGCTAGACGATCTATAGACTCCAATCCGCCGCACCGGAGCTGAGACAATGTTTGTTGTGGTTTCAGGGTCTGTACCTTCGTTCGGGCGGGTTTGTGGACACTGGAAACAGTGTTCAACCGCTGAACATTTCCGCCCTTTAATCCATCCTATATCGTTTCGTTCTTTGATCGGCAATGAAAACTATTCCAGCCCGTTACATAAATGCCCCAAACGTTGTTCACCGTCATTTGATTCCAGTTACAGTCAAACGATACTACACAGCGAGGCGGTACGGCGAGTATATGGTACGGCGAAGCCTGAGTCACTATGATATCGATGTGGTTTTGGAAGTCTAAACAACACGCGTCTCTTGAGGCAAGACCACACGCTTGACTCCCGAAACTTTATCGAAGGTTTTGAATGCTTCCTCCAATACATTCAATCCACCGTGGACGATTTCAATCTTCATCGGCTGCAGACTGAGTGAGTATCAGTTATGTCAAATGAAAGAACGACATACCTTGATAGAACCGTCAGCCAGCAGACCCTCCAACTGCGAGTACAACTCCTTAGATAATGCATTGTTTTGTGGCCACGCCGATGTCGCCCATCCCATATAAATATGGATGCCTTCGCTTTCAGCCTCGGCGATGGAGACAGGGACGATTTGCAAGAGCGTCTTGTCGCCCTTGCTATACTTTTTGGACTCCTTGAGTATCTCGAATCCCAACGTGACCGTCTCTTTGGTGGAGACGGCGTCGAATACCACGGAAAGTGCGGGAGCTAAGGCTGCGACAACCTTAACAACTTCGGTGTCGAGAAGGGAACGGTTGATGACATGGGTAGCACCAAGTGATTTTAGGAAACTCTCGTGTTTAAGAGAAGCTGTGGTGATGATGGGGGAGAAACCAGAGAGCCTAGCCAGTTGAAGGGCTGGAAAAAAAAATCATCAGACAAGGGATAATGGCGCCCAAGAAACACATACCGAAATGGCCTGTCGCACCCGCACCACCCAAAATGACGATCGGTTGCCCAGCGTACTTGCCGCGCCCACCTGGGGACATAGCGGAAACGAGACCACCCCCATATGGAGGTTGGGAGTACAAGGCGTGATAGCTTGTGAACAATCCCACGGGAATAGAGGCAGCTTCCTCCATGGATATGTTTGGAGGCAACTAGATAGAAATGCGTCAAGTATATATGATGCATCAACCACGGGAGCTTACTTTTGTGACAATAGTCGAGTGTGCAAGACTGTACTGTTGATACGACGATATATCCACTTTCTGGCCGGCGGTTCCAAAGGCGCTACAGAAAGATATATGAGACAGTTGAATATATTCTCTGAATTTGAGCAAAGAAATGTACACCCTATCGCCAACCTTGAATGCCTTGACCTCGTTACCAATCGCCATAATGACACCAGAAGCTTCAGCGCCGGGAACAGTAGGCATGTCTGGCCACATTGGAATGTCGATGTTACCAATGCGCGCATCTACCGGATTGAGTCCCGCGGCTTCGACACGAACAAGGATTTCTTCCGGTCCCGGGGTAGGTATCCCTCTATCCTTGATAGTGCGAGACAAAGGCTTCGCGTCGACGACAAGGGCAAGATTTGATTGAGTAGGCATGACTGGCTGGATTGAGATAGGTTACATGGACTTGTGTTGGTGTGCTTTTATAGTCTGAGTGTCTATGAGCTGATCGAATGCTTTGAGAGCTTCGGTTGCATGGCCGAACGAACACAAATAGTCACATCGGTCATCGCCGAACGAATCAGTAATCGGGCTTTGTAAATTGTCAGAGCTGGGGCTCGGCTCGGGGAAAAAGCCGTAACTTAGCCAAGGATAATTATAGGAACCAGGATCAATATATCTGCTAGAAGATTAAACTTAAGATTGGGAAAACAAAGACTATCTGTGTGATTCTGGCCGTGGCGGGTCATGAAAAGAGTTGGGACCCACGTGGCCGCTTTGTAAGGTTCCAACCATTTCCGTTTTAAACGGTTAAAACGACCATTTAGTTTACGAGCCTCTGTAAACAGTAAACAAATGTTTATAAATGGTTTAAACGGTTGAATTGTAAATGGCGGGCCAACTTGCCTTGCCAACCAATTTGGCCATATGAACTGGGATTTTGGGGCTCGAATTCAGGTCCAATGAAAATATCACACCTGCCCTCATCCTATGCCTACCTCGCGCTCAATTTCATGTCAACTCCGGGCATCTCGGGCATCTCGGATTTCAAGCTCCCCTAACCCCGCGGTGACACGGTGGTCAGTTCGAAACAACATAAGGGGTGAGTGCTGAGCACGACAGAGTGCCATGTGGTGCTCGTCTCGGACGTAATTGTAATATGGTGGGGACAGGGCGGAAGGGTCTTGGATCCCGCCACGGTTCTTACACCTCTGTAGGTACCGAAAAATATGTTTCTCTGTGCTCGATGCTATGAATAGCTATTCTCGCGAAGCCATGGATGAAAGAAAGTCCCTTGTTCAGGCCGGGGTCATCCTGGGTGTCTGCCTTCCTACTTCGACCCCAATTGAACCCAACTAATATATGTGTGAATCTATTTCCGTTTTAAACGGTCTATAAACATTTGCAAAGGTTTACGAATCGTTTACCGTTTAGTTTACGGTGGTCCGTAAATGAAAACTAAATGGTTGGAGTCTTACCGCTTTGCCAACGGTGACCGGGAATCACCGTTTGTCACAGTCACACTCCTTTCCGACCATGACCCGCCCCGGTTGGACACAAGGCTGGCCACCGCTCAAGAAGCTGAATCTCATGTCACTTGCAGTCCTTGGGTTTCGTATTCAATTCCGGTTCATGCAAGAGTGTTGAACTCCTTGTTTGATGTCCCAATGCAGTCACCAGTGGCAATGCAGTCACCAGTGGCAATGCTGCGAGGCTCGTCCGCAGACTCTCCGATTTTCACAGACCCATAAATTTCGCAATCCGATCCAGCGGTTCTAAATTGCCTTTAAACGACTCCTCCAGCCTTGACAGACGGAACCCCCAGGTGCATCGTCATGATTTTTTTTTTGCTTTGCTTCCATGGAACTGACATGACTGACTCTAATTGGCATACACGCTTGAAGATCTCGCCTGGAACCGGCGGGGCCGTCGGAGGAGCAGGTGCTTACCATGTTTCCCAGTCTACATGCCGCTCAGTGGAATACGCATTCCAGTTAGACCAGTGACTGGTCTGTCTATGAAGGCAAGCCTGTCGATAGACAGACCAGTCGATCTGAGTTTGAATCACCAATACAAAATCTTACCAAAAAAGGTTATTCCGGACCGAGTTCCGAGCGGGGGTGACGTCACACACAAACAGCAACAACAGGCACAAATGCTCATCTAGCACATTCAAAACTCGACCATTTGTTGGAAATACAAGCTTGACCTTGTGTTTCGTTGTATGGTTCCCCTGGTCACTACGAGGATCACCATGCCGTTGCATTTTTGTCCATATGTTTCTATTGGTACCTGACTCATCTATTTGCTATTCCTTATCTCTATTGGATATTCACCTACATATAAATAGTAGAGTACTTTGCTGTAATTCCCCACTGGTTTGTAAACCACTGGATTCTCTTTGCATTCTCCTTGCCTGGAAAGTCCTCCCCAGAGCGAAATTCTACACCATTTTCGCTCGAATAAAGCGCAATACACTCCGGGATGCAATGCGATTCCACCTATCAAAAATCTCGGAATTATATGCCGAAACAAGTGAGTTATCCAATAGCCTTTTTTGGTAACTCTTTTGTGATCCAATTTAAACTCAGATCGACCAGCCTGTCTATCGACAAGCTTGCTTTCATAGACAGGCTGGATTCGAGCCTACATTCCAGTCACAAGATCGCCCTCGTGATGTCAAACTTCTCCAATTATGTTAATCGAGAAGACGGTGATGCAGGTGAACTCGAGCCTTATGGTATTCGCTTCTCCTGGTCAGAGGACTTGGTTCACAAGCACAGAAAACCCACAGCTATAAAGATTGCAGCTTCCCATTCACATTCCTCTTCATCACCTCGCAATACTTGCCGTGTCTCTGATAGCTGCGGTCATCGCGACCACCAATGCACTTTCCGCTAATGCCCAGATAGTTGTCGCCCATTTTATGGCCCAGAACGCGTTTTCGTACAGCCGAGGCGATTGGGCCAACGACATTAACACAGCGAAGGCGACGGGGATCGATGGGTTTGGTGAGCTCTATTCATTGAATCTGACGTATTCCATGATTGACACAAACAGCGTTGAATATCGCTCTTCCGGATTACGAAGTTGACCGTGTGGCGACTGCTTTTGTGGGTGCGAATTCAGTTCTGTATTCTTAGTTCGTATGGGGCCTCAAGGACGTGTTCCCTTTCCAGCCGCGGAAAACGCCAATTTCAAGTTGTTCTTCAGCTTTGACATGTCCCGTTCGTGGCAGCAAAGCGACATGTGAGCGGAGCCAAGTCATCGACCTTCGGCGCTTTCTCACTTCCAACGGCAGAGTTTCGTTGGTTGCAACGCACGCCAGCAGTCCCGCGATGCTGAAATACAACGGCGGCATTCTCGTCTCGACGTTCGAAGGCGAGGGCAACGGCAACGATTTCTGGGCCGCGATCAAGACTTCGCTCGCAAACGAGGGCATCAAGATCACCTTTGCCCCGGCGTTCATCAGCTTCAGAGATCCGAACCAGACGGGCACGTTGCTCTCGAGTTTCCCGTCCATTGATGGATTCTTCAATTGGTGGTCGTGGTGCGTGGAATATTTGCATCGCCTCAATTCATGCAGTGTTGAAGGCATGTATGCAGGCCAGACGATGTGGACACCACCCTTACTACGGCCACCGATATTGCCTATCGAGATGCCGCTCATAGTCGGGGCGGGTCCCTACATAATGTGTGCGTCTTCTCCAACTGTGGGCTGTCTTTTAGTTATCCGCTGCGTCAGCGGTTTCCCCTTGCAATTGGCAATTCAAGGACATAGACCTAAACAATGCGTGGGTGGAACTTGGAGACACATTGTGGAATTATCGCTGGGTCCAGGCTATCCAGGAGGTCAAGCCAGATATAATTGAGATTGGTGCGTCTGGCGTTAAAAGTTCTGGCCAGTGTATGTTCTTGCTCATTCTGCTAGTCACCTGGAATGACTACGGTGAGATGGACCTCATTTTTATTCCACTTTCCCTCAGCGTTATTCGTATAGCTGAATCGCATTACATTGGCGACATTAATCCTAACGTTGATCTCGGGTATGCTCCGTGACTATTTCCGGGATCGTTTGACGAGTATTCAATCAGCAACCGCCGCCTCGAACTACGTCAACGGGTTCCCACATGCTGCGTGGCGAGTTATTGCTGAATACTACATCTCTTGGTACAAGACTGGGGTGGCACCGACCGTTGAGGTGTGTGTCTGTTCTGGGCCAGATCTCATGAATAATCCTTGGACGCCAGAATGACGTGGTTGTCTTCTGGTACCGCGCGCACCCCAAGGCTGTATCGTGCAGTGGTGGCTGGGCCCCGCGTATGGCGAGCTTCCCTGCCGACGCGGTCTTCGCCGTGTCTCTCCTCAACACCCCCGCCACCATCTCGCTCGACATTGCCACCCACGCGCAGTTCAACGCCGGCGTCGGCGCGACAATCGGCTCGGTGAACTTCCCCGTGGAGGACTCGCAGATTCCGTTCCTCCAAATCATACGCAATGGGCAGACGGTCAAGTCGGGCTTTGGGTCCGTGTTCGTGACGCGGAGCTGTTCGTGGTACAATCCTTTTGTGGGGATCATCCAGTAGGATATTGAGGTGTGTACGTTTGTATACGTGCTGTAATATCAGTCCGTCTTTCCATTTGCCTTTCTATTTAGAACTCCGACTTCCAACCGACTTCTAGATCTGAATCCCGTTCGGTCGACTCTCGGATGCCCTTGAATTACGGCACGTTTTGCTTTGTCTTTCTTACCATGATCCCTCAAGAACTCGTCGACGCCATCGTGAACGAAATCGATGCTGGAGATAACGAATCCCTGAAGACTTGCTCATTGGCCGGGTCACCTCTCCGGGACAGCAGCCAAGCGCATTCTGCTCAGCTCTCTGACGCTGAGATGCGACACCACAGGCCACGACTACCACGAGGCATGCGCGATGCTCACCGAGTCCCGCGTATTGCGGGATATATGACTCGCTTGAACATGCTCTTACCCTCGTATTCATTCAAGGACTTGACGGCGGTTGAAAACTTCCGTCATATGCTGGACATGCTGCACAACGTCCGTCGATGCGATATTCGGGGTAAAACACGGCGCGTTTCCGTGGTATCAATTCGCGCCTGGGCTGGAGCAGCGATCATCCACTATGTATCTCACCACACGCTCACGGAGGTACACGTCTAGAGCCTCAATGTCCGCCCAGACCTGCTCTTCCTCCTCGTCTCCCGCGTTCCGACGCTCACTCTGGATGGAGTCCGCGTCACCGAGGACGCGGACACGTGCGACGTGCCACATCTTTTGGGTGTATCCCTTGCCCCCAGCTGAATCCTCCAAACAGACAGCGACGCCGTGTGCGGACTCCTCTCACGCCCCGACTGGGCGGCCTGCTCCACGAATCTCACCGGCTTGGTCGTCCCACTTGAGCGCCACGTCAACGCCCTCCTTCTCACCGCCGCTTTCAGTCTAGAACACCTCCGCTTTCATTGTAACGGTGCGTAATCAGCCTGCGGGACGTAACCCCCTTCTTTTCTTTTCTTATTTCTCTCGTACTAGGTCCGATGCCACAACGCACCTTGCCAATGCCCCCGTTTCCCCTCCTCCGCTCTATCGGCTTCACCCTCGCATTTACAGTGGTGGCATCCAGCCTGGCTATTGGACGTCATGGCATCCACCCCGGAACCGAGCGAATTCCTTGAGGATATAATCGTCGCCTACCTCCCTCTGCGGTGGCAGAACCTTGAGGACTTGAGATCCAATACCATGGCGGTATTGGACAACGCACTCTCTTCCCATCCCACGGTAATACGGATCCGCTGGCGGTTCGATTTCAGCCGGCTCGACGTAGAAGAACCTTGCACGGTCGATGGAAGGCGGCAGCTGTCCAAAGTCGCAAGTTGCCTTCGGCAAAAAATGCCCATGATGTACGAGAAGGGCGGACTTGTAGTGGAAGTTTACTCGCACGCCGCAGAGCGGACGGAATGGCGCACGAACTTCCCGACCAGGTCGGTGTTTACCTAGCCATTCCGGATACTTCTTCGATCGCTGCTTTCTAACTCTTCCATTCAGATTGTGCTAAAGTTATTGATCGCGCGCGGGAGTCCATGGAGTGTATTTGTCCAATTCTTGCTACGTTCTTCATCCTGGAGGAGTGTTCAAGAGTTGATTTGGATTTCATCTCAGACCTTGAAGTTGTTGTACCAATCTCTACAAGTCCGCGTGTGGGAAAATGTGCAACGCGATCCATTCATTTGGGCAAAGGGATTTTGCCGCTGCAGTGCCGCTGCCGCATGCAGCGGCAGTTTATGCGGCAGTCAGCGGCAGTCAGGTTTGTGGTGCATGTTCAACTCGTGTCAAACACAGTGTTCTTGGCATCCTAATCACCCAGATGCATCCTCGGGCACTTAATACATCCTGCAGTATTGAGTCTTGTGCAAATCGGTCATCGTGCACGACGTTAAGACATGAGTTGTGACTTCTTGCAGCGGCAGTCAGCGGCAGTTTGGCGGCAGCCAAACACAGGTAAACGTTCTGCAGCGGCACTAGCGGCACTCTGCAGCGGCAAAATTGGCATTTTGCAGCGGCAGTAGTACTTGTTGCAGCAGCACTTCTTCTTATGTCTGCGGCAATACAGCGGCAATCTAGCGCCTGTCTGCGGCACTCGTACGTCAACAGACAGCGGCAATAGGCAGGTTGCGCCACAGCCGCACGCGGCTTTTAAAGCCGCCTGCGGAGTTGTGCTCTTTTGCTCCCCAGCATCGCTATGATTACTAAATAACATTCCCCAGACAACCAGAGCGAAAAGCGAAAAAGCCGCATGCGACGAGTTTGCGCACAAAACAAGCCGCATGCGGCTTTGCGCAACCTATCTAATGTCGTCTGTCCGCGGCACTTTTCAACCCAAACAACGGCACTCTTGCTTTCATCTGCGGCAGTCCACAATTTGCTTCAAGCGCTACTATCAGACCACCTGTTCAATACATCTCTTTTCTCCAGACACCGTCACTGCTATTCTCCCAATATACCGTTGCAGTACTGCCTTGACATTGTTTCGATATCGCCTCTGTTCAATTGCCATCCCGGCCTAGCTTGTTATCGCCATGAAGGCAAGTCTTCGTTCTCGACAAAGCTAAGCCCAATTTAGTATTGTACCATTACTCGGGGTTCCAACAGCTCTCCATCTTGCGACTTTCACTCCAACACAACCAAGTCGAGCCGACCATTTGTATTCCAGCGTCAGTCCACCATATGTTCAAGTTCAACAACCTGCTGTCTTCTCGACCTTCAAAGGGCCTAAAATGATGCTACTTTTGTGCTTAATCGCAATCCTGATTATTCTGAGACAAAGTCACCACTCCTTGGTAATGTCTGTGTCGTGCACATGTCTGCGGCACTTCTGCGGCAACACAGCCACAATGCAGCGGCACTTTTGCATTGCCGCTGCCTCACTATCCAATAATTCATTTTGGGATCATTGCACCCAATGCTTCTGGTCTATTAATTATACTCCCAGGTAAGTCCAAAAACTCCAATTTCTACCTTGTAATTAAGCTATCAGCAAAGTTGTCCGCGAGACAGAATCACTGACCGCGGCACAACAATTGTAGAACTGCGGCAGTCACAAAAGTTGCCCACACAGGAAAATACCAATAAGAGCATCGATGAGCATGGCTTTTCGCTTTCCTATTTGCGGCTGTTCAACTGTAATTTCAACATTTGTTGTAGGCTTGCTAATGTGTATTTGTCGCACACAGTATAATTTGAGAGGCACATTGGCAGATCCATAGTTGTTTCCCATGTCCCTGAACTGTATTTCACTCGAACCACACGGCTGGTTCAAACACAGATTCTATTCCAGCTGCATGCCATTTCTTACCTCTTACTCTGACTAAAAATTTAAATGGCAGCTTGCATTCTGATAGCTGTTTTGTGTTACACTTCAGTCTAATAATAATTGCTGCTATCCATCAGCGCGTAAGGTTGGCAGCACATTTTTTCGGTAGCACAACAACTCAGCGGCAAGCGGCATGGGATTATTACAGCTGCGCCAACTATCCCAATTGTATATGCAGACTTCTGGAGCCGGCTGCTACGGCATGAGTGTCAGAGCACGCAATTTGGATGAAGACTTCAGGCCACCAAGCTTTCGCTGCGATGAGGCCTCCTGATCCGCACCCACTGCACCGATACCAGTAGTTGTAAAGCGGAATAACAACAAGGAGATCCAGGGTGAACCACCGATGAGGCGCGCGAAGGATGATGTCGCAAAAAAGCGGCGAGGGCAAAGCTCAAGTCTACGCGGAAGGCGGCGCCAAAGTCTCCTTCTCCACGACGCCTACGTCCAAACAAGGCAGTGGAGTTTCTGTTGGTAAATCTGGATGTTTATCAATGCAGCAAATAGATATAACTTCTCTCTGATCAATTGTCGAACATCGAGTAAAGCTTAATTCAATACTAACCAACCACCCGCTATCTGAGATGTTCTTGGAAGCATTTTGGGTTGTAACAATGAAGCGCCGGCGGTTTGACAATTCTGCGGCGGTTGGCGGCCGCCGGCAGTGCAGTGGTAGTTGATAGGAGCCTCTGAATCTCAACGGCGACTTGCTTAGGGATCTGAAGGACAAACGAGTCATCTCGTACATCTACGACGGCAGTGAAACTCTCGAGACGATGTTTGGAGAATTGCAGTCAGTGGGGAATGACGATCGCGACATAAGAGCCGGTGTTGCCAAGGCTGAAGAAATGTGGAGCAGGAATGGGCGGCGACGGTAGCCATACACCGTGGAAAATGAAGGACGGTGCGTGGCAGCGGCAACGGCACCAGTAAAGCATTGCCGCAGGTTTGCGCGGCAGTTGTATGCTCAAGAACGATCGGTAGCGGCAGCCAGCGGCAGTCACACCGGCAATTGCCAAGTCTTGGAAGGCCCGACGTTGATGATGACACACTAAGTGTCGAAATTAACATTGGGCCCGACGAAATATAATCTGAGATTTCTAGTCTCATTTTGTCTGGTATTATATCTGAAAATAACAGAAAAAAAAAATGCTTTCAGTTGAGCCAAGGCTGAGCTGAGATTCAAAGTAATGGATTACACCTCAGGTTAGCTGAGATCCAGAACGGAAACTAAGTATCTAGGTACTGATAAAAGTGCAGCCAAGACTTGAGATGTCAATTGGACTGAAAACAAAACCAAAACTACAAGTTTCAGTCCTCATTTCAGCTCCTGTGAAACTTGGAGTTTTGGTTTTCATTTCGGCTCAAGCTGAAATCAGAATTGCAACTATGAATTTCAGTGCAACTGAAATCCTGTGGACAGGATTTCAGGGCAATTGAAATTTGTAGTTTCGGTTTTTATTTGAGCTTGAGCCGGAATCGAAACCAAAACTCCAAGTTTCGCATGGACTGAAATGGAAACTGAGATTTGTAGTTTCAGTTCTGCTTCCAGTCCAACCAATACACCAAGTTTTGGCTGCACATTTTCTAATACTGAGATAATAGGTTTCCGTTTTAGATTCCAGCCCACCTGACTCGTACCCTGTTGTTTTGCGTGTCAGCTCCGTCTCAGCGCCACTGAAAACTTTTTTTTTTCTATTAATGTCAGATATTGTATAAAACAAAATGAGCCTACGGAATTCAGCTTAAATTTCGTTTGGCCCAACATTGATTTTGACACTTAGTGTGTTGTCATCAACATCGGGTCTTCCAAAACTTGGCAATTGCCGGTGTGAGTGCAAAGCAGTGCCGCGGCAGTTGGACTTGTTGCAGCGGCAGTTTGCGGCACTTGCATAGGCAAAGCGGCACTTTCCCCATGCCCCATTCATTTACAGTGCGTAAAACAAAACAATCATCCAACGCTCGTTGGATTCTTCCTCGTTATTGCGCCTTCGTCCCCGAATTTAGGAGCACCGGTCCGGGCGATTGGAAAGGCACTCGGTAACACATCCACCGTTCAGATTGACGTTCTGCGCCAACCCGGAGATCGTCCCACCAAAGCAGTCACGATATACCTTATTCTGCGCATTGAACAAGTCCCCCTGCGGTATGTCCCCCACCGCCACCGACCAGCTGACGCAGCACTGGTTGCCACTTTGTCCTAAGCAGACCGCGCGCGGGGAGTTGGCGATGACCGTGCCGTCGCTCGAGCTCAGATGGGTGAGGAGCTGGTTGCAGATGGTGGACGTGGCCTTGTGGCCGCTGCCGCAGGCAACGTCGTTACTGCCGGAGCAGGGGACAAGAGCGCGGCTGGTGAGCGCGTTTGCGGTCGGCGCGTCTCTCCAATGCGTGAGGTTGTATTAACCCACTGGAATGACGTGGGAGATTATGAGAGAATCGGGCGCGGCGCTCGTTGGAGTCGCGCCGACGAGCCCTGAAGTGAGAGTCAAAACAACCGTGATGCGGAGTCGACTGGGGAAATGCATGGTGAACGGTCTGCCTCGGGATATAAGTCGTTTCTCTGCGATTTGCGATGACACTTACCTTTGAACTTGAAGTCCATCCAGTTAAAATCACGTACATATGCTAACATCTGCCGAAATACTCGAGTGAGCGAAGAGCGGCAATGTTGCGTCCAAACAACTCGGTCCATCTTGAGCCCGCAGTTGATTTCATTTCAATTCGAGGAATAGCGGGGTTTGTGGACATCATACCTCTTCAACGAGTTATACGCGGTAAAGGAAGCTGGTACATCGGTGTTCCTTGACCTCAATGGCCCGAATCGCCCATTCTATTGGACAGTTGACAATCCAGCCGCCATGACGGTATGATCGTCTTGATTAATTTGTCGAATGACAGACCACAGGAAGGCCAATCACCCATGATCCATAGAAGCGAGGTGAAAGTCTTCAGCCAAGCACTTTTTTGGTGCGCGCCCGCTGTCAACTTGTCGTTTTCCACTCCGCACCATAAATTCCGCCGTAGCCTTTGGCAATGATCTATCTGCCCCTGTGGCGAACCGGCACTAAAATTGAGAATTCACCGGTATGTAGAATGCTTGCTGTTTACTGTGTCCCGATGACAACTTGAACGATCGTTCGAGTCGTCGGGAAGAACCGGGTCAAATCCAGAATCAGTTCCGAGTGCTGCCGCATTTGGTTTTTTCTCTCGGCGGAAATGGTCCAGTCCAATCCTCCTTTAACAATGTCATGACGATATCGTTCCTCGGTCACATTCCCACCGATGGGCATGGTTTCCGGGTTCAATTCATGGGGATTCATGCCATTGCCAATGGATACTTACATACCTGGTCCATTCATTGTGCGGTGATCCGAGCCCGACTCGGGCCCTCCTCCGAGTCAAATTGCGGGGAGTTGCGGGGATGATGTTCATCTCGGCCTCAGACGCATTCGCGTCTCGGCCTACTGACGTGAACTTGCTGAGTGACCGCCTACTAACGGGGTGTGCGTGTGGATTAAGACGCTACTGCAAGAAGAGTGTTGGTTGATAATGTTCATTATTTCGTGGCCGATATGGGGACTGGGACACGGGACCGAGTGATGGATCCCAATGACTTCAGAGACGTCTTTCTGCCAAGACGAGACGCATCACTGACACAGTGAATATTTTGGCAGAAAGGCAATGCACGTCGCGGACTGCAAGTTTTGATGCTAACAAGCGGGCGTTGAGTCGCGCACCGCTTTCCTTTCCTAATTACGACCGGCATCATCCGAGTCTTGCTTCATGATCGTATCCCCCCCCATGCGTGGGGTCGAGCAGTCCCGAGTACTCCAAGCGAAGCTTCTTCGAATTCCGAGTACAAAGAATCCGCAGCTCGTTCATTATAGATCTCGTGGCTTCTGCTCTCCCGCGCGTTGGCCGGAAGAAATCAGACAAAAACATTTAAACAAACAAAAATGCGGATCCACCAACTCGGGAAGAACCACACTCAATCCAGACGCCAAAGCGCTCAATTTTGAATGCAGTCGAGGATCAATCTCGGGGGCTGGTTGGTTGGAGCGCAGGCAGGCAGGCAGGCTTAAGCTTTTTCTCATCATCAAATCAAAGATGGGGAGGGCTGTACTCGGGTGTGGCGCATCTGCGAGTCCCGTGCCATTCTTTCTATTGATGGCGCCGGCTTCCTGGGATGAACTCTAATTCTAATCTGTTGGCGTCCCGGTGCAACCAGTCTAGCCATAACAAATATGCAATAGAAAAAAGAGAGGGCACCCGCAGTGTGGAAATAGAAAACATCGGGGAAACAGGGCGAATTCCACAGCGAAATCGAAATGGATAGTCTGGGATGGTTCAACTGGTTCAACAGAACCAAAAAAAAAGCTTTATTACCAGCGGCATTGGGAGACGCAGGGCCTCCCCGGAGTTGTGAAAATGGTGTGGTCAAGAAATGGAGAACCATGAAATGAGCACTTCAGTTCTGGATCAGGACAATGTGCATGGGGCGTTGCGCTGAGCCGGGGTTTGGAAGCCCAAGGGAGGACTCGAGGAGGACGGATGGAAGTGTTTGATATGGATTCGGTCCAATGAGAAGAAGTTCATATGAGAAGACGTTCATAATGAATTTCAATGAAGCCTGCGGAAAGGCAATTTGGCTTGCTGATTAGAAGATTGAAACAGATAGACTTCAAGCGTGCGATGCGACGATGTTGCAATGTTGGTTTGAAACTTGGTTGAAACGGACGACGGCATCTTCGCAGTCACGGACGTGACTCACCCTAACTCCTTCAGCCATGTCGCGATCCTACACGACCTACGCGACCTACGCGACCTCAGTCCGGCCTGCGTTGCTCCGGTCTTGCTTCGCGGAGTGTGGGCCAGAATGGGCCCGAACTGTCACCGCTGGCGCGGAAATGCCATTTCAAATTTTTCCAATTGCGACTGGACACGCGCCGTGAGCGCGAGTAAACGCTGCCAACCTCGGCGAACATCTCCAACGCCTTGCGCTGAATTGCAAGCCGATGTCAGCGCAGGTTCGGGTATGTATATCGATTGTTTTTTACCGACTCCATGGAGTGCTTCCTTCGTTCGGCGGCCGTAGAGGTGAGCGCCCAATCCTCATGGCAGCACCTGCGGTCTAGATGGTCAGGAGAGAGGTGCATCCCGCTCAAGACCGCTCACCACGGCCTGAGTGACCAGAGGCCACGAAGTGATAAATGAAAGTCAAGAGGGTCTAGCCTCTAAGCATCGCGATCGTCAAATTGTTGTGTTGCCGGCGCCGGCACCTGCGTTTCGCCGCTCCATCTGTTGCCGTCATCGACAGATCTTTTTGTGTTTCAATCATCCGAGGCTATCGGCCTCTTCAATTTTGGCCTTCCAACTCGCGGATTTTAGACTACGGCCGCGCAGAACCACGGGATATCCCTGCTTTCACCTCTGTTTCTGTTCCCCTTGGTTCCCTCGCATCCAAGCTCTCTCGCACTAGCTAGTCTAGCTCTCACAGCGAGTCACCGGCGCTGATCTTTCGGTTAGTGTGGATCACGGTGATTTGAAGATCAAATTCTCAGACCAATCAGGCACACGCTTCAGACAATAAATATCGAGCTCATCATTCGCGCGATCTCTTCCCACTGCACCCCATCCCCGCCAGCATGACGCTCACCATCCGTCGCACCACCAACAAAGACCGGGTCCTCTCCTACGGGACGGTCGCAGCGACCCTCCTGAAGGACATCGGCAATGCCTCCAACCAGCCGTACCTCCAGGCTATCGCCAGCGTCTCCCTCCTCATCATGGAGACCGTTCAGGTGAGTCGCCCCCGCCTCCCTTTCGTCTCTGATCCTGACGGCCATTCCCATCTCAGCGAGTGCGGGACAACAAAGATGGTGCGCCAGCCAAAAGAATTCCAAAAGAAATGAATATACTGACCGAGGGCCAGCCTGCATGCAGATGACGGAGCGGGCGTACGAGCTCGTCTGTGCCATCATCAATATCTGCCGCGACTCAGAGGCAGAACTCGCGCCCGCCATGATGCGCAGTATCACCCAGTTCTCCGAGTGCGTTGCCCGATTGCCTAATTTGGCCGACACCTCCCGCTCACTATCTTCAGGACCCTCGAGAAGATCCTCGTCTTTGTGCGAAGCCAGGTCAAGGGCGGGCTGTTCAGGCGCATGTTCCGCTCCATGGAGGACGCGGACTGCATCACGGAGTGTAACACGGGCCTCAAGCACGCCCTCGACGTCTTTGGGGTACGACTCATTCAATCCCCCCCGCATACGCCACCGACTAACGGCCCCGCAGGTCCAATCTGGGATCATCGCCGCCATGACGATGGCAGAGATGCAGGTACGCTGATGCTTGCAGTGCCCACGGCCCCACTACACCGATACACGTATGCTCATTCCCACCTAGAAAGACGCCAAGCAGCGTCATGAGGAGCTCATCGCGATCCTCAACGAGAAGCGCTCCAGGCCGAAGCGCTCGTCCACCGAAGGCTCCGGGTCCTCCTCCTCGCGCAGGAAGCGCTCCTCGAAGAACGACCTCACCCGCAGGTGCGCGCTATTCCTATTTTTACCCATCCTCCATATACCCGTATCTGCCTCCACGCATGCAAATGCTAATCGCGCTTTCCCCCGCAGCCCCAGCACCGTCTCGATGCTCCCCGCGTCGCCCAAGATCTTCTACGGCCGCGACGAGGAGATCCAACACCTCACCAAGACCATGACGCTCTCCGCGCCCGCGCGCATTGTCGTCTGCGGTGCGGAGGGCCTAGGCAAGACCGCGGTCGCGGTCGCGGCGAGCCACAGCCCCGAGATCTCGCAGATGTTCGGCCAGCACCGCTACTTTGTCGAGTGCGAGGGCGCCACCGACGCGAAGCAGCTCGTCGCGGCTATTGCGCAACACCTCAACCTCGAGGGCACAAGCCGCAAGCACGTTATACGGCACCTGGCCGGGCTGGCGAAGGAGGGTGAGCCGGCCCCGCCGGTGCTGCTTGTGCTGGACGCGCTCGACCGCTCGTGGAAGCCGCATGAGAACCGCAACGACGTGGAGGACTTTTTATCGCTCCTCGCGGACCTGCAGCACCTCACGCTCATGGTACGTCCTTCCCTCCCCCATCCTATGGATATAATCATTCATTGCCCCTCTGCAGGTAACCATCCGCGGCGGCGAGCGCCCGCGCCAAGTGAAATGGACGCGCCCCTTCCTGCCGACACTGCAGCCCCTCCCACCCAGTGCCACCCGCGCGACCTTCCTCGACATCTCTGACGTCGACCCCACTGACCCCGACCTCGAAGCGCTCCTCGCGCTCACGGGGGGCAACCCCGGCACCGCAGCGCACATGGCCCTCCTCGCATCCTTCGAGGGCTGCTCCTCGCTCGTCGCGCGTTGGGAGCAGGAGGGACCCGCACTCCTGCTCGACAGGGCCGCGCGCGCGCCTGCGCCGCAAGCGATATTCGCGGAAGGGCTGTGCGACGAGCCGGAAGAGATGCGGGAGCGCACACCCACGGCCGTGGCGGAGTGTGACCTCCTCGGGCTGCTGGAGCCCGACCTGCGCATCGTCCGCGGGTCCCCGCAGGCGTACGCACCGGCGCCGTCGATCGACAGCGTGCTCAAGGAGGAGCTGACGCCGACGACGCTGGACGCGGTGCTCCGCCGCCCGTCGCTCGACAGCCTGATGATGCGGCAGGGCTCGCTCGACAGCTGCGTGCGCCCGCTGAGCTCGATCGGAAGCCGGCAGAGCTCGCTTGACAGCCGCGCCCGTTCGCTGGGCAGCCGCGCGCGCTCGCTCGGCAGCCGCGCGGGGTCGCTGAGCTCGATCGAAAGCCGGCAGAGCTCGCTTGACAGCCGCGCGCGCTCGCTGGACGGGCTGATACCAACGACGGCGTCGGTGGGGGTGACGACGTAGCCCCGCCGGCACCAAACGCCGAAGCCCACGCCATCTATGCTCCCCCAACGCTGAACGCACGCCGCGGCGGGGGGAGCCGACCCTCTACGTCCGATCTCGACGGGAGGAGTCTTTACTATGCAGCGCCGCGGTTGCGGCGGTCCTCCAGCGTCGTTCGTCACCTACGGCCGCTGGACGTCCGCCGCTCGCGACGCCGGGATGCCGCAAGAAATCAGCAAAATTCATTCAAATGCCGAAAAACTCTATGCTTCCCTCCTTCGCCTCTATCTATTCAAACGCATCTATTTATTCGCCGCAGCTAACTATCGCAATTGCCGCCAAAAATCACACCATATTGCATGGCGCCCGCCGAGTCGCACGCCACTTGTACCACCACCATCCACCAGCACTGTACTTCTACCATCATCGTCTTAGACGCTCACAACCTATGCCCAGTAGTTACATTTTTTGTCTGATCTTAAGTAGTTACATTTTACCTACGTACTTGTCTGCCTACCTACCTATGCCCTTCTCCTACGTACCAGAAAACCTTTTAGCTACAATTACCTACGTACATACTTGCCCGACCACTATGTAGTCCGGCAGACCCTTACGGTCTGCTTGGAGCCAACCTATGCCCAATCAATCCCATTCTCTCTGCCTCTGCTCTGCCTCCGCCTACGTCCGCACTTGCCACGCCTCGGAGATGGATAATCATCGCCTCCGAGTCAAGCAGGCATCAGGTACTCAATTGAAGCTTGATTGAGACAATGAAGGCAGATATGGAAATGACGTCGGGAGAATGGTTTGTGCGATTCAGCGGATCGGAGGTGTTGGGACGCCGCGACGGGCTATATGCTATGAGCGATCTCCGACTCCGACTCCGACTCCGCGTCTCCGCCGAATATTGCCAGGAATCTCAGGGAAAATTAATTGATTTCACCACTTAGCGTTGGCTAACCTCACAGTTGCGTTTTGCTCTCAGGACCCGTCGGGGGGAATCAGTTTCTACGCGACCGGAGGGTTTGGAAGATGCAGCAAAACGCGATTGTAGTACCTCCCAAAATAAGAAAGGGCAAAATCCAATGTTTCAAACACTTGGCTTTAGATTTCACACCGTACTGTACATGTCTGAAATGGAGGCTAGAACTGGCTCGAAAATATAATTCTCAGCCTTCTTGACCCTCCATTACGTCTTTTCCTTCTCGTTATTATTTTCCTCTCCGTCCCGCCGTTGACATACTCTTTCTTATCCTTCAAGTTATACCCACCTGCAGTATGTCCTAATTGTTCGCAAGCTGGAGCGCACAAGTAGCGTACGATTTCGCAATGAACGGCACACAGGACTACAATACTAAGTACACGGTTCTCTTCCATCAACTCGTCCGTGGTTCAGCCTGTAGACCATCCGGCCTTCCGCAGATTCTGGAGGCCACGGCGCGTCGACACCAATCAGCCCGCACGAGGCGAACGGTTCAAGAAATTAATATACATCAGCGCAATAATACTCATCCAACTACCTCCGTCCAAGCCGACGCTGACACCACAGTGGAAACTAGAGGATTCCGACTCAGCACGTCGTCACAAAGAAGTCAGACGAAATCACGCACTTATCGCCTCGTTGTGCGTCCCATAAATCGCAACGGCCCACCCCTCTGCTTTCATACGCGCCACGCGCGCACGGCTCATCCTCCACTGCATCTCACCCCTCGAGCCTGGGTCCCACCGCAGCGCCTCCATCGTCAGCACGATGCATATGTCCGTCGCCTTGCAAGGGCCGTCCCCACGCAGAATCGCGAGAATATTCCGCGGAAAATCTGCCTGCCCACTGAAGCGTACCTTCGCTGGGTTGAAAAAGAGCAGCGCCGCCACGGGGTCGTAGATCGTCTGCTCGCCGTAACAATACATATTCGCGCGATACAACCCAATGTCGTCTGCGGCGGGGAACTGGGCGGGGAGCGGAAGCGCAAAGGGGAGGGCGGGGTGGATACGCGCGACGACCGCTTCCATGTCTGCGATCCAGGGGTCTAGATGTAGCTTTGCGTTCGGCCGACCCCGCGTCCACTCGTGCCGAGGCGAGATGGGCAAGGTATCGGTGTATGGGAGTATGTTCGTAACAAGCGTATTGGATAGTAGCGTCCCGAGGAAATCGCCCAGCCAGTGGCCGGGATACCCGACTTTGTGCAAATGGACCAGCAGGTGGATGAACGCG
Organism: Mycena olivaceomarginata; assembly: GCA_029378375.1. Taxonomy (NCBI): domain Eukaryota; kingdom Fungi; phylum Basidiomycota; class Agaricomycetes; order Agaricales; family Mycenaceae; genus Mycena; species Mycena olivaceomarginata. Next base: position 253,695 of record JARKIC010000311.1, on the reverse strand, counting down.
ACAAGGGTTTTTGGGCTGATGATTTTCGCCATGCCGCTACTTTTTCCCGTAAGCAACGTGCAGAGGAATATGCGGATGAGCCAAATTTTGAGGTCTTCCCGCTTTGCGAGGTCTGGGTTGGGTCTCGGGAGAGTCAGCGGGACTAGGCTGGTTACTCGAAGGGGTCCATGTAGATCGCTCGGCAGCCAAGATAACTGGGAAAGTCCCGAGCTCGGAGGTGCGCATAACTGCGGGACGGAAGCCGTCAATCAAACCGAGGCAAAGAAGATGCACCCGACGTACGTGTTCGAAAATGAGGTAGGTTCTCCCATGAACGCGGTGAAGTTGAGCAAATGATTCGCACTCGCACTCGAGGTCGTATCTTGTAAACTGGGAACCACGAAAATCGCGGTACCGAGGGGACCATTTATGTAGTCGCTAAACACGCCTCTCAGCATTGATAACTTTGGTAGAATATCGACAAGGACCTACGGCACGTTGCTCAACCATATCTTCGTATATTTAACCGGCAAATTCTGGGCAACACGAGCCCCGGGATGGGCCCTCATCCGGAGCAGTCGAGATTGAATGTCGCCGTAGATGAATTCGAGTAGGAGTTTCGGGCCGAGAGACTGTATCGCGATGATTACGGAGTCAAAGAAATTGGTGACATATCCGAATGCGGGAGAATCCTTGTTGAATACACAGGCGCTGACTGGATGGCGTCATTGGAAGGCGGCTATCTGGCGAATTACACAGAACGTATCGCCGTTGGTGGCGTCCAGGACTATATCCGGTCCCTCGGCGCTGTCCTGCAACCTCTAGTTAGTTCGGGTGCTTATTTTGCGCGAGTTGAACGCACAAAAAGGGTAGGATTGACGATCCAAGACGTTTTTAACATCCTTCGCGGCCTGTTTGGACGTGAACTATTGCTATAATCGGCCTAAAAATGACATTACCGTCTGCGACTTTGCGTTCGGACCAAAACAAGAGTCAGGGTGCCGGTTCCAGAAAGCGGAAGGAGGTATGAACGCCTTGGTATTTTTGTACCATTTCGACTCCCGGGTTAAGCGGAATTCAGCGTTCTGCAATGCGCGTTAGCAACAAATCAATAGGAAAGAGCGTATGCTTCACACCTGGTCGTCCTCCGAATATCGGTGTCCTGATACGTAACTTGCGGTGTTCTTCTCGGGTAGAGTTGCCCATAACGCAAGCGCCGACTTTATCGCTGGTACGCTGAGGACGTCCAAGCGGACCCAGGGAAGAAAGTTGACGGGATCCTCAGAGATCTTGGCGACCATTTCCTTTGCGACAGCGCAAAACCTGACAGAAGGCGTTGTTATTCGATGGATCGGAGACGTGGCAGCTTCTGGTTACCTTTGTTGACAATACTTCGGTATGACGAAGGCAGTGTACAGATAAAACAAAGTCGCCTGCAGTTCGAGTTTCTCGTCGGCATTGGTGCAAAACATGATTTTCGATAGCAAAAACATCACCACGAGGTCTCGAGCCAGCGCGTGCTCCTTGACATCGAGGAGGGTTATGTGGACTTTGAGAGCATTTCTCTGATTGGCGCTTAAGCTGCGCGATGTCTCGTGGAGGCCGACGACAGTCCCGAATGCATGCCGAGCTGTATAACTGGATGGAGTCGCGATGAACTAAACGGCAAAGACAGCTCACCATCACCGGGTCCGCCGAATAAAAACGCTAACTTGGAAAGCTTGTCGTTGGAGCAGGCCTTTAGATCAAGTGCGTCCTCTTCGCCCGAGGGGGAGGGTCCTTGTTCCTCTGACGACTTGTCCAAGAGGGAATAGATATCATCGTGCGAAATCTAGGATCACACGAAGGATTAGAGTGACATCAGTCCCATAGTGTATATCATACCGTGTAGTATTCGCGAGCTGGCACCCTATCCATGCATGGCATCAGAGGCTTCGGACCACGAAGCAAGTTATTCTACGTACGGGGATTTTTTCAGAATGGAGAGGCTGAGCAACCGCTCGCGGGCAAGATCGACAGCTTCTAAACGACTTTCGCCGCCGTCCATCGAGGAACGCCAAACCGTCCACGCAGGCTCATCAGCGGAATATGCCTTCTCAATACGCGCTATTTGATCTGCGACGCCGTTCTCGTGTGATTGCGTAAAATGATTTACTTCAAATTCCGATCAGGCGTGTCGTTTGCCACGGAAAGTGAATGAGTGAGGTAATTTGCCTCTTCTTGTGAACCAACGAGAGATGACCCAACTTCCAGATGGCAGAAGAATAATCCTCGTATATGGGTGTGAAGGACAAAAGGCAAGGCAAATGGTATGTTTCACTGGAAACAAACAGGACAGTGGATAATCTGTGGATAGCCGAAAGTCAGTGGTATCAAGCGGTATTGATACTTATAGCAGCAGGTGGTCTACGACGACCGGAGGATGAGATAACCAAGAAGCAAGTCAATATTACTGATGGTTTTGAAGACGTTAAGGTGAGCTCAAAGGTGCACAATAATGTGGCCTAACTCTTGTATATTCTGCAGGGCAGAATAACGGTACAAAAGGGAACTAACTTTACTGTACAATGGGGGGGGCTTTTATAGTTTTTCTGGTGGGCATGAGAAAATGTAAGAAATACAATAACCTGGGAATATCTGGGACCGAATGGAGAAGGAGCATATGGCAAAAGAAGATGAGTCAGAGCTAAATGTATTGAGAACAAAAGATGAAACACTTGTCCCGCATGGTTCCCTCCAAGAACACAATTCGCCATTGGTCGGGGTGAATTCTGACTCAGTCCGAGTCACGAGAAGCTCCGCAGCACATGGAGTCATATCGAAATGAGTCAATTGGCGTGAAGTGCTGGTAATTGGCGAGGAATGATTGGTTTCGAGTCATATAGAAGCACACCGGTTCCCGAGACAATTTCCATGCTTTGTCCGGACTCCTTCCGATGGAAAGAACACATACGAGAGTGGTTGAGTTTCTGTGTTTCTGACTCGGTCGGAGCCGTGCCTGTCACGTGGTCGTAATTTCCCCTTTTTGGTTAGATGCCGAGTTGCTGAGTGGTTTGTGAATAAATCCGGAAGTTGGGTTGAGAAGTGTGATAGTGGATTTGAACACTTTCTGGGGATTAAGATATTCAACTGGACATCCAATCGGTTCTCTTTTGAAGAGAATTTGTGGGCACGGAATCCGGTAAAATCCAGGTGATTCCACTGATTTCACAAATGTGGTATCACACTCGAGAGACACGGGAGTCCCCGCTGCCAGGGCTTGAGACAGAGATTTTGCGAGTCGGGCGGACAACCTCGGCGCCAGCGACGATTTTTCTTCCGAGCTCGAGCTCAAGTCCAGGAGAGCGAAAGATCTCAGAATCGCGGAAGCGCACTCGTTGTAAGACCCCATCTCGAACAGCGCCGCACTCAAATTGGAAGGATAGACGGGATTTGTGGGATCGAGTTTCTCGGCCTAGGGCAGGCTAAGAGCCAGACGGTATCAGGAACAAGACCATACCTGCTTGTATTGGCGAGCCGCTCTGGGGTTCAGCAGTCTAGAGGGCTGATGAAGGCAGGAACAACGGTAGAAAGCTTACAAGAGTTACTTTCTTTAAATGCGCTATTTCCCTTCGCTTTGGCTTGTGCCGCCTGGGCCACACTGATATTGATATTGGGACTGGGTTCAGGCATTTTGGGATGGAGGAAAGATGTTTGTCGAGTTTTTTGCGATCAAAAAAAAAAAGCGAGTGGCACTGGGTGAAAGGAGAGCGAAAAACGTCACAAATGGTAACGCGCCACAATCACCTTACATGTTCCGGGTCGGCACGGCATCCCGGCGAAAGTCGGAACCAGCACTGCACGGTGAGGTACAGGCTACTAGTTCAGAGTCGGTTTGGTTGTAGCAATACGTGAATTAAGGTCTGGAGGGTTTAATTTCAGAACTTCCTGACTTCGTGTTATCGCTCGGCATCGTTGTCCGGCTTCTCTGCCGAAGCGGAGAGTTAAACAGATCACGGCGTTTGAAAGAAAGAGTCGCTCCTTCAGAACGTCTCGAGACTCCCTGTGGAGTGCCCCCGACTCTGTTACTACCTAAAGAGAAATAGATTCAACTTTCACCCAAGCCAACTCGCGAAATCGTGGTTGAAAAAACGCGCCTCTCAGTCCAGCTGAATGTATCAAACAGACGTGTCCATCAACGCTGGACGGTACAATGAGCTGCAGCCGATGTGTTTCAATCACCGGCTTTATCTGAACACCATCATGTCGAGCGAAGACGGTGGGGCCGGATGAACAGTTGGAGGGTTGATATCAGATTGTCGGCGGGACGTATTTAAATTTGACACGCACCAAGCGAGTGAATTACCTGAGAGTGTGTGGCACCAGTGGCGGGAAAGCAACAAAGCAACTGTAATTCAGAGAGAAACTTGGTGGTTTGAACGGGAGTTGCGGGGTTCCCGTAGCTGGTTGTTAGCGGTAAGAGATGTGTTTTCTTCCAACGACTTGAACAAGAGCTCCACTCACGAAGACGTCAAATCAGAAATGCTAAGGAAGCTGCTTGTCGACCCCATATAAAATTCCGAGTTGATTCCGAGATTTGCAGCATCAGCAGAAACACAAACGGGTGTAACACAGGAAGCATATGGGCCGATTGTTACCGGTTCTTTTCAGACTGCTACCAAGGGATTTCTTGTTGAATAAGAATGGGTCTTGCCACAGAGCAACTGAACCAAGTCAACTGCGTCTGGCCTTCCGTCTTCCACCGAAATGTCCAGCCTCAACCCAGAGGACGCACCAATATTCAAATCCAAGCAGAACGGCCATGATTATGCTCGCCCCACACACGAGGAACTCCCCCCTCCCGCGGCCTCGTCTCTCATCTACCACGCCCATACATTGCTTCTCTTTACGGCGAGCGACTTCAAGAGCGTGATTCTGCCGCAGAGCATTTTCGCCGTGGCCGTTCAGCTCTCCCGAAAGCAACTCCCCACGGTTTCACTCGACGTCGAACTGCTTACATGGGTGTGGTCGGGTCGGCTACCCCTCATGCTCGCCTGGCTGTGGGTGCACCTGCTCGTCCTGACGTATCCAACCAGCGACTACCTTCCTCCATTGCCGAGGACGCCGTCAACAAGCCATGGCGTCCACTTCCAAGCGGCCGACTCTCACAACAGCAAGCAAGAACGGTGCTACTGCTCGCAATCCTCGCGAGCTTCGGCTGCAGCATCGCTGTCGTGGGTACTGCCCCCTGGACACCATCGGTCTCGCTCGTCGCCCTTGCCTGGATGTACAACGACCTCGAGGGGAGCGGTGCGTACGGGCCGTGGGTCCGTAACGCCCTCAACGCCGCCGGCCTGTCGTGTTTCGGGTGGGGCGCGCTGACTGTGCTGGCTGTTTGCGCGGGTGACGAATCTGGGGTGGCGCACCTGCTCCCACCGGCCGCGAGCGCCTGGCTGGCTCTGACGGCGGCCGTTATCATGACTACGATCCAGGTCCAGGACTTCCGTGATGAGGCGGGCGACAGGGGTATCGGCCGCCGTACCGTGGCTGTCGCAATGAATCCGTTGGTGGCGCGCGGCTCGACAGCCGCCACGGTGATGCTCTGGTCGGTGGTGTGTCCAGCCTTCTGGTGTGCTGGGTCGGTCGGGACCGCGTTGTCGGCATCGTCCGTCGTCGCCTGGGCAGCGCCAGTGGTTCTCGGCGCTGTTATCAGTGCTTTGCTTGTGCTGCAGCGCGGCAAGCTACCGATGAGCTGGCACTGACAGTCTGGTGCCTGTGGATGGCTTGTCTTTATCTTCTCCCTGTTCTTGCATGAATACCGCGGAAGAGCCCCGTGGGGAGTCGTGAGGCAAGTAACTACTTATTTGCGCCTCGATGATGACGGAGAGGCGATGAGCCTGCTTGGGATAGGCAGATTGATCCAAGCAGTGATAGGCGAGGAGGAATTATAATTCAAGTTCAAATACGTGCTCGGTGTACTACGGTACACAGATTATCGACTATATGCATGTTTTCCCGGCAGTACCGTTTTTCCATCTCTCATCAACACACAAAGAATGGCGGGATTGCCCAAGCGCGGCACCAAGTTCAATCTGGCATTTTGGTTGAATTTGACCGGTATAATCCGGCGGCATTGTGACCGGCATTTTTCGCAGATTTTGAAGCGTGAAGGGTGCGATCCCCATGTTCGGCATCACTGAGGAAGGAAGCAAATGCCATGCGGGTTTAGCGATTGTGCGGGGTCCAGACCTGGAGTCTTATCTCGGCGCTCGGGGTGTACTTAAACTCGCCACAACCGCATTGCCGATACTGTTTTCCCACCGTTCCTCTTCGACTCCATTGCCGCTCCTTCCCATGCCATCTCGGATGCTCTGCAATTGCAATTCGAATGAATGGATTCCCCGAGCAATACCCGTCAAAAGAAACGTCCACAATTGTTCTTCATCTCCGCGATCCTGGGAAGACTCTGCCACGCCCACAGTGATAGAGATCTGCCGGGGACGGCACCCCGCGCATATATATTCATGCTGTATCATATACATACACCAAACAGGATCGAAGAAGCATCGTAGCCTTGCCGTAGCCCCGATCAAAAGTTGTTCCCCGTTCGCAAACTGCTCGATTTGTTGGCCTTGGTGAAAGTAGCGTGAAGAATCCTTTGAGACTCGGAGACGGCGGAGTTCCTTCTCCGACGGCGATCACATACACACCCTGATTCATCCACTCAAAAGTCTCAGGGATCGATTACAGCAGTTACTTCCGAAGAGCAGAAGAGCGATCAAGATCAATGTTGTGTATGTCTTGCGTGCGCTGGAGGGATGGTGCACAATGCGCGCCGGCCGAGTACCCCCGCGTACATCTAAAAACAACTTCTTTCATCAGTTGCTCGTTTTATTTCTTTTCTGTGTGTTGTTTTCGGTAATAGCCGAAGTTCCAAATTATGGGTGGGGTTCAGTCGCGCCTTCGAATTAGCGGCAAGATTTTGGGTGGGATCGCTGCTGTCAGTGCATTTCACACTATCCGTTTTTGTTACGCCCGGTTCAAGTTGAACGATGCCATGAATTAGATATGCAGTTTGAATTTCGTTAATATGGGATACAGTACAGAAGGTTATTGTACAGCGAGCGCAAAGAAAAGGTCACATAAACGATCTCGGACATCGAAGATGGCTGTGAGGGTGGCTAATAGCTGTAGTTGATGCGCGGTGTCGACGGAGCACGGTGACGTTCTACGTCGACGTCCACAATCCATTGATGTTGTCCGTCCTGCCGGAACCCCCACAGCAGCAAATGGCCGTGTAACAGCAGTTCGCCCTTCGGGCCGTCGGGATGCTGGTTCCCGTTGAGAAAGTCCTGCCAGATCTTCCTCCCGCGTGAGCCACCACGCGCAAGGAAAGCCCGGCACACGGCCTGCTGAGTCTCAGGCGAGAGCTCGGATTGATAGACCCGCAGAGATAGAGGTCCCCGTATAGTGCGACACAGACGACGGACAATGGTGACAGGGGGTAGCTGGAATGTCGCCCGATGCGAGCTGGAGGAGGTTACGATCTCTTGCGGTGGGCATGATGTGGATGGTCGATCCAGGAGGGATACTGTAGTTTCCCAGCGCACGTGTCAGGTGCTCCAGGTCCAGGTCGCTCCGCAGGTCGATGGGGAACGGCTCCTGGTAGTAGGGCACCACAGGCGGTGCGGTGCGATCTCCCCATTCGTGGGGGAGCGGAATGTTGCGCATGCGAGGCGCAGGTGGGGGCTATATATGTGGCGCTTAAAGACTCTGTCTGAAGATAGTCAGTAGGCAGTGCGTACCCGAAGCTGTAGAAAGTCCGTATTCGCTCAGTTTCGACTTCTGTAACAGCCGGCCACTTACAAGGTGTAGGGACGAGGCGGAACGCAGAACATTCGAGTCCGAATTAGTCAATGATGCTGTGGACCGTGGCGAATAGGGTCCCTAGGTAAGCGTCACCGACTTCCAGAAATGCGATGGCGCAGCTGTATACTCACGGCGCTGTCTGGCAGATTCTGAATTAAGGCGCGCATCAGTGAAGGCCCCAAGAAGTATCATCCAATCGCACCCAATTGGCATGTCCGCGAGGCGAGTTGAACTTGTGATAAAGTCAGACAATGACCGAGGCAGTGTCGGCAGGCACATACAGATTGTGATTGGGAACGAGCAGGCATGGTCGTGGGGGTCAAGGGAGCGCTCCAAGAGCAGGCGGGAAATAAGCCGTACGTTTATATATCCTGCAGATATATATTATCTGCCGCGGCCTAGGAATTCGGAAGACTGATCATTTGCACAAAATCTGCTACAGAATTCTCTGAGAGCCCCCGATTTGCAAAGTCCATAAAGGTCGGACGGAAGTGCTTTCTCACCGTACATTGTTCCGTTATGGGACAGTGACGTTCCTTCCTCCGCTTGCACGTTTGATATGATTCGCCCAAAGAAGGTCGCCGATGGGGGGTATTCCGAACGTCGACCATTTCTGTTCCGGTTATCATCTAAATGAAAGTCGGATTCTGTAGACGGAGGACATTTCGGCCGTCTGAACGCGTGGTCCGATCTCGTTGCGCGGGTCATGGGGTTCTGGGGAATGGCGCTTAAATCTATAAAGGGCGAGTCCCTGTCCATGCCAGCCGCCAATATTGTTATCTCACAACTATAGGCGTCTATCAAAACCCGCCAACCCTGCGGTCTGGTGGGCGTAGTCAAGGGAACTTAGGGAAAGAGTTATGGAACTGCGTGTATGGTCCAGCGGAACGGTACGCACACCAGGACCTGCATGTGGTTACGATACGGGCTTTCGGCGGGTCGGTGCGTAAACTACTCCTAGATCATGTCCGTTAGCGATGTGGTTCGTCCTCTCGAATGGACCACCACAAGACTGGAACCGCCATTCAGCAACATTCGGTTCGAAGAGCTCGGCCGAGTCGAACGTAAGGGGCTCTCAGGTCAGCCGTATGTCGACTCACGGACTTTTCCGTCGAGTAAGGGTGCGTGAGGACTAGGCTGTCCTATTCCGCCCTTCTCGACCATCTTCATCTGGCGAAAATATCATATTCCCCGCAGGGACGATTTTGGCTATACGGGAGAAGCGCACGATCTGCACCCGTTCTATGAGTTATAATAGACCGAGCGCGAACAAACGCATACCTCCTGACATCACGAGTGACGGTGGCCGCATAGGCCACGCGACCAGACATTCCAATATTCCTTATCTCGGCTCTCCTTCACCTGTTCGGCGAACATCAACGGACACGGAGTATCTTCGCCGACAGACCGTTCCGCTCTTACGCAATGTTTGTATTGCTGAGATTTGGGTCCCGTAGAGCAATCCGTTCCTGAACAATTAGTGATACATCGCGATGCCATCTCGCCTGCAGACCTTGATACCATCTGCGTGGAAAATTGAGCAGCTCGCCGAGCGGTGTTAGTGTGCCCGGCCGTAATAACGTCAGTGCCACGATAGGGTTGGAGACATACATACAAGAACGCGTGCCCCATTCAACCCGCATGATACCTTGCCCTCCAGCTCCGTTCCCCACGCGGCGGGTGGCAATCGCTCGGCGGGTTTAATAAAATCTGGCGAGTCCAATCAGCCGCGCATCTCGATTTTCTCTGTGGTATCTCCCCTGCGAAACATAGCTTCCGCTCAGGACTTGCGTGCCTGCTCCCAGAGATATCTTGAGGCCCGTTACGACACGGTAGAGGTGCAGACTCAGCGCTCAGCTCCCATCTCCTCATCTCTGTATCATTCACGAGTCACTGGTCTCAACAAAACTGTCAGGATTTTAAGCGTGATGGTGATCGAGGTAAACACCTTTGATTCACAGGGAGCCTCAGAGAAGCAACCGTCTTGACACGAGGGCTCTCTATCTCCGTCCGCGCTCCACGGTCAAGTAGCGAGCGAGGTAGCGGGCGACATAAAATGCCAGGAACCATCTTCCACCGAATCCCAAACTAAATAAAGAAACGATGTCGTTAGCAGGGATCGAAGGATTGTCTCGTCGACCTGTCTGCCATAGTCCTCAGGATTAGTTTAGGCGACAATTGGGAACTGGGGATCAGGGACTGAAGCGAGAGTATTTTGCTTTTATTTGCGTGCAACTGGGAACAATATGGGCGCTTGCTGCTTGACGGGACCGTGAATTGGCGTGCAAAATTGAGGATGGTATTGTGGAGCTCACCACAGAACCTCGCATGTGACAACCGCGGGTGGAGTCGGGTCGCGCCTGGCACGAAGAGATCTCGGAGAAATTTCATCGACATCGGACAAGAATCAAGACGGACTGGACCTATCGAGACGAGAAGAGGAGAAATTCATGTTTCGGAGGCCGCATTCCTGTGGAACTCGCACCCAAAGGTGGGGTCAATGGAATGGCAAGAGAGTACGATGAGTCTGCGAATCGTACTCGAGGCAGAGAGCCCAGTTTTCAGCGCGATTGGGGCGGCACATGAGAGTTCGGACCAGGTGTCAGTCTCGTGGGAGGTAAAACTCTATCAGCTCCAGTGGTGCGAATGTATTTGATTCACGTGTCGGGTGAAGATTCGGTGGGAGACTGGATACCCAATGCGGCCAAACGCTCCTTTTCCTTCTGCACCTCCATCATGTTTGCCGCAACAAACGCCTGCGGCACATTCAGAGCGGACATTCGGGGGCTCAAAAGTTATTCGTACCTGATTAAAATAATACCCCGACAGAACACCAGACCCTTGAAAGGCAAGTGAGTACTATATCGGTAAACATGGCAAAAATGCCTTTACCCAGGGCGCTGAGCATCATCTGCGTGCGGCCGAAGCCCATGAATCTGGAACCTATCACCGCTGTACCGGATTATGTGAGAACCATATATGTAGTTGACACAAAGAAAATACATTACCTGACGCTAGCGCCGCCGACATACCGGCAAATATCGCATCTCTCCTGGCCCCCTGCGCGAGTATAGTCAAGACCGTGCTCGATTGCGTGTCGTGGACCGGAATCCTCACATTAATCGCTTGTTCTTCGGCGTCAGCGGGGAGAGGCTTGCTAAGGTCTCTTTGAGCGGCCTTTGGAAGCCTGAATGACATTCAGCCACGGTCGTGTCGCGTTCGCGCCGAAATCGAGATGCGCGCAGAAGAAAAGCCTGACAGTAGGCACGTGGATATCAGTCACCCAAAGTGATGGCGGCTCGTTGCCGTCGGCCGACAGGCTTTTCGGACTCACAACTAGCGATCGCACAAGCCTTTCGCTTTCTAGTTTCTACCATCATCCCTGCTCCTGGCTCTCTTCCACAAGAAGACTTGCTTGCTTCTCCACAGATCCCATCCATCTTTCCTTCGTCCCTATAACCGCTGGCTCGAGCACCCGAGAATCGACACACAGTCATCGCGAAAACGGCATTCTTGCACCATTCTGCGTTCTCTTAGCCATCACCTTGCGAAACGGACAGAGCATCCATGGGAAGCACACTCAGGAACAGCTGATATCTCTCTCTGTCCACTCTCTGGGTTCAAGCTCATCACTCGCAAGAGCTATAGATTACGCCGGCCCGCTTCACACAACCATATCGACTGAGGAGCTGGTTGCCAACCATCGGAACTTTACTCCAACCAATCCAATCTACGCATCGCCAACGGTACATCACATTACCGGGTCTTCGACTTCATGCCGCCTTGGCATTCGTGCTCCGAGGACTGATCAGTGCAAAGCCAATGCTCAAGGATTGTGGCCCTCGCGCACTTGACATACTCTAATACCGATATTATATTCTCACCGAACGCGGAATCCCTGGCTATTCCCCCCATGGGTTTCTCCGCGCAATTCAGAGCGCAGGCAGGTGATCTTCCGCGGGCCGTCTCGAAGGAGTCGGAGGCAGGGTATAAAATGACCGAGATACAGTCCTCCTAGCGTTCGGGAACACCACGGTCGATCATACCAGTCACCATGAAATTCATCGGAACAGCACTGCTCGCACTCGCCCTCGGCGTTACTGCATCACCCGTTGTGGACAAGGAAGAACGCAGTCTTGCCAAGCGGGGCGCTGTGCTGACGGCGCAGTTTGCGACCGAATCTGAGGTGAGTTCATTGTTACTTCCATAGCGACTGAAACTGAGATTGTGGTCCGCACTCTAGATCAATGGGTGAGCACTGCGTTTTCGTCATCCCACGCTTACAAATTTCGGAAAGGCGATTCATCCTTGAGAACAACTTGTGGGGCCAGTCGGCAGCAACCAGTGGTGAGTGACCCACCCCGTGGTTACAATCAGGTGCTCACGGGAAACTACTTAGGCTCGCAGAGCTCGCAGGTGACAGCAACAAGCGGAAACTCCGTCACCTGGCACACGACCTACAATTGGGCCGGAGGTATATCTCGTCGCGATGGTTTCGGGCATAATTCTGACGATGAATTGCAGGCAACTTCAACGTCAAGAGCTGTGCGTGTTTGCCCTAACTGCTACCTATTATATTCACGATGGCAACCACACCGCAGACGCCAACCTCGACTTGCGTGTCGGGCTGGGAAAGAGTCTCTCCTCCATTGCCTCGATTCCCACTGTGTGGCAGTGGACGTACAGCGCGGCGTCCTCCGGACTCGTCGCCGATGTTTCTTACGACCTGTGGCTCTCCAACAGCGCCAGCAGTAGCGGCGCCTCCTCGAGTTCGACGTTTGAGATGTACCTTTAGTAAACTGAGATCACTCTGAGTGAGGGTACTGATATGTCCGTAGCATGGTGTGGCTGAGCACGCGCGGAGGGTGAGTTCACATTAGACCCAATGTCTGCATTTCTAATGAGATCTGCACAGTGCCGGGCCTGCAGGGTCTCAGATTGGCACAGCCAGGTATGTTCGTTCCATTATCATCGATAACGAATTAGCTGGAGGATTAATCGCCTGATTCGCACGCCAGCGTCAACGGAGTCACTTGGCGCCTATTCAAAGGCACAGTCTCCACCTGGACCGTCTTCTCCTTTGTTGCGCCGACCGAGATCACGAACTTCAACTCCGACCTCAAGCCTTTCCTCAGTTTGTTTTGTCCTCTGAGCTACACACCAGCGTATTAATACTTGTCGCAGCCTTCCTCACGGCGAACCAGGGCGTGCCGTCTTCGCAGTTCCTTGTCCAAGCGCAGGCCGGAACCGAGCCATTCATCGGTGGGTATTTCTCCAGTTCACCTGGATAGATGGGACTGAAAAGTTTTGATAGGAAGCGCCACGCTTACGACGACGTCTTACTCGATTTCGATCAACTGAAGGATGGATGGCTCGCACTATCCGGCGTCATGCGTACAGGAAAAGAGAATCAGGGAAAAGTCGTTCGGTGCTTTGTTGTAGTTGGCCTCGAAAGTATATTGGTTTCAGCAAGGGCTGAAATGCCAATGGTACTGAGCGTGACGAGCTCCTGAGGAGCATAATGTCCCGTGGAGGTCAAACTGGAATCCATCATGCATCACGGGAAATCTTCATTGACTCAGTCACGCATTAATGTTCCTTTTGCAGCCAGTCAGAGTATCAACGGGGAATTCTGCAAAGAACAGGCAACATCCACTACACTACTGCATGGTTCTCTTCCGTAAACTCGTGGTTTGCCCTGCAGACCATCCGAGAATTCTCCCCGAACCTCTCCCGCCGAACGTCCTCTGTAACCTTCAAAGTCCTCACACGGGAATGTCAATTCCGTTGGCTTTGTCCACCGCCTCCTGTTCGATATCCGCTTCTGACCCCGCGGTAAATCCATTCACAGTTCCGGCATTGTCGAAGCACTGAACACTCTGGATGCCCTTACCCCTGAGGTTCTGGGAGTCATCTGAGAACAGCTCCAAGACCCCAGAACCGGCATCAAATTGGCAGTCCGGCAGGCTGAGGGATGTTATTGATTTGAGCTCAGGCGGTCACAAGTGGAAGTACGTACGGGAAGGCTGCACAGTCGGCATCCGCGTTGAGGACCAGAGATACGATGTTAGGCGTATTCGTGCATAGTCCGACACCGGCGAGCGGCCGACATTCACCGACGCCTGTGCAGAACGCGTCTACGATAGCCCGGGTCTGAAATCAGTCGTCAGCCAGCAATGTCGACCGTATCCGATGTGGACGAACCACAGGGGCGCTGTTGACCGTTAATTGTGAGAGCGAGAGCAGGGAGGCCAATGCCATCGAGGCAGAGAAAAACATAATGAAAACGAAAGAAAGTATAGGAAGAAGAGGCCAAAAAAAGGGTGAGAGGAGAGAATGGTGGGCCCAAAAATGCGGAGGCGTCTTTATATGATTCGGAACGACTGACACAGTTGTGCTCCGAGATGGGCGTTTGGGCGCCCCCGGTGATGATGGGCGTCGAATCGGCGTATGACCAACTGCGGTTGGTGGGCAACAGCACGGACCTCATAGGCGGGGATCTAATGCAGCTGGCAAATCGAACTTGTGCGGCTCACCTTTGGACATTGGACGGCAAGGATCCAGGAATAACCACCACTGGCAGTCGGAATATTGGTGCAAAGCCCACCGCCAATACAAGCAGTCCCCTTTCCAATGCTCGGATGGTTCTCCGGAGTGTAGTTATTGGCGGATTTGATTACATCACGCACCGGCGTGCTCTCCGTGTTCTTACACTTGCTGGCAGTGCACAGTTGGTAGGATCCATCATTCGCTCTCATGGAACGGCGATCAGTTGGAAGAAGGAATATTTTTAACAAGGTGATCTCACACCATGATAATAACCCAAACAGGATCGAGAGAGTTGTAAATGAGAACCCTAAAGCTAACCAAATTCGGACGGACCAATATTTTGGTTTTATTTTATTTGTGTCGATGACATACGTGCGTGACACGCTCAGTTCGCCGCTCGGGACGGAAAAGTGAAATTGTGTACGGACTGGAGGCTAAGGTGGCTTTTCAATGAGGTTGTATGAAGCGACAAGCGCAACGTTGATCCGCTTTTAACGATGGCTTCTGCTGGACAATTGGGAGAGCTCGAGGGCGAGGCAATTTGGGGGAAAGCCAGCGGCGTAAAAAGATGGAGAGGAATAGTTGACTCGAGGCGATTCGGAGTCGGCTACATATCCTGAACCCCGTGGAAAGCACCCAGATGTGTTGCATTCGCCTAGAAGACATGGTGCATCAGCAAAACCGAATGTAACTATATAGTACTTATAGGCGCTATGGAGCGCTTGATAGCGCTTGACAGCAGTTACATCCGGTTTTCCTGATGTGCGGACCGCGCGGCTTGAAGCGAGCTGGAAACTACCCATGGCGGGAAGGACCGGGGGAGAAGTTGAGGAAGACTGCCAGCGGTAGTTCAAGGATTTCAGCGGATGAGCAAGAAATGCTTGTGCGCAAGTGAGTGAGGGCGGATCTAGGTGATGGCGATAAGACCCATGATCTCGCGGGAAATGCCGCGACTGACACGTGGGCTGCCCACCCACTTTATGCCGCGCTGGCCTTGATCAGATTCCCACGAATCTGATCCCTCAGCTTTCTTTGCTAGCGCGACACTGTCGTCTTCGAGAATACTTTCCTCTCATCCTCTTCACGCGTTTTTCGCGTCTTCTCTGCATTTCCGACATACACCGCCAAAGTCCCCGCACATTGTCTCCATCTGGCGCGGTCACATGGGTCATGGCTGGCGCGAGTGCTGGGCGCAGCTGGGAGCGGGCTGGTGTCCAGCTGGCCTATTCAACTGGGCATCCAGCTTGCCTCCAGTGGGATTCCATGCTGCGTCCATGTCACTTCGTATCCTGGAAGTCACCCGGGCAAGTAAATAAAATAATCAATCGGAGTAATTGTAAGAGGACATCACCACATCGCTATCTGTGCCCGAAATTTCTCCCACCTTCTCGTCTTCCTCATCACTGTCCGCCGCTTTTTGCCTTTTCTGTCCGCCTAATTGTTCTCCTCGGCCAACCAGCAATCAGACTGCTGGCCTTCAGCAACAGTTCCGCTCGTGAGTCTTGAACCGGCTCCTTCCTGCACCATTTCGATGCGGTGCTCGCATCTTCATTTTCACCAGCAACCACGTACATTTAAAAGCAAGAGGCGACTTGTGGAATTTTGCCAAGTCGCGCTAATCAGAAGTCCATCAATCAGGCACGTGAAGGTTGGTTGATGCCACGTCACTTGGCTCTCTCTTTCTCCCATCTCGTCTCCTTCTGAGGTATTGTTCCTGTGGTTTCTGTGGCCTGCTAGCTAGCGGGGGACGTCTCCAAGCTTAAGCCTTCAAACTACAAGCCCTCAAGCCATCAATCTCTGCCCTCAAACCATTCATAGCTGTGCTAGAACTGCAGCCGCCTCAAGACCATCGCAAACCTTACCCCAAGACCATTGCAAGTCATTGCAAGCCACCGCAAGCCCCTACAAGCTCTCCGGCCAACCATGCCCATGTCTATGAGTCTTCTTCGCAACGTCTAGCTCCCGGTACTTTGTCCAGTGCAAGTTTTCCCTGGAATCTCTTCCGGTGCCTTCAACGCCCTTCAAGCCCAGCTTCAAGTTCATCCACATTAGAGCACATGTCCAGTGTGTCTTTCATCCACGTCCGACAAGTGCATCATTTTCCTGAGGGCTGTATTGAAGGTGGATGTTTGTTTGGACTGCAGGATCGACGCCAGGGCCAGACTTAGCGACTTCTGTGGCGCAGGTGTCGGCGCAGCCCCAGGCGGACAAGTAAGCTAGATACATCCTGTACATTTCTGAAATATATGTGATTTTGCGTCGAATTTTTGTTATTTTACCACTGGGTGGCAGCATATTAAAGCATATCCAACCAGTCCTGTGTATGTCTGAGGCCAGTAAACTGATTGTGCTGAATTCCCACCCCTACTGGACAGCTGGCTACCAGCCTGACCTGGACCCATGCTGGACCCATAGGAGACTGAAACTGGTTACAGCCTAATGTTGGCTGGTCTCCAGTCTCCATCGGCATGTGGCACACATGTCGCGTCCACCCAGTAACCACGTGTGTGACCATTGGCGGTGTACACTGCATTTTGACGGCGTCTGGAGCACGCTGAGGCACGTAAGTCCAGGTTTGGCGAGCCTTAGCCGAGATCGGTCGAGACGCCTCGGCAGGGCCTGGACCGATCTCGGCTAAGGCTCGCCAAACCTGGACTTAAGTACGTGCCTCAGCGTGGCTCCAGACGCCATCAAAATGCAGTGATATTCCTCCTCGATACAGTTCATCTTCAAGCCCGTTTTCGCGTCCTTCTCGCCGTTGGATCTTCTCTGGCTCTGGGAGATCTCGGACGCGACCGCCCTTTCCGTCTTCTCACATATCCAAGGACAATATCCGACGCCGAGGATTGTTCGGCACACTTATAGCTAAGGAAAGCTTCGTGAGCCTTCATATCTTTCTATCTTTATCTTCCGGAGCGTTCCCGCTATTGGGCCAAGGCTTAGGCTGAGGTCTTTCATGGGCTGTCGTTTCAGCACCCTGAAGCGGCAGGACCCCCATTTTTTTGTCGTTCTCGCGTCCTCGTACACGCGTCTTTCGCGTATCACGACTCGTGATTCACGAGCCTGACTACGCTCGATTTTCTTCGGCGTCTTTCTTCGATCCATGTCAGCTCCTTTCTGGCAGACCTCTCGGTCGTCATCTAGGAAGCCTCTGTCTCCATGTACGACCTCTCCTTCATGGCACGGTTAAATTTCTGTAGATCACTACCGGAGACGCTGACTTAGCTTCTAGCCTTCGACGATATTCCTGCTCCCGTCTCGCGAATATCTGATGAAACTCTTGCGGGTCTGGATGCTGACACTGTGCGCTCGATACGATTGTACTTTCCCGCCCCACGCCTTTCACTCTCTACCGCTGCGCTATTGCTCATTTTTCCTAATTTTCAACTGTAATCGAGCCATAACATTTCCGTGGTACAAAGAGATAGAACAGTGCGACGACTCATGATAAACTGTACTGGTACACATTTCCCGCTTTATAAACTCTCAATCCACTCTAGAAGGTCTTTGTTCACCTTGTCGGGAGCGGCGAGTTGAACCCACTGTGTTCTTGAATCAGCATCGGTCGGGAATTTCAGAGCGGGTGAATGCATACATGATCAGTCTGGTAGTCGCGGACTGTGAGGTTGGGGCAAACATCCTTCATAGTCACGAGTGCGACTTTCGGGACACAGATATAGTCTTCGTGAGTGGCCGCGAAGAAAACGGGTTGCTTGATAACGTAGTTCTCCTTGGGCACAACTAATAATCGGTCGTCAGACATGCAGGCTCGAAGTCAAGACGGTCCTTACGTTTGTCATCATGAATGACCCGCCCCGGTCGCGTACTGCTTGTACCAACACAAGGGACCACCCATACCACCTTTCAAGAGTTCGGCCTTTTGGCGGTCAAAGTCCTGGAAATAATGGTTTAACGGAGATGCCATGATTTTACATAAGAAGTGACTGACCTTGTCGCTGAGATACGAGGGGGGTGGGGTGACTTTGTCACTAAGGACCCACTCCTTCAGCTTGTCGCGAGGCGCCATGTCAGTGAACCATGACTTAGGGTCCTGCGGGTACAAGATGGACATGAACGCGTCCATCTGCGTGGATGAATAATCGGTTTTGGTGCACGGACTAATTCGATTGATACGTACATGGTCGGCGATGATCTTGTCGGCCCCATCCTCCTTGAAGAAGCTGCCCGAGGTGAATTATGGTACGTTGCACGACAGAGCTCATACGGACTGCCAGTATCCAAAGCACTCGTGGCCAGCAATAGCTTTGAAGCCCTCGTAGAACGAGTTGATCTCAAATTCCGGGTTAGGCGTGAGATAGCCGAGGGCGAGGAAAGCAAAACCCGCAAATCGAGAGGGGTAGAAGGTTGCCAACCCGGAGGTCAATTGCACATCCCCTGAAAAGATAATCTGAATCAGTACGGCGCTCTCAATAATTAACGGCAGGGACAAACCAATCGTGGCCAATGGCATAGACCTTGGAGTTAATGTTCTCTTTGTCCATGATCGAGATGATATCGGCGGACATGAGACTCTTAGCGTACATCGCGAACGTCAGTGGGCTTGTCTGTGCCGCCATACCCAAGAAGATCAGGAGCGAGGACCCCATAGTTCCGCTTCACGAAGAAATCAACCTGGTGACGCCAGCACTCGAGTGCGTTGGAGGGAAATCCATGGAGAAACAGGATGGTAGGCTTGCCCGCAGCGGCTGTGGCTGTAGAAATAGCGGTAGGTGATGCCACGGGGCGTAACACAGGAACCGTATGAAGCTGGGTCCATAATCGATAGGGATTTGTGACAGAACAGTTCCTCTGCTTTTATTGGGCGCACGGGGGAAATAAACGCCTCGAGTTCGAGGGCCCTCAATCGATTAGATTCATTCAGGCGATGTTCTGAGAAGAAGCAACCTCAGGGAAGCATCGGCGGCCGCCAATCGCGCGTTGAGTAAAAGAGCAATCTCCGTCCGTAAAAATTGGTCCGCTTTAGACCCAAGCGACTAAAAGGGCCCGTTGGATCGGTTTTTTGTGGAGTAAAGAAGCAAAAGTTACGAGAATGTAACGCGGGAATGGAACTCCGTTCTGACGTTATTTATGTAATTTGGATACACGGAGAATTGTTGTCTGGCAGGCATAAATGTCAGAAATGTGCCGCGCTGCCGCTTATTTAGCTCAAGGTGAGGGTCAGTTCAGACCAGCTGATGGCTCAGAGAACCAACCCTTCGCCGCGTTGCGTCTGGTTAAGGCACAACAACAACGAGAATACGGGGAATAGAACTGTAGGGGCTGTCTCCCGATGCTGCCGGATTATGTCGCATCTGATTATTCCCATTTCCCACATGTTCTCACTCTCTCAGAACACAACAGCAAGGATAAAATGAGACACAAAAACCACTCATCCTTCAAAATTCCCCATGTTCACCACCTTTCTTGCCGCTGACCACATACCCGACGTTCCCGTGCTCCACGTCGCCGGGCTTCCGCTTCCCGTACACCAACGGGTCCATAGGGACCCCCTGCTCATTTCCATCGTCCGTCGAGTACTCGATATCTTGCTGGATTCGAACACTGGTGGGGTTATTGGACTCCGTGCCAGTGGTGAAATTTCGGTTGAACGCAACAGAGGTAACGTCAACTGCGCCGGTGGATTTGTTGGTTATCCATACGCGGTTGTTGAGATTTGAAAGCATGCACCTGTGACATGCCGATGAGGGTTAAGATGAACATGATGGACGGAAGAGACGTACAAGGTATAGACACGTCCGATGGTGATCTGAGCAAAGACACGTTAACAGACGTGTTGGAGAGGCGAGGAGAGTTTACCTCGAGCATCAAAGCCGCTATAGTTTAAATTAGGCGTGGGTCACGAGAAAACAAGCCATTCAACTCACAGTTCGTCTCCGGTTGAATCTTGAACAGAACGATGGTCACGATACTGTTGAACTTCAGTTTCTCTACGATCCCCGATGATAATCCAAGCACATACGTTAGCGTTGTTGTTATAGATCCGTTCCGTATTGCAGCGAGAGACAAGCGGCGCAAGAGCCTAAACACCAGACGCAATAAATATTTGAAAAGCTTCCGAGAATGATGTTTCACTCACTCGCTAGTCCCCACAAAAGCGGTCTTGAGGGTCTGGAACTTCGTGACGAGGATGATCGTGATGAACGTGTCGGCGGCAACGCATCCGCTGAGCCACACCGTCACCCATCTGCAAATGTTCAACCCAGTTCAAAGAAACGCAAGCTAGTACACGGACTTGACAAGTCCCCCTCTTGATGATATCGCGCGCGAGACAATCAGCGTCGCTGCGGTTGCTCCAGCGCCAGCGAGACCGACCATGATGAACAAGGCGAGGATGGGCAGCCAGATCCATTGGTTTGTCCTAGAGACCAGGGTCAGCCGGGCAAGAAATAGCATGGGTAACCGTCCACGGACAGGTTAAACACCAAGCGGGCCAGGAAGATCTGGACCGCGGCACCGGTGATTCCAGTTCCAATGACGTAGCCTGCAATACCCCACGGTCTGAAATCCGGGTGAGCAACAATAGGCATTCACAAAATAACGTCTCACTGAGAAGCGACGTAATCCTGCCAACAATCTTCAGCTTAGAGTTATGGCGGGAAGAAACCGCATACCAGCTCGCCCCAATGCTTTCCATGGAAAAAGGAGGTTAGATGTTACTGTTGGGTCGATAGCGTCGCATGATCACTCACGGATACCGTGTACAAGTAGGTAGAAGACAGACAGGCAAAGACTGTGAGTATATCTCCCGAGAGCGCAGTGAGGACCATGATTTTATTGAATACCGGGTCTTAGCGAGCTTGTGAGTGAATGATAAATAAAGCACAGACCAATCGTCGAGACTTACCGCGCTTGTATCGACCGAAGTAATTGAAAATCCTGCCATCTGTGATCAGCCGGACTCGTCAAATTGAAGGGAGAGATGACGCACTCTTTTATTCTGTGGATGATTCTTAGTGTCGAGGTATTCAGATGATGATGGGAGGTACATACTCCAGTGTGAAGAGCCTAGGTGCAAAGGAGATTTAATAGAATATAGGCGTTGTGGCAGACACCTTACACCATGTTAGCCCATGAAGAGACGAGGAGGCAGCTGTTGAACGGATGAGGCCTCGGACAATTGCTGAATGTGTGAAAAAGGTCACCCCAAGCTTAGATCATACGTGGTGCCCATGGTAGGATTGGGGAATGAATGAGTGAAAGGGAAATGTAGGCCTGGAAGCCGCGGAAAATTTAAGTGAGAAGTGATCCATCATTACGGACCGTTCGTCGCTATTCCCCTTCTGTCTCCGGTTGCGTTTACGATAGTGTCCGGGTTTGTTTTGTACGTAACGTAGTACGTACATAATACACAGCGGGGACTATTGAGCTGTTAGGAAGACGAACAAAATGTTCAAAACTGAGCGAGAGGTCTGACAAACGAGGTACGAGTTTTGGTGTTGAAGCGTCTGGCTGCGAGAGACTAAGCGAGAGTTGAGCAAAACGAAGGGAGAGTTCTGCTCCGCGGGCTCATAAGCGGTGTCCGGACCTCCCTTTCGGCACAGTTACCTCAGCTTAGCCCTAGGCCCGCTGTGGAGCCGGAGAGTTCCGGTTACACAGTAGGCGCCATCGACGTCATTTAAATGGTCACGCTCCGAGTCATTTCCACGAACTCGCCCTCTGCTTTTCTTCTAACAGCGTACATGAGAAGCGTTGGCTTTCTGCTGTAGGTGAATGTATTGATAAACCATTGTGGGCAAGATGTAAAGTTTGAGTCGTTTGGACCGTGTTGAGGTTACAGCTGGATATATATGACGTCGGTAACGTCTACTGTGCAACCGGAACTCTCCGGCTCCACATCCTCGGGATTTGCGGTGGCCTAGAGTTTTGCATTCAGCGCAGCAGAAAGTAGGAGCGATGGGGCGGTCGGGTCGGGTCGTGTCGACTGGACCCGACCTGACCAAGGGGCTGTGCTAACCCGTGACCTGTCCGAGATCGCCGGCAGCGCTAATTGCCTTTGAATTGCCCTATATATTGGCTTTCCGCCTGCCTTTGTTTTATTTCTGGCATATAATACCTTCTCAGTCTACTCCCAGCAATCTTATTCACTTTCCCAGTCACCAACACAATGCTGTATGTAAAAAATCCGGTTTGCAAGTTCACAATTTGCAACGGTGCATGAAAGCATATATGGGTATGTAGTCTAGGATTCACACTCTACATAAATGCACCATACACTTAGTTCCATTTTATTTGGCTACCTGCAGAGGATTTAACCACAGTACTCTGTCGTTGAGAGGTAAATATATTGAATGTCCCATTAACTCCTGTTTGAAATTGAGGAATACAGTCACCGTACCATTGACAGGATCCAGAAAATCAGGGTGAAGTAGACGTCCCCAATTGGGGTAGTTCCACTAAGCACCGAAAAAGGAAATTCTCCATCTTCACCCGCATCAAGGAAAGAAGAGTACTCCTTTTGGCACCCAATTCCACTTGTCCTTAAAATCTGTCTCCTTGCACTCCTAATCTATTATTACTCTCAATTCCCATTCACAAGCTTACTGTGACACTGTCCTGCAACAGTGCAACCTGTCTTGGTGTCTGTGCCTGGAAAAAAATTCTTCAGCATGGGAAGAGTCATTAGACCACACTGGACACCCACATTGAATATTGGAGGTCACCACCATGGGTAGGGAGCAAGTAAACTCAAAGATGGTGGCACCCCAGCGGCCCGCGCTTTGATGGTCAGGTGACTGTACAGCCTCTGGGTCGAGTCGGGTCGGGTCGAGTCGACAGGAACCTTCCATGCCTCAGATGTTCTCCATTGCAGCTGCCGTCACCGTGTTGTGCCGCCCAATTTGGACATAACAGTGTTATGTATCCCGGATCAAACTTCTAATTCGAACTGCCAGCTGACTTTTGCTCAGATCACGCTGCCACCAACAGACAATGCCCTGTGTTTGTCGTGTCCTCCCCATTGTCTGTGGCTGTTTCAACCTCTGAAAATTTCCTGAGGGACACAGGGTTGTATGAGACACATCTCATCCCATTGATATGCTCTCAATATTTCACTGTAAGACAGCATTTTCTTTGTCAGACTCTGTTCAGTGGTGAAATTGGGGAAATGTGAGCCTGATACTGATGGAAATGTACACAAACCTAAGTATAGACTTCAGGTTCTCAACTCATTATGCACCTACCCTCTTGAGCAGCTGAAATATAAGATAAATTCGTTGAAATCATAACTCCATCCAACACAACAATCCTGATGTTTCGAAACACTCACTGGTTGGCAGATTCCAATTTTCCAGCACACTTTACAATGAAAAATGTCTTTTGTTTTTCAGACATTTTTCACTGAAAAAAATGGTGAAATTTTCAAAGCCTTTTCACCCCTTTCCAACTTTCTTTTGAGTTTTTCACCTCAAACTGGAAAACTGGTGAAAATGTTTTGGGTTTTCCACCTAGTTTTCCAGCTGAAAATTGATGGAAAACAAACAACATTTTTCACTAAGAATTCAGCAGAAAAATTTGAATTTTCCAACCAGTGACTGTCTCAATGGCCCTACTAGTTTGCATGATGGAAAGGATTCAAATTTGCAGTGGATTCGCGAGTGGGTCAAAATTTCGGGTCCAGGTGGTCTGGGACTCTGAGTATTTCTCAAAGGTTGTCCATATTGTGAAGTTGGAACTACCACTAGAATCAGCATGAATCACGAGGCACCAAAGAGTAGGGTTGGACACCCCACCCTGGATCCATAGGAGACTGAAACCAGACACCAGCATAATGTTGGCTGGTGTCCAGTCTCCATCAATATCTGGCACACATGTCGTGTTCAGCCTGTAACCATGTGTGGAACCGTTGGCGGTGTAGGATGTTGTGTATAGGTTCGCATTTCAGAACTAGTTTTATAATTGACAATCTGAACTAGGGCTGAACGTCGGCTGCACCGAACTCATCCGGTCTGGAAAATTCAAGGTGAATCAAGGCGTTTCACATGCTTCAAGCGTGACTGTGTACTTTTTACAGATGATTCCTCCCTTGAAGCAGATACAATCTTTCTTGCGTGCGTTCTTTTTGCAGATTCTTTCTGAAAAAAAAAAAATCGATTTGCTGACCAGTAAATTAGAACCTCCTTCGAAGGTATTCGCGATACAGTGTGAAGTCTATTTGGCGATTCAATTATTGATCAGACTCAGGTGGTATGGGGACTCAATGAGGAGGAGAATTGGATGGTGTCTATCGTTCGAGCGGTCATCCGGGGGTAGGTCCTGATATTTTCATGGGTTCTTCGCTTATTTTGTACAACTAGGTCTGGTTTGCTGCTGGCGATTTCGTCACTTCCTGTTTCTTTTCCAAGCAACTGATATGATTAAATTATCATATGCATATGTAAGATATTTTGACATGATTCATAGGCGCTGGAGGTCAAGGCAATTGACCTGGGACTGCTGAAATTGGAATGAGCTAGTATTCCCCCGAGTTTGGAAACTCTTTGGCCGCGGCCCTCGGCGAGCGTTTCAATTTCCTTCTTGAACTTTGCCGACATGATTGTCAACATCATGATGCTACATTGTCTCTTAAAAGCTCACTAGGTTAGATGAACTGATGCACTCGTGAATCTGACTTGTGAGTCTCTGATCTTCCGTTGTGCTGACTGGCTCCGAGTCGACTGTCCCAAGATACATTGAGAAATTTAAATAGTCCAATTATCTTCCACTTCCCCGGGCTGAATTGCGATCGTACATTATCTCTTATAGGCACTGGTTGGGATATTCAAGATTTCAGCACAATTTATGGTGAAAAATGTTGTTTGTTTTTCAGACATTTTTCACTGAAAAAAGTAGTGAAAAATTCAAATCTTTTTCACCTCTTTTGACTTCCTTTTGAAATTTTCACCATTGAACTCACAAAATAGTGAAAATGTTTTGAGTTTTTCACTACCTTTTTCTGTGAAAAATGTCTGAAAAACAAACAACATTTTTCACCATAAATTGTGCTGAAAATCTTGAATCTCCCAACCAGTGAGGTGCACTAGGTTAGATGAACTGATGCACTCGTAAATCTGACTTGCAAGTTTGATCTTCGATTGTGTCCGCTGGCTTAGTCTCGTTCCCGCCATTATAGGGAGTCTTAGACTGAGTAGCATTTCACGCGGGGATAATAAACGAAGACTGTTAGGGTGTGCTCTCCAGCTAATCTCGGTTCCAGATGTTTGGGTGTGCTTCTGCTGTGCCGAAATCAAAGATCAGAGTGATGGGGCAAGCAAAATGATGAAAAAGACACACTGGAGAGCACACCTAACATCTGGTGCAGTTTGTATAGGCAACGTGCGACTGGTCTGATTTCGCGCATCCTGCCCCCGATAACCCTCAAATTTTGACCAGTGTATTCTTTGGAGACCCCCCTCGATTATGGCACCCTCCCAGACACCAAATGCTCTGCCCATTCTTTACTATTGCTGTCCCCATCACCTTCTCATTTTTGCTGGAATTATACATATACAAATGTTTTCTTGTGCTTTTTTTCCCCTCTAGCATATGTGTCATCATTCACCATGGACATCTGAGCACATTCTCAAATTTCCAAGGCTAAGGGCCAGGGTACATGCTCAAAATCAACCTCAAGTACACTCTGTGACAGAGGGTGACCAGGCCAAGAAGCGTGACTCGATCACCTGTTGCCTATATGAACTGCACAGACGTTATAGGGTAGTCTTCTGCCAACAAATCTCATCAAATCGCTTGCCCCAGATCAATCCGCTTTTGGTTCATTATCCCCGAGTGAATGCTACTTGGTCTAAGACACCCTATAATGGCGGGAACGAGACTACTCTCCAGTGTATCTTTTTCATCATTTCGCTTGCCCCATCACTTTGGTCTTTGGCTTCGGCACAGTGGAAGCACACCCAAACATCTGGAACTGAGATTACCGCTGGCCCCAAGTCTACTGTCTCAAGATACGTTGAGAAATGAAAATAGCCTATTTGTCCTCCACTCCGCACTGGGAATGCAATGCTACGTTGTCTTTCAAAAGTGCACTAGGTTAGATGAACTGATGCAGTCGTGAATCTGACTTGTGAGTCTCTGATCTTCAATTGGGTCCACTGGCTCTGAGTCGATTCACTCAAGATCCATTAAGAAATAAAAATAGCCCATTTTCTCCTCCGCTTCCTCGCACTGGAATGCCATTAACCCTGGTCGATGCCGTACTACCGGCATTATGAGCTGTCCTCCATTCCATTGGGTTAAGGGGTGTACGTATTTCCAGGGCAATCCATGAATCGTGGGGAACACTGCTGGTTAACAACGTCATTCCAATCATTATATGCTAGTTGCTTATCATACACACAAGGCTTGCAAATACCTTGCTTCCTGTGGGTCGCAGTGGAGAGAAAGCCCCTCCATTCTGTATCGTACGCATTGCGGAAAGTTTTGGGGCCTATGGCTCCGTGGTTGCGCACACCGGGCTGGAAAGCCTTTAATTTGAATTTTTTTGCCTCCAATTTTTTCTGGGTCCGAGGTTCGTTAGATTCTCCATGTAAATACTACCCTCAGTCACAATTTAGCTTTCAATAACACCTACTAAACTATTTGATCTGAATGATTGAGGACTGGTCTGGCTCCAGTGGGATTCCCGTCCCTTACATTTTATCTGCCAGCAAACGAGGCATGAGGCTTCTTAAGCTTCATCGCATAGACAGAGAAATCGGTGCAATCTTCTCGATTTAATTTCATTTCCCTGCATAATGCCACCTACTTACTCCGTCCAACTCAATAGGGGCATGTTGACATCCATTCAAAACTAACATGCCTGCCATAGACCGTTTCATCCTCCCTGTAGGCATGGGTACAAATTAATTTAGGATGATACAAATACGCTGAGCACCCGGGGGGTCTGGCAATGTCCGTTCTATTAATTTTTCTCCTCACTCTCTGTGTTGCTGCACTGCTGAGGAAGGTGGGAAGCCGCGAAGCAGGGCTTCCGCCTGGACCCCCCACTGTACCTGTCCTCGGGAATGTGCATATCTTTCCTATCGAATTCCCCCACTTCAAGTACGTGGTGTGCGCCTCTCCCCGGGAATTACTCATTCTTGCTCCCACCTAGATTCACAGAGTGGGCACGAAAATGTGGCGGCATATTTCGGTAAGGACCTCATTCATGGTGAAGCTGCAGCTCACCATTTGCCTAGCTGAAAGTCGGCTCGAGTACAGTCATTGTCCTCTGTGATCACTGCGTTCCCACCCCATGTAGACAGAGGGTCTGTCTACCCCCCGTAGCCAAAGGTAGATGGACCCCTGTGTCTACATGATGTAGATGCAGTTAGTCTACATATGTCTACAATCGGTCCACATTGGTCTACGTTCGTTGGTTGACGTAGCCACATGTTGGCTGATGTAGCTGCATGTAGCCGCTCGTAGGTAGATGTAGACAGATGTACAAACCTTTGAGCAGATGAATTATGATGTGGAATGAGGGTGTAATTGGATAGTGTTTTTGTTAACGGACTCAGACTCAATATGCAGCCTGCTGATTGATGTCTGTGGGTGCTTGGCAAGGGTGTTTGCCTGCCGGACCGAGCTTAGTCACCAGGTGACACAACTCCGAGTCTCCGACAAAAAAAGGCATATGCCATATATCGCTCAAACTGAGACTTTACCAAAAGACTTAAGACTCGTCCGAGGAGCAATTTGGATGCTGTCTCATAGCAAGATTGGCCGAGTTTGTATTATGGGGTTGAGCGAGGTGTATCTACGCTGTAGATGCAGGCAGACACATGTAGCTGATGGGTAGATGCACTGCATCTACCTCACGTAAACGAACATAGCCGGACATCAGTCAACCACAGCAAAGGTGTGTCTACATTAGAGCGTAGACGCAGATCGCCGGACGTAGCCAAACATCGCCACATGTCGGCACATGTCAATCAATGTAGACACAGGTGCGTCTACAGGGGGTCAGAACACAGTGGATGTTGCGGCAGTCAAGGAATTATTGGATAAATGGAGCGCAACTACATTGGACAGACCTCTCATCCATCTTGCAGACCGCATAACCGGAGGATTGCACATGGTGTTTATGTGGTCCAGTTTGTATACAATTGTAGCATTATGATCTCAGCTAACTGCATAATATATCTCTTCAGCT
The DNA here is from genome assembly GCA_029378375.1 of Mycena olivaceomarginata. Classification (NCBI taxonomy): domain Eukaryota; kingdom Fungi; phylum Basidiomycota; class Agaricomycetes; order Agaricales; family Mycenaceae; genus Mycena; species Mycena olivaceomarginata. The sequence goes on along the minus strand of JARKIC010000311.1, from coordinate 225,170 downwards.
CCGACTTGGAATACTCTACGCAAAAAATCTGGGGTGATTTTAACAGCTCAAGCAACCACCCAGCATCTGCCCATTCAACAGGCCGAAGCAACACAGCTGCTTTATGACATTCTACTGTCGCCGCAGGCAAGTTCCTTCCTGTCAATGTGCCAAACAATCTGTGTTGAACCTGTTATCAGTCTTTTTATACTGATATCTCCCGGTACTCGTACTCTGTCATCCTGTCCATGCTTTACGGAAAGCGAGCCCCACAATATGATACCCCGGAAATTTCAGGATTCTCCAACATCCTGCACAAGTTCAACACCATTTTTAGCCCCAGTGCCACCCCGCCGGTTGACGCAATGCTGATCTTGAAATTTATTCCTGAACGATGGGCAAAGTGGAAGCGCGAGTGCAAGAGTATCAGAAACTTGCAGCAGACATTGTACTTCGGATGATGGAGGAAGTGAGGGACAGAATGCGCCGCGGCGAGGGAAACAGTTGCTATATGGAGGAAGTGGTGGGACGGGAAAATGAGTTGGGGATGGATAACGAGATGACTTTGTGACATGCCATAATTTTGGAATGTACAGCCAAACTGATTTGACTACTAGGTATTTCGGTAGCGCGCTTCTGGAGATGGGCTCAGAAACAACTTCATCCTACTTGCAGTCTTTGATTCTAGCTTTAGTTGCTTATCCTAAAGCTCAAAAGACAGCACATGAAGAGATCAATCGTTTAGTCGGCGGGGATTGCTTGCCAACTCTGGATGACCTCGAGCACATGCTGTATATTCGTGCAATGATTTTGGAGGTGGGTTGATACTCATTTAATAGTTCTCGACTAATAAATCTATCTTCAGACACATCAATTTCGCCCTGTCACGCCGTTGAGTGTACCCCACTCAACACTAGCCGCAGAGGAGGTAAGCTCAGCAGATGGCGGTTGTTAAGGAGTATACATTCTGACCCTTGCTTGAAGTACCAAGACTATATTATTCCGAAAGGCACCACTATTTTTGTCAATGTTTGTGAGTTGTCAATTCACTCCCGAACACCGGCCTTAATAATTGTTCCAGGGGGCATTTTCCATGACCCAGGTAGATCTCCTCCACTGTTCGACCTTTATTTTTATCAAAGTACTTTCTGTTAGCGCTCTTCAATGATCCAGAAAACTTTATTCCAGAGCGATATATACTGACTGAGAATGGCACGAAACCAGGGACGGATGGCAGCAACTTGAAGCCCACTTTGCCTTTTGGGTTTGGTCATGTGAGTCGTCGAACATCCCAATTGAGCCATCTCATTGAACAGACTCTCAGAGAGTCTGCCCCGGCATGTATCTTGCTTTTAATTCCATAGTATGCCCTCTCCCTGCGTTTCTTTGGCCAATTGACGATTGTCCTGCAGAACCTAAACACGATGAACCTGCTGTGGGCATTTGATTTCAAACCGGACATCGACATGGACGGTAATCCCATCATGGTGGACACCGCCGCCTACACGACAGTAGATATTTCTCCCAAGTCAAGGTTCGCTCTAATAGGGAGTTTGTGCAAAAGCCACATGGGCCGTGTGTGGCTTTTGTGCATTGGGCAAAGCCGCATGTGGCACCATGCGGCTTTTGTTTCCCTATCAATGATGTATTTGATCCTTGGGTAGATCCCGTAGAGTAGCGTAGAGGGCTTTGGAAGCCGTTGGTATTGATCCGGCATCAGGTGCGTGGAGCAAGTGGCCTTTTTTTGACAGCATTACGGCCATAGCCGCACAGCGGCTGCGGAGAAGCCAAATAATGACGTCAAAATGATGCACATCATGATTGGTGAGTGGTTCAATATATAGTATAGCACCTAATTTACTAGTATTTCATCAAAATGAATATAGATACACTCATAAAACCCTCGGTTTATCATGCGGCTTTGCACAATGCGCAAAAGCCGCATGCGGCTCGTGCGGCTTTTGCACAAACTCCCTAATCATCTTGTGTAGGGAGTTGCGTGCACACCACTACCATTTAAGTGCTGTATCATCCCTCACTCTACAGCAAAGGCAAAAATAATTGAGCATGAGTTCCTTGACGCCGCGGATACATTTGCCAAGTTTGAGGTCGGGCTCAATGAGGGAGATAAGGGATATGCAGCCAAATAACAGGCATACGCTGGCTGAAATTCGGGGGGTGCTCTGTGTTCATGTTACATCTCAATGATACCTAAACCTAGAAGATGCATAACTCTTTGGCTACCGGGGTCAAACCCCTTGCCTCGACGAAACTGCCGAACGGCGTTGTAATGATATGATCCCCAAACGGTCACCCAGGGCCGGATTTCCAATGCTATTCACAGAAGACCGAAATTATTGCTTTCTTTTGTTGACAGTTGCTTGCCTCCTACTAAATCCATTGCCCAATAATAATGGTCGGACTCCCTGAGTGCCCGGGCACAGTGAGAGGCTCAAGGTTGAACGGTCAGGAAACAAACAAACAGATGACACTCCAGGCTTGTTTCATCAGTGCATAGCAGATTTTTGCTGGTCGAACACAAGGTGACAAGCGATCATATTGACCATACCTGCAATACCGAATTCAGATCCGGGAGACTTTGTGAATGGTCGGAAATCTTACCGCACTGAGGTGCATTGTCGCCCTCATCTAAGACACCGACAAATCTAATGAATCCCATGGATGGATATCTGTCTTGCAGTGGAGCCCGCTTTGAATGAGCCTGATGGAAAAGTGAATTTATCAAGTCGTCAGATGAGATGTATGTACATAACTCTAACGGAAGAGTGACACCTTGTCCAGGTTGCATTGCACGGTTTTGTGATATCGAATTTCGAATATGGTCCCAGGCTTCAATTTGTGAACTGACCCTCGAAGCAATGTGGTGAAACAGCATAACATAAATGTGCAGCATCTAGGGCTATTTTTGCGATTTCCTATGACCAGTATTTATACAATGGGAAGCAACTAGCACTTCTGTTGTCACTAGCATCCTAGCTAGTTAAGAGACCACTTGTAATGGGCACCCTGAATGGCTTGTGCTCGTCCATCATGGAGTCTAAGGACATTAAGGAGCCTTGGAGGTGTTTGAGCAAGTATCAGGTGCTTGCTCAGATGCTCACCATCAAGGAGCACCTCAATAAGCTTGCTGCTAGTCGGGTTGACTTTGTCGAGCAGGGAATGTTGCCTGGCACTGTCCATGATGATGCCAAAGATGATGATGGTGGTGCAAGTGATTGATAATTCTCGGGTGGTGAGCATATTTTCCTGGCTCTATTTCTGCCTGCACTCATTCCTTGAGCCCAGTTCAGAGCTTAAGGTATCCCAATCGTCTTCAAGACTTCCCCAATTTTCTGCAAATCCTGTGCTCCCCAACATGATCTGCTGCTTCCTTTACAGCTAAGAAAATCCGACATCCCCTCAATGAGGTGCCGTTGGCAGGTTGCCCATTGTACTGGGGCAATGTGTCATGAATCGCCTGGGTTCTACTTTTTCACGTGACACGTCCGTATGGATACAGACACGTCTTAGTGGCACGAGACTCTCATGACGCCACCACGTGACCTTCTCACGGTTGAAACCCGGCCACAGATTCTAAAAGCTGCAGACTCGGGGAGTCTGCGCCATGGGATACAGAAGACATTAGGGACTAGGAACCCGTACAGACAGATCCTAGTCCCCGGACGCACCACGGCTGACACAGAAGTGTACACGAAGTACATGACTGGTTGCAAACCAATCGGGGTTTGAACCACTGGATACGATGACATTCAGGATTAGGAAACCCGAACATCGGGTCTCCTAAGTCCTCCAATGCCACGGAAACAGACACAGAGGAGTCCAGGAATATCAGCATTAATGCTCCTTAATGCTGCGGTACAGGAACTGATCGCAATTGACCGCGATCGCTTTAATTTATTAGAGGCCTATATAAGCTTGGTAGAATCTCCATGTACAGTAGATTCTACCTCTTGTAATCTCAGGCTTCTACCTTGGCTTGACATAGGCATTGTCTCCACCCTGCCCCGCTTCCTCCACATCGTACTACGGGTTGTATCCATGCCCTGGGTTGTATACCTGAGTGGATATCACACCCTCTTCGACTCGTTCCGGGTTCCGCCTCGCATCCCGACCTACAATATACAGCCTCCTAGAGAGGACACCGTACAGTTGGTCCTACTGCTTGGGAAGCACACCAACTACCAGTATCTATCGGGTTTATCCTGGTTGGGGTTCTCGTCGGGTTACTCGCTGTTTAGTCGACCCGGAGGCTGTTGCTGACATAATGTCTTCGTCTTCCTGTACGCCATTGTGACATTTTGTGTTCTCAGTCACCAGTCTGGGATACTGCGAAGGCATCCGAGCCGTCTGCTCCTGACGCAGCAGGGCACCTCGTTACGATTGTGTCTTTGTAGAGCAAGACACTGAGCAGGCCAGGTGGATTATATAATACAGTTCCAAACTAGGAAGTGCAACACAACAGCGAAACACAGCACTAGGAATGCTGTATCTTTGGGATTACCAATGGGGTCGAAAATTTATAGGAATATAGTAGGGGATTGTATTATACTGCCCACAGAAGGATTCAGCCCAAAAGATCCTGTGAAGCCCTGAAACCAATGATGTTTATGGCTGCATGCTACAGACGTTGATCTCAGCAATCAGACCTTCCCGTTTTTCATGTTGATGGTCATAAGGTATAAAACTTTTGTTGTATTGGGGGGTTTTCAGAGTCCCTGATTAGGGATATGTAGGTTAAAGTACAAAAATACCTGCCCTCAGAATTAAAATCAACCATGCCAATAGGGATCGGCACCATACCTGTATGGTACAGTGATATGTACATACAGTACGGTATGGTACGGTACTTCTTGAAATATAGTAAAACATATAATATTCGATTTTGTCAAGTCCTAAATCAGATACCAAATTGAGTTTTGGGCCACATTATGTGGTTTAATATACTTAATGAAGCGTAGCTAACTTAAATGCCTGTGAAATTGAGGAACCAGCGGTGTGAGTATTGCATTTTGCATTTATTACAGCAAAATGGGCTGGATTGATCTTTGCCCCTCAAACTCGCTCAAAATAACTGATTTCTTCGCAGTTTTTTTTGCTCATGCAGCAGGATGGGTACAGATCTGCCATCCCCTCACACAAAAAAACGAGCAAGAAGGTGTGTTTCTGATCCATAATCAGCCCAAATGTCAGCAACGGCCTCTGGGTTGGCTAAACAGCAAGTAACCTGGTGAGAACCCCAACCAGGATAAACCCAATAGACGCTAGTAGCTCATATGTTCCCTGAGCAGTAGGACCAACCATACGGTGTCCTCTCTAGGAGGCCATATGTCGTAGGTCGGGATGCGAGGTGGAACCCAGAAGCTGAAGAGGGTGTGATATCCACTCAGGTATACAACCTGGGGTGTGGATACAACCCATAGTACGATGTGGAGGAATCTACGGTACATGGAGATTCTACCAAGCTTATATAGGCTTCTAATAAATTAAAGTGATCACAGTCAATCACGATCAGTTCCTGTACTGCAGCATTAAGGAGTGTTAATGCTGATACTCCTGGACTCCTCTGTGTCCGTTTCTGTGATGTCGGAGGACTTAGGAGACCTGACATTCGGGTTTCCTAATCCTTAATAGAGAGTTTGTGCAAAAGCTGCATGAGCCGCATGCGGCACCATGCGGCTTTCGTCTCCCCATCAATTATGTATTCAAAACTTGTATATCAGTGCTATGAATGCTGTCAGCATTGATTCCGGCATCATGCGGGAAAAGAAGTGCGGAGAATGGCCTTTTTAGGCAGCATCACAGCCATAGCTGCGCAGCGGTTGTGGAGAAGCCAAATAATGACGTCAAAAATGATGCACATCACATTTGGTAAGTGGTTCAACATACTGGATACCACCTAAATTACCCATATTTCATCAAAATCAACATCAATCCACTCATAAATTCTTCAATTTATCACGCGGCTTTGCACAATGCACAAAAGCCGCATGCGGCTCATGCGGCTTTTGCACAAACTCCCTAATGTCATCGTATCCAGTGGTTCAAACCTCAATTGGTTTGCAACCAGTCATGTACTTCATGTATGCTTCTGTGTCAGCCATGGTGCGTCCGGGGATTAGGATCTGTCTGTACAGGTTCCTAGTCCCTAATGTCTTCTGTATCCCATGGCACAGACTACCCCGAGTCTGCGGCTTTAGAATCTGTGGCCGGGTTTCAACCGTGAGAAGGTCACGTGGTGGCATCATGAGAGTCCTGTCCCGCTAAGATGTGTTTGTATCCATACGGACACATTGTGCGAAAAAGTAGAACCCGGGTGATTCATGATACCAAACACACTAAGTGTTGTGTTTCCTAGTTTAAGACTGTATTGTTTTGATTATAATTTAATTTTGCCATTCTTTCTGTGTCATCCAGCTCTGAGGATAGGGAATCTGTGTACAGGGGCTTCCTCAGTATTTGCCAGCCGGGATTGTTTGTATGTATGTCCTTCACCCCACAGGTCGCCTGTAACCCACCTGGCCATCTCGGGACATGCAATCTGTCCACACTATGTGAGATATGATCTCCAATATGTCCGCCTACTGGTGCCTTAGCATTCTTGGTCTGTGTCATGCAGTGTACAGAGTGGGATTGCATATTTATCTCTCACCCTGTGCCTGTGCTACAGTCCAAGTCGCCACCGGGTGGATAGATGACCCATTTTGGTAATCCATCGTTCTGTCCATACCGTGGACGGTTTGCTCAAAATGCAGTGATTGCTGACGCTTTCACTCAGGTAGTGCCACAAACCTCGAATATCAAATAACTGAAGTGCTAGACTGACTCTTGGATAGTCCCGATACTATCAGAATATTTTTACTAATTTAAAGCAAACTGAGACCGCTGTAATATGCCCTCGAGTTAAGTACCATCAGTGGCTGTGTTACATAACCGCTATGTGCACCAGCTGGTCAATCTGTTGACCTTACGGGCAACTTACGCGACTGCGAAAGTGACCCAAACTCAAATACGCGTCATCACTGAATTCCCGCGCCGCCTTTTCCTTCTTGCTTTCGTCCAGAAATTCTGTCAAGTTTGAACCGAGCCTAACATGCTGAAATTCCTCAAGTTCTGCACCGAGCTCGTTGTATCTCGTGGCCTGCCAATTCTCTTAGGCACTCTCGCCACTGTCTTGCTTCCTGCTGATCAACTTGGTGAATCTTCAGAGAACGACTGAACGAGCGCTCAGCGAGAGAATCCACCAACAGCGGGCGCTGATTGTATCCGTTAAGGTTTAAAATAGTCCGCTTTCCCAGGAAACCCCGCTGGAGTCTGAATTACCCCAATCGTTGACACATTCCGATCAAACCTAGCGACCCTTGCCTGTCCTACCCTTCCGAAATTTCGGTCTAGCTAGGTTTCAAGGCAACGGCGAAGACCTCTCGATTCTATATCTACTGCTCACACGCAACTCGCGCCCGTACAGATGTTGTTGATCACAGGATATGATGCTGGGAGCTCTGTTCGAATCCCCCCCCCCCCCCCCCCCCCCCTTATCCGTGATACTGGCAGCCTCGTATGTTCTGTACAAAAGTAAGGTTTCGTGGCGCATTTATCTGAACACCTGCTCACAAATCGGGCGTGAGTTCTCAGGGAACGGCGCTACACACCCCAGATACACTCATAGACAATTGTGACAGCCCTGAGATTTTTCCGCAGTCAGTGTCATGTCATCATTTCGCGCCCGAGAAGTTCTTCAATTGCAATCTGTTGTACACACAAGACGGCAGACTCACCGAAGATGCGTGATTGCGGGTTCCTGACACAAAGCAAACAGCTTTTTTCAAGAGAGTCATCTCATCGGAAGCTAGAGCTATGACAAGTCTGGAGGCCAAGGTTCGTCCTTATAAGTGTCTTTGTATTCACAAGGGCTTCGACGATGATTCATTGCTAGTCGAAACGATGCCGTATCATTTAAAAACGCAAAATGTATCGAACATCTTGCTTCTGCCGCCACAAAGTGGGAATGACCTGCAGTCAGAATAGTCTGATACCTTCCGTCCGCGATAATCTATTGGCCGTTGATTGAACATACACTGTCGCGATTTGGATCACAGTGGGATAAGTATAAAGGCTACCAGAGCTATATCGAATAGGTCAGTTGATCTTCCCCCCCTTTGTGGGCAGTGAAACCCACTCAGTATCCACACCTATGATTATTCCTCGAGTGAAAATGGGCAACGCAACTGTGATTTCAGCAGCTTGGACAGGTGCATCGGAGAGCCTCTTGAAAATTGAGGTATGTTGCAGTCGGCGACGACATTCGTGAGTTTACTATGGATGTAGATTGTCCTGTTCATGCAGGTACGCTATTGTCTGCGCCCACAGTGGCTGGTCACATCGTATCCTGACGCCTCGCAGGAATGTACGTCATACTCGTCGTCTGTGCCCTCTTCTCGCTGCGTCGCCGACGACCCGCGGGGGCCCGAATCCTTGGGTGTCTCGTTGTAGCGATGTGCGTGATGGGAACGGTGGAAGTGGTTTTGCGGGCGGTGGCCACCTCACTGTGGTTTCGATGGCTGTCCTCCGTCGCGCAGGACGATCTGGCCGCATACTCTCTGCAGGGAGAATTCCTCGGTCGGATGGGAAACCGAATTACATTCGCCGAGGATCTCTTGGTCATCACAAATAAGTTGGTGGTCCATACCCAACCGTATGTTCAACCTTGCTGATTTGTGGTTCTAGTGCAATGGCGGACGCACTCCTGGTGAGTTTTTCTCCTCTTCATGTGTTATTATTCTCAAGATGACCCGGCATCCACAGATCTACCGCTGCTACGTCATATGGGATTCCAGTAAGAGAAAGGTGATCGGCCTCCCCGTGCTCCTCGCCCTTGGTACTGCAGGTTTGCGCGCCATTATCCTTGTTGACCAAAATTTATGATTTCCACCCTGGAATAACAGCTTCCGGTTACATGTCTTCGTATCAAAGATACGCGGCACCAACCTCCCATCCCGATCTCCGAATCTTTTTCGGATTGGTCGTGGCCACAAATCTGACATTGACCGGTCTGACAGTCGGGCGGATATGGTATACCCGACGGAATTTGCGAGTAACTGGGCAGACCAAGCTCGTTCGGAGATCCAATATTGCTATCAAACTGCTGTGTGTGTCCCCTGGTGCATTCCCAGCTGAGCGTATCGCTGACCCAAGTTTTATTTAGTCTTGAATCTGCAGTGATATACCTGCTTTGCAGTTGCGCCGTGATAGTCGAACAGTCTGTTACCGAGTCCAATCTCGTAGTCGACGCATTATATGCGATTAGCGCACAACTGATGGTAAGCAGATACAACGAACCTAGTCTGAGCCAGAAAACTAATTACCGGGTTGAAGAATGTTATTCCTGCGCTTGTTGTTGTCCAAATCAGTTGGAGTCAACGACTCGAGGCCCATCCGGGGGCTGTTGAGTCAGATATGACCTTGTGAATGTCATGGATGTTGCACTCTACGCTGTTCAGTTCAGTTCATATGTTGGCGGTAGCTAAATTTGCAATGATCGACCATGAACAAAAAATATTGATTCTACGCTGCATTTCGAGGTGCTCAATTTCCAGTCTCTTCACAGGCGTCATAAAAGTGCAACATATTCAATATTTGAACCAGGGGATACCTAACAAACGTCATTCAGCATCGAACATGGAATATGTACGTCAATGAAGTGCTTCGGCGTCGACCTTCTTCCATCTCTCACGACCAACCTATGCAACTACTTCAAGATTTCAAGTATGTACTTGTCTGTGCGACTCGCGAGGCATTCAGATTCTATTTATCAGAGCACACAAGAGCCGTCTGGAATGTTGAACTCCAAACCCTTCGCTGCGGATTTACGCGCTCGCAAAGTTAGACTACATTAAATTCAAGAAATTTCAGTGAGTTTCCGGGCGGACAGAACTGGTCTACAGACGCACTTGCCACAACCTTGAAGATTTGGTGCGGATCAGAAGAATTAGGCTCCTCGAGGGTGAGCTGTAGAATAAATAAACGACCCAGCTTACTTAATTCGAAGAATCAAGGGGACCAGTACTATGTAACCGGATTGCTTTTCGAGGCACCGATCGGCCAGCTTCATCGCGAGCCCTGAACCCGTTTCGATCAAACTATGACTCAGGTAAGTTGTTTGCTCGCAGGAGGTGAAAAGGAGAAAAAGAAAAAGAAAACATACTGTCCCGAGGGCATAGTGAACTTCCAGGTGGTAAACAGCTGGTTGCCAGTGATCTGAGCGCGGATCCCGTTGCCTTGGTTAACCAGGGTACTGTAGGAGAGCCACGTGTCTTCGGGAACGTTGTTATTGAGCATCTCGTATTCGTCTGGGGCGTCTGTCACATTAACAAAGAACCACTGCATGGCGTTCATTGAGATGGAATGCGCCGTGCACCAGAAGCTTACCGAAGATCCTGGGCGGGTGCTGTCAGGGGAATCAGGTTGCCCGATTGGGCGTTGACGAGGTTGAGGAATTGGCCTTGGTAGTCGAACATAACGAAATTACCATTCGCCGCTACCGTTGTGAGGGCGCTCGCGGCGGCAATGAAAAGGAAGGTGAGGTAGACCATTTCAGTAGCGGATTGGACACAAGGTAGCGTCGTCCCCGCCCCACCTTTTATACGCTGAATGGTGGTATGCATATGGTATACATAAATTTCAGGACACGAATCAACCAGGGACGACCGACACCAACTCGCTTTGGGAAGTGACTGTATTCTAATTTGACGTCGAAGGGACGAACCCTTGCGGCACTTGAAACCCCCGGGTTGTGTTCTTGGCAAGGCCCGTATGATTAGTCTCTGTGACAGACCAATATATTAGTGACGATACGAGTATGTACTAATAGATACCGTATGATCTTTGGCAGTCCAGCGGCGGTTGAAATTGCCGGTCGGCTCGCTACATCAGCAGTTTTGTGCCTGCAGTTGCAATACAAAACATATCCACACCGCCTCCCGTTCAGGTTTGCCAAGAGACTGGATGAATAGCTTGGAGAGGATAGATATCAGTGGACTCGGATAAGATCCGGATCCTACTGCTCTCAGATTTCACGTACTTTAAGTACTTAGTCTACGAATGTTAGTCCAATTCGGTCGATTTGACGTCGGCACAGTGTGTATCCCAAGGTCCACACAGATCCGCACCTGATCCGCATATGTCCGCACCGCTATGCGGACATGGCTCCGGAACGCAGTGACTTGAGCGCTTCATGAACAAATTGCCTTTGAAGCCTTTCCAGGCATTGGAGATCACGGCAAGGTGCGAGGCACCTTCGCGGTACACAAAACAGATGTGGCAGAGCGCCGTGGAGCTCCTGAAAGTCGAGGGGGTAAAAAATATCCGGAAATTTCGATGCCGCAGTTCATCTTCTGTACGCGATCGAGGTGCTTGAGGGGCTTAACCAACGGCAGGATGACCTGCCGGTCGGGAAAGTTCCAGTCGAGGCCGAGGAAGAGAAGCAGCTCTAGGAATTCCTTACCCGTCTTGGTAGGGTGCCAAGGAGTGTCGATGGGCGCGATGGGCCGAAGAATCGGGAGGCGGTCGAAGGCGTACTTGAAACCGTTACGTTCGTACGACCGGGATGTCGTCCTCGTATTTCTTGATGACCGTCTCGCGGTCCACCTCGGCCTGCCAGATGTCGACAGCCGCGTTACAGATCTGGCCCGCGTTGCTGCTGGCGGATGCACCCAAGGGGTAGCAGTGATCGAGATAGAAAAGCGCCTTTTCCATGTCACTGTACGCGATGAACGCCTGTAGCGGCGCACCGACGTCTAGCAGCCCGATGCCCACCGCTGACGCCGCCGCCGCCTCGCACGCATGAGTAAACATAACGCTGGACTTGTTGTGGAGTTCGATACGCAAGTTCTCGCTGTTCTTGTCTTGCAGATCCATGTCTTCGGCCGGCGGCAAAGGGAGCTCAGTGAGGCGCTTCTTGTGAGAAACAAAGTCGAAGTCGGTGGGCAGAGGAAGGGGAAGGCCACAGATAGACATCCTAGGGGTTTTGGAAGAAGCAGGCATGTCGGAAGGTGTGGAAAGAAGCCTGAGAATGTGGGGAGGAAGAAAAACCCGAAAAGATTTGAACCTAGGGAAGCAGGAGAGCTGGTTTTTCGGCAGAGAGGTTAAAGCAGCAGATGGAACGTCTTAGAGTTCCAGATCATCGGATCCATGGGAGGGTCGGGTCGGGTCTGGGTCGGGTCAGACCCGACCCGCTGACCAATGCAGTGGCGACCCAACCCGACTCGCAGTTGCGGCTCAAGCAGTTTGATCTCGGCACCACGGTAATGTGTTGATGCCGACAAACTGGTGCCGCTACGAGCCACTTGTAATCCGATGAGCCAATTGTGGTGGGTTGGAAAGCCCACGTGAGGAGTCTGAAAGCCTCCCATGGGAGTTTGGATGTCTCGCCTTCGAGGTCGAAGCAATCTTTCAAGAAGTCGTGGACCCTTACGGGCAGGGCGCCAGGCAGAGGGACGAATTTTTGATGAGAAGGTTGTAGATAGTATGCGAAGACGGGAGTGGGTTTAAGAAGGCCAATCAGTTCAATGTAACTGACGATGCTAGTGTGCGAGAATGCGCGAGCAACATCAAAAGACTTCAGCAGGACAACGGCGGCGCGGCGCGGCAATGACTTACAGCCAGACAAAAGGACTGCCATCTGATGGGCACTGTCATTGTTATCTGATTGATCTTATCTGCACCGCCCAGCACTGCCCCAGAGAGTCGGGACCCGACCCGACCCTCCTATGCCTCGGACGCTCTCTAGAGTTCAAAAAACGCGTGGATGTCGATGAGGAAATCCAGGAAGAGATTTCTGGATTTTGATGTTGAGGAAAGAGCTAGCAAGCGATGTGGCAGTGCATGTAAGATTAGATAGCTATTAGTATCTAGTCTACATGCCAGTGATGGGGGAAGAGTCTGCGCCTCATCGCTCCTTCCACAGGCAGCTCGCATACTTTTAAGCAGTGGGATTCGTGAAGGCGAGTGGAACTTGCCATCTGATGGTATTCCATGGTTCCGAACCCAAGTAATAACAGGCGGGGCCGTGATTCGGCCGATCGGTACCGTTCGGCAACGATTCCCCAATGTCATTTTCAACGCATTCTAGTGGATTCTGACGGAAGCCGGTGGCTCAAGCGTAAACAAAAAATTCACCAATTTGCATTCGACTTTATTTTTCAATGGCTTTAGCTGAGGGATCTCCAGTGGATTCCGTTGATCTCCACCGGATATTCGTCTTTTCAATCACTGATTCTCGTGTTTCCCCTTCCACCGTACTTATTTTGTTTGCTAGTTCAACGGGGATGTAATCACACCAGTTATGGATATGACGGTGGGCCCTCACCAAATTCTTCATTGATTGACCTTCAGGAATTCGAAGTGTGGGCAAGGCAAAATGCCCTAAAACCTAATTAGTCTCTGCCTTTCTTTGTAGAGATTGCTAATATTACTGGTATTGATGCAACACCGTGATGGTTGCCTCTGTCCCGAATGTTTTGCAGCAATTTGAACCAGACTCGTAGCGGTTCGACTTGGCAGATCAAACCAAGCCGAGTCTTCCCGAAGATGAGCGCTTTCCAACGCTTTTCCGAGGATGATCGTAGCGCGTTCTCTTCAGACTCAGACTTTTGAGCTCATTCGGTCGGGCTGTTTGAAGGAAACCATCGATCACTGACCGCTGCGGCAATTGCCGAGCTCCGAGTGAACATCGATTGTGACTACACGTGCGTCACATTTCCTCTTTACTTCACTCCACCATGTCCGAGTGAGGACCGTCCTTTGCATCCCTTACCGTATTCTGACCCAGTCTCGTACTCGCAGAACACCCAACGTCTACGTACGCCCGATTTCTCCGATCTGCTCGTTCCACTCCTGACGAGCTGTGCAGTTCGACATCGAAATCGGCGGAAAGCAGGCCGGCCGCATCGTCTTCAAGCTGTACGACGCCGAGGTCCCCAAGACGGCGGCCAACTTCCGCCAGCTCGCGACGGGCGAGCACGGGTTCGGCTACGCCGGAAGCGGGTTCCACCGTATCATTCCGCAGGTGCGTTTGGCGCCATTCTTCATTCCCCCGATTCCTCCACCATCGGGGCGATCGATACTCATCGGGCTGCACAGTTCATGCTCCAGGGCGGGGACTTCACCAACCACAACGGGACCGGCGGGAAGAGCATCTACGGCCAGAAGTTCCAGGGTGCGACTCTACGATCGTCCTTCTACTATACACTGACGTTCGTACCCAGACGAGAACTTCGTCAAGAAGCACACCGGCCCTGGCCTCCTCAGCATGGCCAACTCGGGGAAGAACACGAACGGTTCGCAGGTGCGCGTCGTCCTTGGTCTCGTTGCCTTACTTTCCTTTTCCGGCGCCTACAGCCCCTTTTCACTTCCCACACTGATCCTGATCCTGATAACGATACGGATACTGATGCGCCGTTTGCAGTTCTTCATCACCACCGTCGCAACCCCGCATGTATGTTTCTCCTTTCACTCCTTTCACCCCTCACCCTCCTCCATCCTCCATCGTTCTCCATCCTCATCTTCCTTCTTCGGTACACCGACACCAACACTTCCTCCACCCGCCCGCAATCCCTTTTTGTACACCAACTAACCTTTGCCTCTTAGCTCGACGGCAAACACGTCGTCTTCGGCGAAGTCATCCAGGGCCTCGACATCGTCCGCGCCGTGGAGGCGCAAGGCTCAGACAGCGGCAAACCCAAGACCAAGGTCACCATCACGGCGTCCGGTGTTGTGTAGTAGAGTGAGCTGGCGGTGCAGTCAAAAGTTAAAGGATAAAGGACAAAGCAGAAGCATGTACATAGCTCGTGTATGTATGTATTAAGCAGATCCGTCGTTGTCAATGTATAAACCAGATCCCTCGTACGAGTCTGTTTCGGTGCGGATATTTTATCAGCACGCGCATGTTTATTTTCAAACGTCACCGCGACGAGACATTGTAGTGACATCGTAAGATCTGCGGTCGGACTGGCGATGTAGGTATGTATGTGGATGTATTGTACATACTTAGACAACGCTACGTTATTGTCTCACTGTAATATGTTTTATTCAGCCAGAAGCCGCTCGCTTTCCCGCCATCACACGATCACGCAACTTTCCGTTCAGTCTGTCTTCCTTACCATATGGACCAGCGCTTGGTGGCAGCGCCGCAGCATATACTGATCCTTAAGCTTACTTGTTCGACATCGGTATCATTATCGGTTTTGTAACAGAGACTACGCCGCAGCGGCTTCCCAGCCAGCTGCCAGTCTGCCACCAGAAGAAGTCGAACGCTGCTCTATATATTTCCGGTGGGAAAGACTTCGCAGTCTCCACGTCCCTCCTTTCTTCCTCTGCCACTGGCCAGTACTCAAATGGCGCCCCATAGGACCTGGTCACTCCCGCTTGCACTAGCGATTCTCCTCTGCGCGCAGCTTGCACGAAGCTTCTCCATCCCTAACCTGTTCAGTTTCAGCGCCCGCGCACCTGCACCTGTGCTGCCGGACTTGTACGAAGCATCAGTACCCGAGCTGCAAGCTGGGCTCGCCGCGGGCCACTTTACCAGCGTTGACCTCGTCAAGGCGGGTCCCAAGTTGCGTTCTGGGGCAGCATCCTGACTCGTTTGTTGCAGGCATATTTTGCGCGCATCGAAGAAGTCAATATCAAAGGCCCCGGGCTGCGCGCGGTGCTCGAGCTGAACCCCTCTGCGCTCAGGCAAGCTGAACGGCTCGACATCGAGCGCAAGCGTACTGGGAAGCGCAGCGAGCTGCATGGGATCCCTGTCCTACTGAAGGTAAGGACCGCAGCGGCTCCGCGGCTAGCGAGTTTTTAACTGCTGCCCAGGACAATATCGCGACGATTGCAGCCGAAGGTATTTCCCAGACCGATGAGTGGAAGGCTCTGAATAGATCCCAATACCTAATAAGGAATGAACACCACCGCGGGGTCCTTTGCTCTACTGGGCTCAGTCGTGCCCGAGGACGCGGGAGTCGTGAAGCGGCTTCGCAAAGCGGGTGCCATCATCTTGGGTACGCTTTCGTTCTATGCCATGTATCAGCTCTCATTTCTCTGTAGGGAAGGCAAATCTTTCAGAATTCGCCCAATTTCGAGGGAACACCGCGTCGGGATGGTCGGGGAGAGGTGGTCAAGGTCTGCCTGTCATGTCGCAATATTGCTATCATTTTTTTGGCTGATACCAATTCTTGTCTCCAGGAAGCAACGCCTACTTCCCACATGCAGACCCATGCGGCTCCTCATCCGGGTCTGGTGTCGCTGCCTCCATCGGACTCGCTACAGTGACTCTCGGCACAGAAACAGACGGCAGCATCACTTGCCCGTCCAGCAATAACAATGTTGCAGGTATTAAACTTACTCTTGAAGCGATAACCTGCGACCTTCAATCTTTTCTTCGCAGGTATCAAACCAACTGTGGGTTTGACCTCGCGTGCCGGAGGTGAGACTCAATTGATGCTTGGCATCGAGCCTCTCCATGATACTGATCTCGATTCAATATAGTCGTCCCCATCTCCGCGCACCAGGATACAGTCGGCCCGATGACACGCTCGCTCACTGACGCTGCGATCGTTCTCACCGCCATCGCGGGCAAGGACCCCAACGACAACTTCACGCTCGCGCAGCCGCCGGTAGTTCCCGACTTCACCAAGGCGCTGAACAAGAAAGCGTTGAAGGGGAAGCGCATCGGGGTTCCGCGGCGTGTGGCCTTGAACGACAGCCTCACGGGCAACGATCCCTCGATTGGTGTGGCATTCGAGGAGGCGCTACGAACGATTAAAGGTCTCGGAGCCACAGTCGTCGACCCGGCTGACCTACCGTCCGCTGACGACTTTTTGACGTCCAATAACGAGACAATTGTTCTTTCTGTAGATTTCAAGGTGCATTTCCGTCTTCTGCTCTTCAAATGTACCTAATCTTTCTGCAGGTCCAGTTGAACCAATATTTGAAGGCTTTGGTGGAAAATCCGTCGGGCGTCAGGAGTCTCGCGGATCTGATTAAATTCGATGACGAAAATCCAACGTTGGAAAAACCGGCGGGCTTTGAAGACCAGTCCGGGTGCGCGCTGTTCGGCATAACTGTAAACGACATCTCAGTCGTCGTGCTACCCATAGGTTTATCCAGTCCGAAGCGACCAATGGGTTCGACGCAGAATATTTTGCTGCCCTTGCGGCAGACCATGATCTCGGAAGCACGCGGGGCATTGATTTTGTTCTCAAAAAGTTCAACCTTGATGCAATTGTCTTACCAGCCCCTGGGTTCACGACCATTCCACCGGGTATGCAATTCTTTCTGGATTCACTCCCGTGTTTTCTCATTCGACCGACAGCGGTTGTAGGATACCCTATCGTCACCGGTGAGAGGAGTCCACTCGTTACCCGCCAAGCTGCTCACGCTGTCCGAAGTCCCTTTGGGATTTTTCCCAGACAACGTTACGTGAGTACATACCTAACTTCTCCACAGTTCGTTCCTTATCTTCGCTGTTGCGGTAGCATCGGCTCGAGGGGCCCTGAAACCGTTTACCCGGCCCCAGGCGTGCCTTTCGGGCTGTCGTTCCTCGGCACTGCATTCTCAGACTTCGAGCTGATTGGCTTTGGATATGCCTATGAGCAAAAGACGCAAACGCGGCTGTCACGGAAGGCATTCCCCGCGGCGATCCCCAAGACACAGCTGAAGGACGTTATTGGAAAGTGAGGGGTTGTGTGGTATCGTGTAGCCTTCTTACGTCTACCCATTATTCATGAATGTTGACTGATCAAACGGTGTACTCAACAAGGGCGGTGAATTCTCCGGGTGCTCATGCTGCGCGGTCGTGCACAAACCCCGGGACGCCCACAGCGACTCACTCCTCTTATAAATTATTTCGACATCTCAACTATTCTTGCAGCTGCCTGTATACGACGGAAACATTCCGTTCGTGCAGGTTCCCGAGCAAAATTACACCCAATGCCGTACCAATATTACCCACCCAGCTCAACACAAGCCGGTTTTCCCGAGCCTTACAGCTTCTTTCGTACCATCACGGTGTTCTCAGAACAATTCAATAGGGTGCTAGATCCAAGGCTGTCGTTGGGGTGACATTCCTCTACAATGGTAGCTCATACACATAATCAACCAGGAATCTTTCCTGCCAATTCTAAAGCACGCCGCACCCAAGCCCGTGTTGGCATGAGACACAACTGAGCCTGTTATTGCATTGGCCGGGTCAACTCTATATTTCCTCACATTATCTCCCGTCGGCCCTCGCGCGCGTAAGGTGTCCGGTCCTACTGGTCCACTGCATCATCTACCCACCCTCGTATGCTGAGGAGCTCGTCAAGCATTTACGATCCGCAAAGATTGATGCCCGGCTGTGCGCGCTCGAGGGCGCGCCGCATTTCGGCAACGCGACACATGATGTCACACATCCGAACGAGTGAGCCCCTCTCCGGAGCCTTTTGAGGTATCCTATCTAGGGCTGTTCGCCGTACCGTATACGGTATACGGCCGTATGCCGACGGCTACTATACGGCTGCATTCCCTGCCGTAACCCGTACCGTATTGGAGAGGTAAAGAGGGTCGTACGGTACGGTACGGTACCGTATTACGGCTGTACGGCCGTCGAATCTTACGGTACAGGGCCAATTTCAAGGTAATTGATATTTTAAATGTACTGAAATAAATAATCAATCTCCCAGGCGTGCGGTAATGTCTCTACGACTCCTGCAAGTCCCAAATTAGATCCTGCTGTTCGACACTGAAGGAAACATACCGGGAATGGACAATATGTCCAACGCAAACCGGTGAAGCGAGGGGAACTGGTGGCGCCGTGCAAACCACCATTCAATCGAGTCGCATGTGTCGAAATCCTCTGGCACAAGTTGGAAATATTGCACCAGTTCATCAATATTGACTCGGTCCCGGCGCTTGTAGCGGTCGGTAAAGCTCTTCTTTTTGAGCTCGGAGACGCCTTCTGGCTCAGCGGTGGGGGTGCTCGTCGGACTAGAAGAATTAGCGAGGTGTAGGTAGTTATCCTTATAATGCTGGTGTAGTGCCGCTTTCGCAGTTTCAAGGTATTCGGACAGCTCGCTGTTGTTCTCGTAGTCTGCACATATACCTTCATAGGAAATGCGGGGATCGAGAACTGTCACCATTACTGTTAGGACAGAAAGGTATCAAATTTGGAAGACAACGCACGAGCAGCCCGGGTATAATATGGAGACTCATCGAACTTTGTGTAGTAGTCGCTGAGTTTCAGGTGTGCGCTGATAAGACCTTCCTTGATTTCAGGTGCGATGTTGTCCGGGAGTAATCAAATATTGTCGCGAATACTTTGCTGAAGGCCGCGGAAAACAGTGTGAGTGGTAGAGATCATGGGAATTTTGGTCGTCGACATCTGAGTAGTGGCATCGCGAAAGATTTCCAAGCTCGATGTCGAACAGAACGAGAGGCACGAGTAAGCAAGACGTCGCCAGCGGAATGATAAGAGTGATTGCCGGTGGAGATACGGCCGTAGACGGCCGTAGACGGCTCTGACGGTACGGGTCTGTACGGTATGCCGGCCGGGCACCTGCCGTACCGTCAGCTGTTCCTGAAACCTCCCGTACGGTACGGTGACGGGTGCCGTATATACGGCTGTCTGTACGGCCGTATATACGGTGACGGCGAACAGCCCTAATCCTATCAGTGGTTGATCCTTTGACTTACAGGACAAACACACCTGTACGATTTCGTTATCGCCAATTGTTCCGAAGCGGATCTTCCTCCTGCGCCAGCTGGCGTGGAATCACTATTTTTGGCAGAGTTGGCTGCGTTTGGGCTTTTGGACGATGATTGGGATTATGAAGACTAGGCCCTGGAGCAGTCGTGTGTTTCTATGGAGGCTCTGACTTCAATGGACCAGCGCATACTTCTACCGTGCAAGCGTTCCTCGTCAAGGTAGACACCGTCAGGAAAGCGAATGTTCACACAGAACCAAGAGGATAATGCCCGACACCGATGGGGCGAAATTATTCTACGCAAGTCAATTATACAGTAAGTATTGTACAGAAGTAGAGATTATACACGACCGGATCGATGAAATAAGGCAATAATTATGATCCACATCTATGATTCATTCATAAAAGTTTCATGATGTTTTCAGTTGCCAAACGTCGGGCTGCCCAACAGCAGGTGCCATGCCGCAAAACGTGGTATATCCCAAGAGGAAATCCACCCGTTTGACACCCTCAGCCTTTTCGTGCTCGTATCCCGAATTGCCCCGCAGACGCTTGTACCGCCGCACATAGGCTGCCGTCACGCGGCGCATGAGGTCTTCCGTCCGCAGCGCGGCGAACTCGCCCGCCGTCACATTCACACGAAGTGCGCGGTAGATGGCGGTAAGCACATCGGACACCGTAACATATTTCCCGTTAGTGGCGGGTACCGCGAGCGCCCATGGCAAATGCGGCGTGACAAGCGAGATGAGGGGCCGGGGAGGGTAAACCGCGGGCTCGAGGAATCTCGCGGAGGGGAGCCCGGCAATGTGTGTTGAGATCGTGGATGGGTTCAGGGTGATATCGTATATAAGCGGCGGCGTTGGCGAGAAGGCGATGAGGTCGTTTGCCTGCTCTGTTCTTGAGGAAGGATCACTGTACGAGCCTCGCCGCGTAAATGGTGCTGGGGTGGGCAAACCCACATCACACGGCGGGGGTGGTGTTGGGGGGCCGGAAGAAGATGCAGATGACGACGATGAGGGACTCCGGATTAGCGGAGGCAGCGAGTGGATCGTGCTGGTGGAGGAGAACCGAACACGTCGTTGAGGCATAATCAGAGTGTAGTTGTGGTCAAGCGAAGGCAGACCTTGTTTAAATACAGCTCCCCGAGAAAGGAACGAGCTATATCGGACCTGCATATCTGGTGTTGCAACTTCAACTGTTGACTGTATTTGCCCTGGATGGTGTTTACTGCTTTGGGAAGGCGATCTTAGGTAAATCGCACGGCTGCTGTGATAAGGACGCCACTGAATGAGATGGGAAGAGCGAAAAGATGCGACGCGACGAGTGCTATCACGTTTTACTTAACAGTCGAATCTGTTGAATCACTGCCACAGGTCAGGAATAAACGGAGTCTGTGCCACGTTACCTAGGCATTGCGGATCCCCTCCGTCGTGAAGCCCGATAAAGAAAGCTCAACAGATGTCAGCTGCGCAAGCATAGAACACATTGATTCGTTGGTGATGTGGATCATCGGTGGCCTCATGGAAAGCGACGGTCTCTAGGTGACTGGGAGCGGCAGTCTTTATTGGGCGAGCAATGTCTCGAAATAGAGTGCCGCCTCTGGAGGCTTTTGCGCTGGAGAGCAGCCACCAGGGATAAAAAATACAGAACTCTGGCCGGACTCCGAGAGTAATGATTGTATAAGCGGAGAGTGAGAGGAAGGCAGGAATCCAGAATGGAGAGCTGCTGAATCAGTTCGGTCCTGGTGCTAGTGGTGCTGGTGAGCCTACTCGGAATGGCAACTCTTCTAAGCTACTATGCGAGAATGGGACCTTTGCCGAAAATTGAAGTGAAACGGAAGCAGATACTGCTGGTAGCAGAAGAGAGAAGGAAATCATTGTTGCTCGGCAAACAAGACGGCGCATGAGCGTAGAAGATAGAATTGTTTACGGGTGGTGTGGCTTGACCGTTGTGTCGAGGATCTCTTGTTCCGACTCTACTGGAAAGGCGGGTGCGCCGTCCCGAAGATGGCTGTTGTGAGCGAGAAGCACTTGAGCGCATCACACATCAATTGATCTGATGCTCGGCATTTAGGGCCGAATTATTCAACCAATTATACACGATCGCGCAGTCAACTACACGGCGGTCATGGCGCACAATAAATTTCTCATCTCCTGACGACCAGTACGTCAGTTGGACCATCCCAATCGGCGGACGTTTTGCGTTGGAACCTTGACAACTTTGGAGGGTATCCGTATACGTTCGCATTGCGAGTTTGAACACATGAGCGTGTGCGCCGGACGGTTCGAAACGAAGTTGAGTCATTGTGTGTGAATTATATATCAATTGCCGTGTATATAACGGGGCGCATATACTATTTCCGCAACGTCAACAGGTCTTTCCTTCAATTTCTGGATGACTGTCTCCATGTCGCATGCACTCTCAGGTAGGAACGAGGCACAATAACGCGCTCGCCTGGCAGCTGAACCGCTGTTAAATCACGAGACATTTCGCATGGCGGAAGGACTCACACGTTCAGGCCAGGGGTGTTTGTGCCGCAGCAGAGGTCGCCGGACGGGCCTATGTGCGAAGTCAGCCTGAGTACCTCGAAAATAAAAATACCACGGTGGATCTTACATGAAGGAAGCTATGACAGGAGCATCGGTTGATGAACTATGACAAAGCGGAATTGATCCTAGAAACAAGACTTACATCGCCTCCGCCTATCCTCAGAAGTTCAGTCAGGCATCTTGAATGGGATGAAAGATACGGGACGCTCACAGGTCAACTGGATTGGGCCCCCCTGAGGAATGGCGAGCGCTCCCTGCGCAAGGACGAGGAAGAGCAAAGCGCTGGAGATAAGCTTGTTGAACATTGTGTGAGTGGTTGGTGAATGAAGTATTGCTGTGGATTCGTGCCCTCTTTATACAGAGATACAAAGATCCGTAAGGAAGTGGGCCCGGAATCAGCATTTGAATTTGCCAGGCACGATGAGGCTCGAGACCCGGCAGCCGACTCGCTTACCCGGACAAAGGGACGAGGAATGTAATTGATAGAAATCGACCGGTGACGATCTCCGTGCATTACACAGGGAAGCAAGTATACCCGCCGATATATATTTGTCCCCGCTCCTCGAGCAAGATTAACTCGGAGATAAAAGTGAATAATTTCAGATAGCCCGGGGACCGGGGTGTTCTCTCGTAGACAGACGCTACAACAGAGGAAGCTCGTACCTCGCATGTTGTGGGACCGGGGTGAGGATGATGTTCAGCCCGATTTAGAGGAAGTCCAGATTGTCGACGATCGACGGGGACGAACAAGGATCTCAGAGAACTCTAGCGAAGTGAAGCCATGGGGTAGTCAATGATATTTAGTTGAAACACGGACGGCT
The DNA here is from genome assembly GCA_029378375.1 of Mycena olivaceomarginata. NCBI lineage: Eukaryota > Fungi > Basidiomycota > Agaricomycetes > Agaricales > Mycenaceae > Mycena > Mycena olivaceomarginata. The sequence continues at coordinate 202,076 of JARKIC010000311.1, read as the reverse complement.
CGCAATATAATTGGAACGTGTGCTCAGGCGATATTGAATTGCTATAAATATACCCTGACCTCTACATTTTAATGTTATTACGCCGACGGTGAATTCTTTAGCGAACTGGTACGGAGCGCCCGCGGGATGACATACGCATAAAAAAAATCCGGTATGACGATGTGCACTCGCCGTGCCCTTTTACAGAGCCGAGGGACCAGATTGAAAGAGGCAACGAGAATAGTTTCAGTTCCTGATTACGACAACAGAGTGGTAGTTACTTTGCTTGGGTGACCCCTTCGGAGTCAATCCTAACTGTAGGGCACGGGAGGCAATGGGGATGTTCATTCTCTTATGTAGATGCTTTATCCCAGGATCGGATTCAGGGGCAATATTTCCAGAATGCAGTTACATATCGTATCGGTAGAGTAACCAAGTTCCAGTTTAATTCCCGTCTTCCCGCTACTACATTTCACACTGGAACAGAGGGCAAAGAGTTGTTATCTACAAAGGACAGAATGTCCCGCAGCTTCCACCAAAGTCAAATGACGATTCGGGTCAATAGAAAATCTGCACTCACTGGCCGGTGGTAGGCGGCGGAACGCTCAGCAGCATGCAGCAAGTCTCGCCGGCGGGGCCTGAATAAGGCCATAGATTTAGTCATAATCTGCATTTATAACAAAACCCAATGCTTCATACAGTCCTACGGGAAAGGCCATCAGGATGACACTTCAATGGTGAGGTAGGGAATAATGCTTACGCTCGGGCTTTCACCTGCGTACATAGCGAGCAGATGATCATGAGCTTCCCACATTATGTTAGCAGGATTGGAAACGCACAGGTGACGGCTAGAGCACCCTGACCGAGGATGAGAATTGCGAGGACGGCGGTGGAAAATATCTTGTGAAACATTGTGCAAGTTAGAGGACTTCGGGGCAATTGTCCTCATGAATTGCCTTTATAGTAATCATGTATGCGACGAAAACAGCCGAATCCAAGTCCTTGGGGAAAGTGGGCGGCCTAGCCCGCAACTAAAGTCACAAAAATGGAGGTCCAGCGGGAAATACCTCGCTGATATAAATCAAGCAGTGAATATGCCGTTACAGCCGTTTCAAAAATAGTATACGGGATTTGATGGAGTGTTGCTCCTTCATTTGTGCTTACCGCTGTTTGCGGCTGCGTCGTCGGCTACTGTTCCATTTCGTTCAATTCGTACGGCACTTTGGCGTGTGACATCAATTACGAAATGATCTTTTCCGCCGACTTTTCGTATGCAGGCTTGCGACCTGTGTGACTTACGAAAATTTTCGTATATAACTACCCCGCAGGGCCGCTCGGAGCGAATTTTTGGTGTTAAATTGGTGAGAACCTTTCGGATTGAGCCCTTGTGACCCTGTGACCTACGAAATATTTCGTAGATTTTTGTGCTTGTGACCTGTGACCATACGAATTGAAGGAAATCGAACAGTAAGCTCAGTTAAGCTCGTGTTGTGCCTCGTTGACTGTTGGCTTGTTTTTGACGGTTATTTTGAATAAATCTAGAGGGCCAGACTCAAGGAAGTGCAAGCCAAAGTTTCGAGAGCCCATTGGTTGTTTTCGAGGAGTGGCCGGAGACGCAGTCACAAACAAATGTCAGCAAAAGCGAATGAGCACCACAGCATCAAAACCCGTATACTATTTTTGAAACGGCTGTATACCCCTGCAAGGGAAGAAATGAGTGGTGTGCTTCGTGTAGACATTTCGCGCGCAATGCTAGTCTCGGTCGTCCTGACTACCCTCGCCGTGTAATCGAACCGTCGCGGATCAAGGTGACTCAGTGCATGACACGCGGGTTCGGGTACGGTCGTTGAGCATCCGGCCCTCACACTGGGGGCAAGAACCGAGGCATACGACAGCCGCATGCGTTACATGCATGTGCGTCGCAATTAATGATCTATGAAACAAAAAAGGTGTGACAATTGGACAATCGTCCTTTACTAGACAAAGGAGGGACAAAGGGTGGACAAAGGGCAGGAGAGGTTTCCCAGGTGCAGGGAATCCTTTCCTGCCCATTGTCTATTCTTTGTCCCTCCTTTGTCTAGTAAAGGACAATTGTAGAACTGTGACACGGGCTTTGTTTGGCCTGTGACTAGTTGCAGAGCACATGCGTGTAATGCACTCGTGCTCCGCATGCTTCGGTCTTTGCCCCCAGTGTCACCCGCGAGCAACCCGCGAGTTAAGTTTTAACTCGTGCTATGCCCTAGCAATTTGGTGAAATACATCCTAGGACAGGAATCTGCCAGTGTCTATAAGATCCAACAGCCTTAGTCCGTCTCAAGGGGTTTCGGATCCGTGAAAAAGTCCACCTAGGCCATATTTTTTCAAAAACATGGTCTCAGCATACCTACCTATCACGTGACCATCCTAATCGGGTAACTTCGCTCGGGTACAGCCGTAGCCTGTCAAACTTGGGTGGACCTTACATAGATTTCAAGCAGAATGGAATACCAAAATTTTTAAGGATCTTATGTGTCATTATATTCGATGACAGACAACATTTGGAGAAAATAAATAGGTGGTCACCTTGATGATCAATGAGTGTTTGATGCGGCATCGCCGGAGCGATCTAGTTTGCCGAACCTCTTGCACCAAAAAGTTATCTATAGCCTCACTGTGTAAGTCTTGGGATTCTAAACAAACAGAATACAGCAGGAAAGGCAAGTGGGAGTATCCTTAAGTCATTTCGAACGATTTTGGGCCCTTTGCTGAGAGGTCATTTTAATTTTTTTTCGGCCTGACAGCTGTACCTACCTACCTCCCCCCTATCCCGGCTTCACCAGCCTGAACCCCCTTGGTCCGTCTGTATGTGAGAAATTACAATTCTCAAAGGCGAAGCCGTATTTAATGTGTGGGAATTAAGCAAGTAAACCTGGAATAGAGAATCCCGCACCCACTGGGTACCCTGGCCTATCGCTGTGTTTGCGGGAGCGCCGGTGGTTCGAATCAACCGTGGTGAAATCAGCGGCTCTGGGGGTTGGATAGCGAGGCCGAGGTCAAGGGCTGTCGGAGGTATCTCGGGACAAGGAATCTATGGTATATGACATTCCCGCTCCGGCACTCAAACCATGGTCGTGGGTTCAACTGTTTCGTTTCGTTTTTACATAGGCACTGTCCAGGTGAATTCAAATACAAACGCTGGGAAAGGCCAGCAGGCTGAGCGCGGAGTACATGGTGAATACGATGGCGAGCACGCAGAAGTCGTTCATGGAGATGCGGCGCGCGCCGAAGTAGCGGATGACGCGCCCGCAGAGGACGGCTTGACGAGGCAGAGGATGAGGTCGATGTCATAATACTTGACGAGGTGCTCAACCCAATCCAATTTGCGATACATCCGGCAACTGCCGAGCGGGCATCGACTGTGACTGCACATTTTTTCTCCGCTTCCACGCGCCATCCGCAGCTTCACCTCCTCCGCCTCCGCAGCCACAGCCGCAGCCGCCTCCGGACCGTGAATACTCCACTCCTGACTTGCTCTTTTGCTTGCAAGTTGCAGAAAACCCAATGCCTTCGTACGCTCACTGCCCTGCCATTCCTTGCATGCTTTCCTCGCTCACGAGCCACGGAAAACCAGTTTGACATCCACATCAGCGCAAAGCCGAGTGCCCGCATCGTGTTCAAGCTGTTCGACAATGACGTCCCGCGGACGGCGGCCAACTTCCGCGAGCTGGCGACGAGACAGCATGGGTTCGGGTATGCGGGCAGCGGGTTCCGCCGCGAACGCAGGGCGGAATACGAACGGGTCGCAGGTGCGCTTTTGTTTCCGTCCCATCCCCCCGTTCCTTCCCTTCCCTTCCCTCCACCGCTTCCCCGCCACTCCTCCGCTAACTCACTTTGCTTTGCGCTGTAGTTCTTCATCACCACCGTCGCCACACCGCATGTACGCTTCTCACCCTCCCCTCCTCCGCTGTACATATACTAATTAAATTGCTCTGCGCTCAGCTCGATGGCAAACACGTCGTCTTCGGCGAGGTCGTCGAGGGCCTGGAGGTCGTCAAGGCCATCGAGGCTTTCATAGTCAGAAAGCCCATGTCTGTGTAGCAAAAGCAAGATATTAGTACCCGTAGTAATTTGAGATCTCACAGGTGGGCAAGTAATCATTTTGTACCACACTGGGGCTTCCACCAATTGCCGTGACGGCAACGGCAGTCGATTCGACTGGTGAGCAATAGGCACGAACCGTCTCGAGACAACCGACTGAGCAGCGAAAAAATCAGCACAACATGGTCAATGGCACAGCCGTCGACAGGTCCATGAGTGACTTAAAATGATGCAGAATGGTTTCTGGATAAGTAAATCAGCATCCATTTGCACCACTGGCAAATCTGTGTTCAATTGCGCCAAATGTCCATTTTGAAAGCCAAGATAACGAACCCATCGGGATCCAAACCCGTTGCCGTAGTCGTACCACTGAAGGCCATTGCCCTGTCGAACAGATCGCTAATGGAACAGGCATGGTACCCGTTCCGAGATGCTGGCGTCGAACCGTCACAACGCCAATGAGGGGTGCAGGCAGGCACAGGCCCTATACAATACTCCACAGTACCTTACAATCACTGTAATTGTTGCTCTGATTATCTGAATGAGAATCCAAACTATTGCTGAAATTTTGCAGAAAGTTCCGAACAAAAGTTTTGCGGGCGTGTGCACTATTATTGTTGCCGGGGTTCGGTTAGGTTCGGTTTTTTCTGAAAATTTCCGAACCCTGAACCGAACCCGCGCCGAACCCGAGCGGGTTCAGTGCAGGTTAAGGACGGGTTCGAACGTCAACGAACCTGTAAAATTTTCGAAGATGCTGGTAGGTTCTGGGAACTTTGGAAGAGCTCTTACTGTGTGTAGAGTGCATGCTCTGCAGTTGGATCCCACAGGTACGCGTCAGTCTTGTTTAACAAGCTCAAATGTCCATCTAATCCAGTGATGTGACATAGGAAATGGAATTCAGGTGCTGTTGCAAGGTGCCTGTAGTCGATACTATCACTCACATATTCTAACATCAACATTTATGCAGAAGACCAATCCGAGGTTTGAAGTCGAAAATCACTTCTAGATCTCCAATAAAATCCCCCCCAAAACCTTCAGGTTCACACCTGTTCGCACCTGTTTGAACCTGTTCGCAAAAAACCAACAATCCCCGAACGTCGAACCGCATCTGAGGTTCGGTTCGGGTTCGGTTCAGGTTCGGAAGAGATTCAGAACCTGACCACGATAATACTGTGCACTATATCTTTCGGCGTCCAAATTTATCTTGCGGGAATCATCCGAGCTGATTGCCAGCTGTCTGTCTGCGCGGATACAGTTGAAAGGCCCATTTACCTTGCGGAAAGTCCGAAATCACTGATATACAGTATTAAACGGGAAGCGCAACGATCAGACTGTTTCATGGATATTTGAGCCAAATCTAAAGAGAATTACTCGGTCCATATTGTATTCTGGATCGGATTGATATCTAGTCCATGGCACCGTTTACCTTTGGGGAAAACATTAAGTACCGCCCGAGAACGAGGCAATTCTTTCTGGAACCCCAAATATGCCCAAATAACGTACAAGCGCAACACTTCGACGTGATCGATTGTAGTTCTTGGGATATACTTTTTGGTGGTTTAACCTACACATCTGTAATCAGGGACGCTAAAAACCCCCGATGCAACAAATTGTCATATGCCAACACTGTGAACACAGGGAGAGGGAAAGGTCTGGTAATCAGGATCAAAGGTTGTAAAATGCGGTCACAAATATCGCAATTTTGAGGGCTTCACGGGAGCTTTTTGTACAAATCTTTTTGTTTACAGAATGATATGATACCCTACTATACTCAAATAGATTTTGGACGTAGTCGGAAGCCTCAAAAATACGTAATTCCTGGTGTTGCGCTTCCACGTGGCCTTGCGCTTCCCGGTTTAGGACTGTATATTGCGGCCGATTAAATGTACAATCTGCACCTCATAGTACACAATGGATCGCTCAATCGAATTTCTGGCTGCCTTTCGATACTGTTTACCAAGGTACGGGTTTCTGTGCGCCTCCAACGTTCTTAGTCCTGGTGAAACTGTTATCATACTCATACGCCTCGACGTCTAGATGCCGGCAGTGAGGATGAGAAATCGCTCCGGTAATAAAGAAGGCACGCACATCCGACTTTGTTATTGGAGATTTTCGTGACCTTCCACACATCCTTCCAACCGGGGGTATCTGTTTGTTATGGTTAGAATCGACCACTTTTCTGTCATGCGCAATAGGTATTACCCAAACGGTGTGGGACGAGATCAGTCGTGAATGTGTCCCCGGGGGAGAAAGGAAGATATTGAACGGTTTCTCTGGTGTGCTCGTGCAAGTATTTGCCGGATTCGAGCCAGCCTCTGACCTTCTCTTCGCTTACAGCTGCGTCGCAGTGTTAATTACTGTTCAAGGAAAGACGCGAAGTTGACACCGACTATAGCGAGCTGTGAGTGTCCAGATCGGTGCGGGCGGGTCGCAATCGCCGGAACCGCCGGGCAACACGATACGAATGGCCTTGCCTGGCTGGGTGCTCGCGCCCATGATGTCGATAATCGCACCCCCTGGGGCAGGGTTGGCGTCCTTGTGGTCGATATAAACCATCGCGCCTGCGGCTTTCTTTCCAGCATTTTCGCGTTCGAGGATATACTGTGCGATGTTCTCGACCGTATAGGGTGGCGCGAGAAGGTTGGCGTCGATGGCAGACAGGTTTCGAGTGGTTCGGATCCAGAGCGAACTGGGAAGGGACCGTAGAGTGGGGTGTATATAAGCGATAGTACACTTTAGAAATTGAATGTCATGAGAGGGAATTGGGGCAGATAACCGGAACGGAACGAACAGTATACTGTTTCCATTGGGAAGAGACAAAGATGAAGGCCGGAGGATGGGAATCAGTTGAAAGCGACTCACTTATAGCTACTCCCGCGCAGTCGTAGGTTCCATCACGATATCGGCGGAACTGAACCGCCGTATGTCTAATCGATTGGGGTGACATGCAGGACTGAAAAATGGCTTAGGATGGCAGCGGGAATGAATATTTCAATTCGAGAAGAACTCGGCATCTCGGCATCGTAATTCATGGCGCCGTTCACACTGTCAGGGAGCCGGCAATCAGGCGCAAATAAGGCCCTCCTTTCACACCACATCCACACCCAGTGAATACTCGTTACTTTCGCTCGCCCTGATGCGCGATTCTCGGCGTCTGGCCGAGTGCGAAGCCTCTCAGGCTGTCTATTCGCCTGTCATTCTGACAACTCGAATTCACGCCACTTCCGTGCGTCGCGCAGAGGTACTTATAATAATTGTGAGCTGAGCCTTCGCGAGCTTGCGAGCGCGGGCTAAGTGTGAGATAAGGAGGATTAGATTACGGGATGTACCGCATCAGTGATCTCCCATCATTTCATCCTCGTCGCGTACTTCCATACGCGCCTCGTCTTCTGCCTCTATCGCTCGCAGCCTCACTCCATCGCCTAATTTTTGAGCCACCTTGCTCCGCAAACTCATGCCCGAAGAGCGAGTAGAAATTAATGTGCCTCATTTCGCTGCAGCGTTCACTGCAACGGGCCTCTCCCAAGAGCTAGTTTCCGTGACCTCAGGACTCTGACTCGCAGACCTGGGCGATGTATTAGTTGCTCGACATCCCAAAGCTACGGCCCTGCGCAAGATTCTTGACGGCAGCAAGTGGAGCGTGGACGCAGAGATGGTCGATGATCCCGGTACAGTGGAATTGAAGGGCGGAGAGGAAGTCGCAGTTACAGTTATATGCCCGGTGTCTGGTGGATAGAGTGGCGCGTACTTTGCTCTCGGCAATTCTCACACAACACCTTGTCTCGCTTTCGATGTTGCTAAAACGGTGCGTGCCTGTCTGGTGTTGTTCGCTCCCTTTCCTTTTCCTCCACCCCGTTTCCCCCTCGCGCATCGGCGCTCGTCACTGCACATCGGTGCATACGAATCTCTCGCGCATCGGCGCCCGTCCCTGCACATCGGTGCATACGACCTCGCGCATCTGCGCTCGTCACTGCACATCGGTGCATATGAATCTCTCGCGCATCTGCGCTCGTCCCTGCACATCGGTGCATACGAATCTCTCGCGCATCTGCGCTCGTCCCTGTGCATCGGCGCATACAATTTTATTTGCGCATCGGCGCTCGTCCCTGCACATCGGTGCATACGACCTCGCGCATCTGCGCTCGTCACTGCACATCGGTGCATACGTCTCTCGCGCGCATCGGCGCCCGTCCCTGCACATCGGTGCATACGACCTCGGGCATTTGCGCTCGTCACTGCACATCGGTGCATACGTCTCTCGCGCGCATCGGCGCCCGTCCCTGCACATCGGTGCATACACCTATCTCGCGCATCGGCGCTTGTCCCTGCACATCGGTGTCAACGGCGAATTTTTCATGGACCACTGCGCCCCGTTCGGTCTTCGATCAGCTAGCGGGAGCGCAGGGATGATCTGCAACGCGATGGTGGACATTTGGGATGCTGAAACGGGCGCCATCGTCCCCGCGGGCACGAATCCCAATACCAAGACCTTCAAGTTCGAGGACGACTTGGATAAGTTCCGTTTCCCCAACGGCATCGCCCCCGACGTCAATGGCGGGCACACTTTCCTGTACCGCTTCCCGATGGTATTCCTTCAAGCTCGCTCCGGGCTGGAAGACGCCGGGGCGCGACATCTGTTGGCTCGAAGCGATCGCGCTCGAGCTCCTCATCCACTTCCTGGGCCAGCTAAAATTCCGGGACGTGCACCTTCGCGTCTATTCCGACAACAAGGGCGCAATCGGCGCGCTGACGAAGGGTCGCAGCCCCAACACCGAGCTGAATCTCTGCGCTCGTCGGACCAAGCACACGTCCCTCGATCATATGATCGACACGGACATCGTCTATGTCGACACGGCCCTCAACATTGCCGACGCCCCTTCTCGCGGCGAGTCTCCTTACCCCCTATCCGACCGACTCACCCGCATCTTCGATCTCCCACACGAGCTTGCAGACCTATTCGTCCGCGGTGATTGGTAGCCGCGCCCGCCATGCCTCTTTTCGTCTCCCCAGCGATGCTGGCCCTGTCCGATCCGAAATACCGTACCTTTCACACGGCAGCTCAACCTGCCGTTTTTGCATTTGATCATCCCATCGCCGATACGTCCCCACACACTCCGTTCCGTCTCCCCGCCCGCGCACCGAACTCTCCGCGCGTGCCCCTGTCCTCACCCCCGCTACCGCTTGATCTCGCGGCGTCGCCCAGATTCTCTTCCCACCTCATGACGCGCCTCTGCCCCTTTCCCCGTCCCGTTCCCGTCGCTGCTGGATGCTCCCCTCAGCCCCTGTCACTGCGCCCTCCTTCCTCGGGCCCCGTCCGTCGCGCGCCAAACATACGTCTGCCGTATTTCACGAACCCAGCTGAGCGTCGCGAGCTCAACGACGTCCGCGCCAGAGCCGCGCGGTGCCTTCCCACGAAACGAGCCAACCGCCCAGCACCGGGGAACGACATCCGCCCAAGCGTTTACCGCCCGCGAGTCCCCGCGGACCGTCGCGTCCTGCTCTGGACGTCTCCCTTCTCCATGGAGACTCAACGCTCCTTCGCAGCGGACGAGGTCGAGGCATCGCGCCAACTCGAAGTATACGAAGGACTGCTCGCCTCCACGGCCGAGAACACGCGCACATCTTACGGCGCCGGCCTGCTACGATTCCACCAGTACTACGCCCGACATGACGTCTCGGAGCACAGACGTATGCCCGCGAGCCCGATTCTCATATCCGCCTTCATCGCCGACGCCCTCGGTTCGTGCTCTGGGAAATGCATACGGAACTGGCTGAACGGGCTGCAGCTCTGGCACCTGTTCAATCGCGCGGAGTGGTGCGGCGCCGACAAATGGGTGCTCAGTTTGAAGAAATCTGGAGACCGAAGAGGCGCCGCTTTCAAACGCCCCTTGCGCGGCCCAGTCACGGAAGCGCATATGCTCGCGCTCCGTTCTTTCCTGGACTTGGATTCGGGCGAGGGCGCCGCAAAGTGGGCCGCTGCCACCGCGGCTTTCTGGGGCTGTCGCCGGCTAGGCGAGCTTCTACCGAAGAGCGCAAAGTCTTTCGACATAGAACACGACACCTGCCGGTGCACGCGCTCTTCGAGGTCTCGCACCTCGTGCGGTCGGGACGTCGTTGGTTTTCACATCGTCTGGACCAAGACCACGACTTTCCTAGGCGGCGAATGCGTCTTGACGGCCACGCTCGACCCGCTTTGTCCGGTTTGGGCACACAACAATCACACGCGCATCAACCACTCCCCGCCCCCGTTGACTCCCATCTACGCATACCGCAGCGGCGAGAGCTGGCGTGTACTCACAAAGGACGTTTTCCTACATTCAGCAGCCGTGGCGTACAAGCGCGCCGGCCTCGCACACGTTTTCGGTCACAGCTACCGCATAGGCGGTTCTGTGAAACTCCTCCTGGACGGAGTCGAGCCGAGGTGATCATGAAGCTTGGCGGCTGGACGTCGCTCTGCTTCTTGATCTACTGGAGACGCCTGGAACTCGTCCTTTCTTCGCGCATTGCTAAGGCTTGGGACTCACGTATCAGGGACTTTGCCCTCGCACACGGACATGCGTACGACTCCGACCTTTCCTTTGATACGGACGCTTAGCTACCTCTTGCGACATAAATTTTTTTTTTTTTTTTCTCCAGCCGAAATTACATCACGATTTATTGTTTACTACCCTTGTTCTCCGCCCCGCTCCGTGGGGTGTTTCGGGCCGCAGCGCACGAGTCGCCCTCAAGCGAGCTTCGCTCTAGAGCGTTGCTCCGAGTGGTTGTTTTGGGTCTCCTCGTTTCAGACCCGCTTCGCGCTGCGTACTGGTCCTGGGTCCCGCTTTCTCTTCCCGCCCGATTCGCTCTTTTCCCCCTTCTCCAGGCGCGTTGGAAAACACGACGAATCGGCCGCGAAGCGGCCCAGACCTCCCGCACACACCCCATCGCTCCTTTCATCATCCCGTCCTCATCCTTCCTGATCCTCCTCTCCGAGCGGTCCGCAGGACCGCCTCTCACCCCTTCTCCCGTCCCTCACCTCGCGTCCGATAGTAATCGAAATCTCACCTTATCCTTCCCCGGACCGTCAATTAGGACGCTGGATCCTTGATATCGACCTTCCTCCCGTTGTACCTCTCCTGCGCATTGCCACAATGGATCCCGTAGTCAATTGTGCGTTCCGTAAATTATGCTTGTTGCCCGCTGATCCAATTTCCATCCAGTATACTATCGATTGTACGATGGCCACGTCCCTCTCGCATCCAAGCACCCTTTCCAACCCAACCACTCTAACCTCTCCTCCATCGACGTCAATTCCATCCCGCCGCCCTACACAGTCGCAAAAATCACGCAGTCCATTCTCGAGCGAGAAGCCGAGGCGCACGCATATCCCTCGGCGGAGCTCTACATCGATCGGAGAGACCCCAAACCCGCTGCAGCGGATGTGATCGTTGATGTCGAGCAGGGCGACAGCATCAAGCCGCTCGCGGCTGTTCGTCTTGTTCTACGCCCGGACGGCCACCATACTTCCTCTGCTAGTTTCACTGGCATGGCGCCTAGCAAATCGCAGCTTGCATTACTCTGGCCTAATCCTGGCCCGCCCTTGACGACAGAAGCGCCTGTCCACTGGCCCGGAATCTCCCCCGCCTCCACCGCTGCCGTCCGAGAATACCTGCAAAAAGACTATGAGCAACACCATGGGTATGCACATATATTTTTCAATCATGCCCGATGCAGACTCGAACCGCTATTCATATAGGTTTTTCAACAAGATTGGCTTTCATAATCACACGCCCTTCCACCTCCTCGTCGAGTGGGTGCTCGGCGGGACCCCGGCGCATCTGACGGCAATTTGGGACCAGCACGTCGCCATCGAGCGCCGGCAGTTCCAATCCTCGCACGCCATCACCGCGGAGACGTTCAACGACCATTTGGGCGACGAGAACTACTATCAAGCGTATTTGCACTTCTTCTCTCACGTGGTGCTGAGGAAGCCCGTCCACGCGGTGCTGGAGGAGTGGATTTTCTCGTCGAGGGTGAATTACGATACCCTGAAGGACGGGATGTTGAATCGGTTGCTGGCTGGGGTCATGCACCCGTTGATTTATGTCGGTTTTGGACTCGAGTTCAGGTATGTCATTGTTGGTAGTGTTGATCCCGAAGACGCTCAACCCTCTTCGCAGTCTGCCCGGCCTTGTAGCTGAGGGTACGCTATTCTATTCTCTGTGGAAGGATTGATTCCTGAGGAATTTAACAGGACTCGCACAGGCCGCTGTGCACAAAAACGCGACGTCGACATTATTGCCGCGATACATGTTCGAAACGCCCTCGGTCCCTCGCCCCATGGCCATGGGTGCCCATTCTGCAGGAACGCACGCATTCAGTATCCTAGCGCGTATCCAGCGCGAACACCGGTTCAACAACGTCGTCCCCACCTTCAAGTTCGACGACATCCACACACAATACGGCGAAGAAATCCAACGCTATGCGGCTGAGTGGATCGTGGAGGGGACGGATTCCAAGGAAGTCGCTAAGAAGGTGAAAGAGCTGACCTTCCTCAACGTGATGATATACGCGATGGGCGGGTGGAGCGAAGGGAATGGATTTCGTTATGCTGAATTCACCTTGTCAGTTTGGAGAACGAAGAATCGCACACATGCTAACTTCTGTCCAGAATGCACCTCGTCACGAGCTCGATAATCATGTCATCGTACATGGCAAGCATCTCATCCCCGGCATCGAAATCCATCCTGCTCCGCGCCTACTTCTCACGTTCGCTCGCGTACTGGATCTCCCGCGGCCGGCCCATCTTGAACATCCGCTCCTTCTTCGCGTCATCCATACTCCCGACGATCCCCGGGCCCACGCCCACGCCCTACTCCTCGGCATTCCCCAAACCCACTGCCCCGGTGCGCTCACGCCGAACCCATGGCTGCAGATCATCCAGTCCGCACTCGTTCACCCGGACGACCATCTCGGCAAGTTCCAGCGCACGTTGGCGTATTATGGGGCGCTGTACGGAGGGGTCGCGGCCGGGGAATTCAAGGGTACGGAGTTGGATGGGAGCGAGCACGTTGATGGGACGTTGTTTGTGCGGACGGCGGGGTTGACGATGGAGAGGATGGGGAGGGTAAGAGAGGGGGAGAAGGATCAGTATTGGACGAACGACCCCAATGATCCAACCTCGTTCGCATCGCTCACATGAGAGTGCGAACTTTAGGGAGGGTGCTTGGGTGGTCGCCGGATGGCATCTTTTTCGTGTTCCAGTTCTTGTGACAAGCCTCTTTACGTTGTACTACCGTCCAATTTACTAGCCTCCGCACGGCCTCCCCATATTGATAGTGGTATCGAGTATTGGATGAGGCGGTGATATAGAGTGTGGCCGGAATATATCTCAAGTCATCGGGAGCATCATAGCGTGAGAGCCCTAGCCCTGAGATATAAGATAAATGGCATGGCTGTAGCCATGAGAACTGGATGGTAATGGCACGGCACTAGCCATGGGATGGCTACAGCCATACAGCTTTGTTTTCCCTATTCTGGCAACCTGTAGGAGGGCTTGCAGCTATTTATTTTGTGATGGCTGCTCATCAACTGATAATAAATGTGCTCCTTTCGCCTCCTTTTTTTCGCTGCAAATACCACCTACCCAATCTGGCCGCCAAAAATGTTGGCGCACCCGTATTCACACGCGGTCGTTGCGCTCGCCAAATCGCGGCCCCGCCCCCCTGCGCGGCAAAACCCACGACTCCTTCTCACGCCTCAGGGCGGGCCCGCCGCTGTCGGGCTTTTTCGTCGAAATTCTCGCGCCGATCCCTTCGGCTCGTCATTGATTCCCACGCACATTATTCCGTGCATTATTCTGTACCCGCCCCCGCTCTACCACACAGTGCCATGCAACTGCTTCCTAGCTTGCTTTTCCGACGTCTAGTCTACATATTTTCCGACACAGTCCCTTGCCCACCAGATGATTTCCTGGACAGACCTACTCCCCATCCTAGGTCAGTATGTCTTGCGTGGTCTAGTTGTAATCTGCCTTGGCTCGCTTAGTGCATGAATTAAGTGCTCTCCGTTTGGTCCTCGCTCGTTGTCTTTTTTGACTCCCTCCTTTTTCATATCCCATCCTTACCTTTGTACATACTTACAACAATACTTCAATGCAATTTTCCCTCTGGACCTTGCCTTCAATCCACATTTTCGAGGGGACTTCTCTCTCTGAACCATCCTCTTCCCGCGAGCAAGTCAGACCCCGTTACATGTGATTGATCAATGTTGATATATGGAAGGCAGACTACCAACTACATTCCGCTTGGCCGCCGCAGCATACTTGGCACATGCGGCCCTCCTTTCAGCCACACCCTCAAATACACAATTCTTGACACCTAACGTGTTTCAACTGGCATTCCCCACTAATAAGGATGATTTCGGGTCAAACAACGGGAACAGCCTCAAACATACTGGGAGCGATAAATGCTAGGACATCTTCTCCGATAGACGATATACCGACGTTAGGAGATCTTTGAAACTAGTACACGGCTGATCGGCATTGTTCAGCAGTCGTTGATGGTGGTTTTTGTTGTCAGTTCGATGGTTTGCACCGGAATCCAGCGGAAACCAGTGGCTTCGCCGAGTCCCAGCGGATTCCCCTGGCTTCCGTTGGTTTCCGCCATAATATTCCTCATTGAACCACGTTCAAAAATGCTACATCAACCCGGCAGTCCGGCCCACTTCCACTCCTCTAGTGGAAGAAAATTTCTATATTTTTGTACTTAAGTACTTGTGAAAAGCTCTGCCAGCTACCAGCCAAGCTCACACACATTTGGGTTGAATAATCGTGAAATGCCTCTTCAATAGAAATGATCATGTACCTTATCAGTTGGATGTTGGCTCAATCATACACCTTCAGCACCCTTGCTGAGGCCTATTATTCAGCTGCATTGTCCTAATTATGAAAATAAACTTTGTCTGGCCAAAATCTGCTGAACTCCAGCAAAATCCGCTGGAGTTCAGCGGTGGTCGGATCACCGGCCACTGGTAATTGGTGGATCAGCTGGCGATTGGCAGATCGCGCCAACTTACTCATGATCAGGCCCCCGGAGTGCGCGCCTATTTGAGAACGGAAGCGAATAAGTAGGTATCCTCGACCAAATATGTCCTCCGAATGGAAGATGTATTGCTGATGTTGTCGCCCGCAACCTGACCATGCGACACAGCGACACAAGCGTGAGCAAAACGCAGCTGGGGAATGGTAAATGGAGGCTCTTCATCGGTGTTGGAAAGGAAAAGATGGATGAAGGAATTCAAGGAAATCCACGAGCGACGATGCCCAGTAGAGTAAGTAGGCTGGCTTCCTGAATTATCATTTCATGTTCATCAGCGGGCAGAAATCGAGTTGTAACCCAATTACATCCTTTTCATCGCGACGAACTCATTTGGAGTGGTACCAAGCCCCTGTTTTGGTAAGTGGATCGAGTTCAAGTGTTTTGATTTAAATGTTCCAATCCCAATGTCCGTCGAGAATTCAACCAGAATGGATTCCTGCGAAGCATGAGCGGGATCGCAAGTGAAGAACCGCGTGTTTGATGAAAGAACCAAGGTCGGCGTGAGGATTCTGAAACGCAGAAAGAAAGTCGAAAACAGCTTGGATCACATTCAGCAGGATCGGCCCCACCGACGATTGAAACTTAGCTCAATTCAGAGGTTGCGACTGATTGATTCTCGGCAGACACGGCATGACCTAGTTAAGGAAGTGAAACGAGAACATCAGCCAACAAAGACTCGTTACCCGTTGCGTCCAGAACCCGCCTTAAATTGGTTTGTACTTGTACATGGTCTGGCCTGGCTATCCGTAGTAATTAGCGCTCAGCAGTGAGCGCCTGCACAATTAAGGGGGAAGATTGGCACTGTCAATGTACAATGAGTATCTGAGCATGTTCATACAAGCACTAGCGAAGATTCCAATCACTTCAGTCCAAATAACACTGAGACAACGCCTTACAACTCCTTCTCAACTCCTTCTTACATCGCATTTGTCCTATTTGGACCGGATCGATGGCTCTGGGCGGCGTCAGTGATATTTACGTTTATACTTGGCCCGTGCGCATCTGATAGCGTCAGGTGCCAGTCCTCTCTTCTTTCCCTTCTCTCATCCAATGTCCGTTTCCCCGAATGTCTCAAGAGACAGTGACCCCGAAAACTTCTTCGCGGAGCTCGCCTCGTTGAAAAGATTCCCCCATAAGAAGTTCGGGAACTCTTGCTCGACGTGTCTCAAAGAAGAAAAAGATACTGGTCGGCTCATGCGCAGATGCTCCAAGGTCCGTTGTGGTTGTTCATCCGGCGCAACTGTAAAACAATAACCTGTTATTTTTCAGTGCCACGCAACATTTTACTGTTCCACAGAGGTTTGACGCCATAATTTGACGAGGTCGGCTTGCCCTGATCGCCTCTCCGTGCCGTTAGTGCCAGGCCTGGGACTGGTACGACTATAATTTATCCCTCCGATTCAGAAAACACCTGAATCCATATGTTTTCCCACAGGCCATCGCACAAGAAGACTTGTGGGGACGGGCAGGCGGCCGCATCGAAGCGCCTCCCAAAGCTCGTTCAGGGTCTACTCCAGTGTCCGGTCTTGTACCTGCAGCTTCAGTTGTGCTTCATTCTGGCCTTTGATCTCCTTCAAAACGCACGCTGCGACGAGCCCCTTCACGCCCGAGTGGATATTGCCGTCGAACCCGCCGACATCGCCGATTTCGAGGATATTTTCCGGGGGAAATCACCCAAAAAGAAGGTTCAAGGCATGGTCCAGGTCAACACGTTCACAGTGGTCACGGGAGTCGATTCCCGAGCCGCTCGGCGTCTAGAAATATGGCGGCGAGAGCGAGCCCGGGCAGATGCTGCCGGATTTCATGCTGATGCCATAGGTTCCATTCAAGTGAGCGTTTCAGACGGATATGCAGAG
The DNA here is from genome assembly GCA_029378375.1 of Mycena olivaceomarginata. Taxonomy (NCBI): domain Eukaryota; kingdom Fungi; phylum Basidiomycota; class Agaricomycetes; order Agaricales; family Mycenaceae; genus Mycena; species Mycena olivaceomarginata. The sequence continues at coordinate 185,086 of JARKIC010000311.1, read as the reverse complement.
TCCGGCGTAGATGCTTCCATCCGTATCTATTCGGCCTTTGTCAAGATGTGGACATCGTGCTACGCGTCGCGTACGCGGCGCCGATGACTCGTCACCTTACGTATATTTTTCTCCCACTGGTTCTTTGCTCAGAACTACGTGGGAGGTGATTCAATCCACCTTATACCTAGCCTATTTTACTTACACAGATTCATTATAGTCTGTACTGACTGTCGTCGTACAGGTAAATATCTAATTCACTGGTTCTTTGCTCAGAACTACGTGGGAGTCTGTACTGACTGTCGTCGTACAGTTCCACGGTTCACAGGTTATAGGGCCCCGAACAGCGCTTATATCCACGCGCAACCAGTCAACTAGCCCGCCACGATGTCGGGCACCAAATTCCAGTCCTTTGACACTCTTGTGTACGAAACTGATGGGTCGGCGGACTCATGGCCGACGTGGGAAGCTCAGTGCAAGTCCGCCCTCGTCCTGGCGAATTTGTGGGGATACATAAGTGGACGCAGCATCACTGTTCCGCCAGCAAAGGTCATGGATGGGTCGTCGCCACCGGTCGAGATCAATAATCCGTTGTACGAGGATTACCTCGACGAGAATCTAATAGTTCTCTCGTGCATTCGCCTACGCATCGGAGCAACAGATCAGCGTCTCATTAAAGATGTCGTCCTCGCTAAAACAGCATGGGACATGCTCAAGGCTGCCCACCAGCCAAGTGGCGCACTCTCGCAGCTCACCATCCTCCAACAAGCCCTCGCCGTACGATACTCTCGTGACGTACCTCTTGCGAAAACGACCGAGAAACTGGACACGCTCGTTGATTCCTTCTTCGCGATCAAACCGCCCACAGAAGACGAGTGGCGGTGTATCATTTATCTAAATGCAATGTCCGCGGTCGAATTCAAAGACGCACGTTCTGCGCTTGATATGCTCCTCAGTACCGGGAGCCTGTCCTCTGCCGCTGTCAGTGCACGAATCAAGCACGAGCAGGTCCGAATCGACGCAGAAAACGCGGAGACTGTCGCAAACGAGGCCTCCTTTGCTGCCTTTACGAAGCAGTATGAGGCACAAGGTGCATCAGCCAAGTCGTACCCCAACGGGCAAGGTCCTTGCGCAAACCCGCAGTGCAAGGGACGTGCGAAGCAGTTCCACGACTGGGACCACTGCTACGGCCCTGGTGGCCGCATCAAGCCACCGAAAGGGAAGGCGAAGAGAGGAGGAGCTCCGCGGAAAGAGAAAGCCAAAGCAGCTGTCGACAGCTCTGACGACTCTGACGATCAAGCTTCCTTTGCCGATGCCAGCGGATACAGGTCGTTCTTTGCGGATTCTAATTCGCCGCGCCGGGACATCACCTCGGTTGATTGGTCTGCCAACTCGAGTGACACAGCTTTCATCGCACATCACAAGCTGCAGCTGTACCTCGATACAGGCGCTACTAAACCAATTTGGCCCACCCTCGATGACTTCTCCACAATTGTGCCATGCTCTCGCAATGTTGGTGGAATCGGTGGATCATCCATCAAGGCAGTCGGTGTGGGCGTTGTTAGAATCCGGATTGGCAAAGGACGTAACCTCATCTTGAAGAATGCGCTCTATTGCCCGCAGGCCACCGTGGCACTGATATCTGTCGGACAGCTTTGTGATGATGGGCATGACGCCACATTCACCAGTGAAGGCTGCATCATCAAGCGCCTTTCTGGAAAAACTATCGCGACTGGGAAGCGATCGGGAAATGGATTGTATACGCTCACAGCGAGTGAAATCATCACTTCCCCCATTTCCACCTCTTCCGACGATTCTCTGCGCTCCAGAATCCACCATGCAGCTTACCATGTTATGGCAAACGTGGCAATGAAGGCTCGCCCCACCCTCGAAACGTGGCACCGGCGGCTCGGACATGTGAACCGCGAGACCGTGCTCGACATGGCTCGTGGATCTGCCGTCACCGGTATGGACACCGACTTGTCCCACATGCCGCCTAAGTGTGCTGACTGCGTGCTGGGAAAGCAGAAAAAGAAGCCTATCCCAAAGAAACGTAAAGGGCCACGCTCGACGCGAAAGCTGCAGAAGGTGTTTGCGGATCTGGCTGGACCACAGGCTGTTGCGGCGCGAGGAGGATATCTTTACACGCTCCAGCTGATTGACGATTATACCCATGAGCAATGGACAATTCTCCTAAAAAGGAAATCGGATGCGGCGCAGCAAGTTGTCGAGTGGAAAGCAATTGTCGAGGCGGAATCCGGCGAGAAAGTTGGGATCTTCCGTGTAGACGTGGGGACGGAGTTTGATTCAGCTGGTTTCATTCGCCATCTACGAGAACAAGGTACACGAAAAGAAACTTCGGCCCCTTATTCGTCGGGACAGATGGGTCTCATTGAACGCACACACCACACGCTCATGAGCCGTTGCCTAGCTTCGTTGTCATCAGCAAACCTGCCGCGCGATATGTGGGGCGAGATGATGCTTACCGAGACATATGTCAAGAACCGCACACTCACCAGCGCGTTCCGACATCCCGAGCAGACCCCACATGAACGTTGGACAGGCACAAAGCCAGATCTGTCGCACATGCGGGAGATAGGCTGCCGTGTGTTTGTGCTAAAACTCCCGAAGGCTGCAAACCCAAAGATTTACAATCGGTCTATGGAATGTGTCATGGTCGGATACTCGCCTTCGTTAACGGACACTTACCGCTGCTACGACCGCAAGACAAAGCGCATCCACATCACGCGCAATGTTGAATTCATCGAGTCGCAAGACGAAGTCGCCCGTCCGCTTGCTGCCGTACACTCCTCAAAGAAGACGCCGGAGTCTGATAAGGCCGCCGAAGCTGCCAGCGTACCGGACGTCGCGCCTCCGCATGCTGGGGAAGCTGACCGTCTTGACACGGAGTCAGAATTAGGCGAGGAGGAGATCGATGAGGGCGCACCTGAGCCGGTCGAGGATGTGGGACGTCCAATGCGCGCGCGGCGGGGTCGGGGAGATGACGGAGCCTTCTCTGACACCCGAAAGGATGCAGCTGTCGCCGAAGCGCGTGAAGCGGAGGCACGGGCGAAGCAGCGACGTGCGGCATCTAAAGCCCAGAGGGTGACCATCGAACAAGGCCCCGACGATGACGACATCGCAGCCGAGGAGGAGCCTGGAGCTCATGCCGACTATGCCGAATACGAGTACTGGGCGCTCAGTGCGAATGCGGGACCAGATGATGAGCCAAAGACTTGGAAGCAGGCACAAAACTCACCTTTCTCAGAGGAATGGCGCGAAGCTTATCAAGCTGAGCTCGACTCGATAAAACTCCACGGCGTCTATGAGCTCGTTCCCCGTGAATCCGTTCCCGCAGGCCGTAAGGTCATACGATCTCGACCCGTCTTCAAGATCAAGCGTGGAAGCGATGGCGAGATTCTGAAGTTCAAGGCTCGATTAGTGTCCATGGGTTATGCCCAGGTCGCTGGGCAGGACTACCGCGAGACTTACGCACCTACTTCCCGCTTCGAATCGTTCCGGATGGTTCTGCACCTCGGCGCCACCCTTGACTACGAAATAGACCACGTCGATGTCAAAACAGCGTTCCACAACGGCCTGCTTGAGGAGGAGATTTGGCAAGAGCAACCGAAAGGCTTTGAGGTCCGGGAAAGGAGAGCTGGGTGTGGAAGCTGAAGAGAGGGATGTATGGCCTGAAGCAAGGAAGTCGATCGTGGAATCTGCGACTAAACGCCGCTATGATTTCCCTCGGCTTCGAGCGTATCTCCGTCGAGCACAGCGTCTACTCCAGACAGAGAAACGGAGAGACGACCTTGGTCGCAGTGCATGTGGACGATCTTTGTGCTGCAGCCAGCAGCAAAGGCGAGATGAAGCTGTTCAAGGAGGAGCTAAAGAAGCACTTCGAGATCACGGATCTCGGGCCGGTCAGCTGGATCCTTGGCATTCGCATTACGCGAGATCGCGTTGCTCGAACTATTTCACTGGACCAACAGACCTACATCGAGAAGATGGCGGAGCGATTCGGTCTCGAAAATGCTCACCCAGTCCGCACTCCCATGGTCCATGGAGAACCTCTGGCCCATTCTATGTCGCCTTCCACCCCCGACGCAAAAGCTCGAATGGCCGCAGTTCCCTACCGTGAACTTGTCGGTTCTCTCATGTACACCAACGTCGCAACTCGGGCAGACATAGCGCACTCTGTTGGTGTGGTCAGCCAATTCTGTCAGAACCCGGGCGAGCTACATTGGCTCGCAGCCAACGCATTCTACGGTACCTTATTGGGACTAAGTCCTACTGTCTTGTGCTCGGAGGAAATTCCCCCATTCGCCTCAAGGGATACAACGACTCTAACTATGCGCCTCCCGGTGATTTGGACAAGCGGAAGTCAACATCAGGCTACTGCATGAGTCTCGGAGGGGGTGTTATCTCGTGGAGCTCAAAACGGCAAACTACTGTGGCCACTTCCAGCACGGAGGCGGAATACATGGCCTGCTGCCATGCTGCCAAAGAAGCTGTCTGGCTACGCATGCTTCTGCAGGCCATCGGACATCGTCAAAAGAAGGCCACCGTCCTTCACTGCGATAATCAAGGTGCTCTTATCCTCACCGCCGATCCCTCGTTCCACTCACGGGCCAAACACATCGACGTCCAATATCACTTCTCACGCGACCGTGTCGAACGTGGCGAATTGCAGTTCCTCTACGTTCACACGTCCGAGAACATGGCGGACATCTTCACCAAACCTCTACCGGAACCTCTCTTCAAGAAGTTCCGGACAATGCTTGGGATTCTGGGCAGCTAATCAATGACTGGTTAGACGCGTTCAGCACGCTGAGGAGGAGTGTCAAGATGTGGACATCGTGCTACGCGTCGCGTACGCGGCGCCGATGACTCGTCACCTTACGTATATTTTTCTCCCACTGGTTCTTTGCTCAGAACTACGTGGGAGGTGATTCAATCCACCTTATACCTAGCCTATTTTACTTACACAGATTCATTATAGTCTGTACTGACTGTCGTCGTACAGGTAAATATCTAATTCACTGGTTCTTTGCTCAGAACTACGTGGGAGTCTGTACTGACTGTCGTCGTACAGTTCCACGGTTCACAGCCTTGAAGGAATCCGTACCGGGCTGGATAAACGGAGGTTGCGCGTTCATCGATTCGTCCACTGGTGCGAAAACAACGATTCCATTCACCGTCGAAAATTGCATGCAGTACTTGGTCCTTTTCCCCCTCATCTTTCAACGCTGACTGATTCGCATTCACAGATTCATAAATATGCACATCAGAGACGACACGAACAACGAGTTGCTTCTACGCACTCGCATGCTACCATCCGACCTTCAGGCCATTCGCGATGCAGCCTCCGAATTCACCATCCCAGCTAGGCTTCTGCGGATTAAAATGGCACGAGAGCTCATCTATGAGCCACTCTATCAAGAATGTTTGGAGCGTCTACGTCGCGGCGAGCTGTTGTAGTTTCTATTTCTTTGCGCTCAAAGCTGTATTAGGCGAGCGGCTATACATGCATTCTCTTGACTTCCGGAGGATGGAATGGATTATCAAAAGCCTCCATGAAGTCAAATTTGAGTTTTTGAAAATTCGGTTGGGGAACACAAATGTCCCGCGGCATTTTCATTTCATGCATTCCCTCACCAAGTCGATCTTGATCACCATTAATACAGTCCTCAGGTCTATAACGCGTGCGACAAGACGCACGCGGGTTCTTGTTTGGGCCTATGGTTTCGTTCTTGCGGGGACACCCACTACTTACAGAGCTCGTATAATCAGTTTTGACAAGATGTGCATCCCTGTGGCTGTTGCATGGTTTCTGAATGCGAGAGCCGAAATACGACTTCAGAAGATGGATTGAACTTAGGCTCGCAAACCGAAAGGACCAGCACAGGACTCAAAGACATGGTAGGAAAGACAAAGACAAGCATAAAATTCAACAGAGAAAAGAACTTACCGGAATGATCCGGAAACAGTGACTCTCGCACTTGACAAGGTACTTGACTTGGGTCACCGACTCACCGAACCTGGGAGACCAAAGCATCTGCAATTGGCAGTAGGAGAATGCAACGGGAGGACCAATTCTCTCCACAGAAAAAATGGCGGGCGCAAACCATTTGGATGATGCCATGAACTCTGGCGTGGGTTGGCTGGTGTGTTGAAGTCGAAGTCAACTTTAGCGTTAAGGTTGACTGGCGTTGAACAGATGACAAGGTCGCCTTTCAATCTGGTGAGGAACGTAGACACACAACGCGGGCTTAGAACTGAAAGAAAGATGTCATTTTGCGTGGTGCCAACGGCGGCAGCAACAGAATATGGAAATCATGTTGAATTCTTGGCCCGAGTGAATATCTCAATCAAGTCCTTTGGGCACTGTTGAGACTTCGGAAGTGTTGGTATCGATTGTTGGTGTATGGCTACTGGCACATCCTGCTTGTGTTGTGTGCTTGGCGAAGTATCACTTTCAAAGAACTTTTGAACGTTAACGGTAAACGAGCCAAGCACAAGTAGACCCTACAGATTCCCTCGTATATGCTGCCATAAAGTAGCAATGGAACGAACGTGACGAAAGTAAGGGCGCAACCTGATATGTACGAGTCCAAACGGAAGAAGAATAAACCGTAACACTGAGGTGATCGTTAGGATGAGATAGCCCGAATATCGGTGAGTACTCACCCCACTCAAGTGCACTGGGTGTTACCCAAAGACAAAAAATACCCCGCAATCTCCACATCTGCGTATCCCTGATTGGTAATGAAATCCAACCTCTCAGATTCCGAGATGGTGTAGAAACTATCCTGCGTAGCCGCATTACAACGGCAGGTCAAGAATTGCGTTCAGGAATGGTCACTAATACCAGGTTCGATATGCCATCCTTGAGCGCTCACAAACACGCAATAGTGGCGGTCAGAGTAGACGATTCTGGGCGATTCTCACCTCGATTCTGACAACGATTCTGACGTCGATTCTGGAATTCTTTTCCCCATCAACATCGTGTGAGAATCGCTCAGAATCGGCTTTTAATTAAATTACAGCCAGAATCGTGTCCAGAATCGTTGTAGAAGCGCCTCGGGAAGGCGCTTCTACAACGATTCTGGAGGGCGATTCTGCATCATGACGATTATCCCACGATAAAAGAATTCCAGAATTGTGTCCAGAATCGTTGTCAGAATCGCCCATTTAAATTCTACTCTGACCGCCACTAAATGAAAGGACGAAACCGACACACGGCACTGATTACCCAGTCAACGTCCACTTCCAAAGCGCGTGTGTTCACTTCACAAGCGAGGACCATCAACGCCCCGCTCCGACAGCACAGAGGTAAGGTTTGCCAAGTGGTTGGCTAGTAAGAATAAGAGAGAGCAAACACACTGTGACACAGTTCATCATCAGCTGTGAAACTCGGGCACTTACCTCATTGAATCAATTTACTAACCTATATTCACCTCTTCCCAGGTTTCCAAGTTTGGAGGGTCAGTTGCAGGTGTGCGCACATCGCTACACACAAGGTGAGTCTGTTCCCTCTCTCCCTGATCTTATTCTCATGTGTTTTCATTTCCGTAGATCTTGTTTTCTTCGTAGTTCAGATTTCTCTGTCCGGTACTATCCTGTACCCAATCACTTATAACAAATATATATGATTTGTGCAATACATTTGAGCCTTTGAAGATGACCCCGTAGTCGGGAAAATATAACCCGATATTCCGGCTGACTGAGCCTTTCAGATCTTAGTCAAAACACCCTGCCTGACGAGCTTTGTTCACCCGTTTGCGTATTGACCCAGTAAACGAAGCATAAAGGCTCACCCCAAATAGTCTGTCGAACTGGGTGAAATGGAAAAATATTTGGTGAATTTAACCCCTTGTCAACCCGTTGTTCACCCGGTATGGTAACCCGTGTTCTTGGTGATTTCTTTGGCCACTGGGTGACAATGGCCCACTAAGTGGTTTATTGTGATCCAGTCAGTGGGTTAATTAACCCGGGGATTTCACCTGGTCTTGGTCTTGCAGTGTGCAGGAACATCCATGTCGCTCCGAATTTGATCAGCATTTTTCCGATAAATGTTCAATGCACTGACGCATAGCATGAGGTTTCACAAAGTGATTAATCAGACGCTAGGGGGAGAAACTGCTAAACGTCAGGCACCGCGTCCAGTCGTGGCTTGGACAATATTCTTGGGAACTCGGTCACTTTGCTCATCCGCAGGACTGACAATGTTTCCTCAACAATTCAATTCACCTTGCGCACTGTGTATCTCTTTGAACACTCGGAGTCAGTGCTTCTCTATCACCATATAGCGGCGAGCGGCGAGCACGTATTGCGACGGCACTAATTGCTCTTTCTGCGAAGAGCCGTGGATAGAGCGTCAGACTTTTGACATTTTGATTATCGCGTTGTCAGGTGTTGTACAACACGGCAACATCCTGCCAAAACAGCACAACACGGCTGAACAACGCCAAAACATCACAACACCGAAACGTGGGACCGAAAATCCGCAACACCGGTGATGATGCAATGTTGTAGTCTTATAGCAATCACGACCCCTTTGGGAAGACACCGACTGATTACGCAATTGCGTGGCTGTACCACCAGGTGTTCTTTCCTTTGTACCGCAGCCGGAAGGCCCTGGATAAATCAGAGAATATTCATGCGCATACAGGAGGCATATATAATCATTTCTTACTGCGACAGTCAAGCCAAAAGGGGAGCCAATACCTCAATACGAGATCAGCCTGAAATTTGATCAAAAGTTTTGCCTTGGCAAGTTGATCACATATCGTCGCAAGCACTTGATGAGCTGCTCAGAGGTGAGTGAAGACCCTCAACACTGATACACAGCTTCAGACGGCAATGACTGGTGTGAACGACGATGAAAGGGAATCTTCAACAAACGCATTGAACGTCGCGACCCCCACTGATTCGGAGCTGCAACTTCCTGCAGGAACTCTATCTGACGTCCATACTTGTGGGGCGCCGGGTGATGCTGTGAGGGGTGGGGTGATCATTCGATTGCGAAGGGTGGTGACACCCGGAAGGCCTCGCGCGCGATGCGCTATTTCAGCGACGCGAATGCCGGCGAGTTTCCAGATCGTGAGGCCAACCATGTCCGCTTCCTCGCTGTTGGCCGGGTTGTACACACCTTTTGCGGCCCGCAGATACGTATCGAACATGCCCCGGATCCCCCGCTTCTGTTTGATACAAGCGCCCACAACCCGATCCACTCTCCGCACTTCCCCACTTCCAATAGTGACGACGAACCGCTTGTAATCAGACATAGAAGCCGCCTGAGTTAAAAGGTTTCTGGAGCTCGTCAAAATACCAACCCGCAAAGACTGGATCTGTGTGTTTTTGCGGCGCACAAGCTCCACAAGCGCCGCCGGAGGCTGATAGTTTAGGCTTGTATTTTCGTGAACGCCGTTTGCGCTGCGTGCGATGATTCCTTGGAGCGTCGAATTGGCTCCGAGATTCGAACAGGGTTTATAATTCCCTTCTCCCCGTCGCGCTTTTCTGGTGCATGCGTGCGCGGTGAGATATAAGAGTCCACGTCGAACGCCGAAGTCCCACGAGAGGTTGAGTTGATCGTCGCAAAACAGGGTATGTATTAGCGAATGTGCGTCCTGCAGCAAGCGGGGAAATGAAGCCTTCACATACGGTGGGGGGTGGTGGGATATGTGCGATGATTTCGATATCTGAGCCAATTCCGGGACTAATGTCATCGACAGACGGCGTAGGCGGTTCAACAAGATGTTCCGCCGCTGGATTGGTACGTGTTTCAGGTGTTCTATTGGGTTCATTAGGTCTCAAAAAATCGTTGGCGCGCATGCGACTCACAGAAGCGCGATGGCGTCCAAACCAGATGGTCCGCGTCTCAGAATTCTAGCGGTGTTTTCCGTGGATATATTCCAGCCGAGCGCTTTGTGGAAAATGGGGTTTAAATGTTCGAAAATCTCGAGCGCAGGAACCTTGGCGCCGACATATCCACTTGGGTCCACAGCAAAGACTGCCAGTACACCAGTTGAAACAGAAGGGCGGGCAACCACTTTAATTAGTGCGGGTGCTGTCACGGTGGAGGGAATTTTTCTGGCTCGAGGGCGGAGGAAGCCAAGGAGAGATTGATTTTTTGTTGGCTTCAAGTCCTTTACCGTTTTGTTCTGGTTGTCGCGGCAGGTCTGGGACCCCATGTGCCGCTTCCGGATGTTCGCCACGCCAACTGGGCCACAGTGTAATGCGGTATTTGCAGTCAGGGCATACTAAGTATTCCGAATCCTTCCTCGGCCCTCGATTTCAATCCTAACCTCCGCGGGCGGTGCGGACAGCGCGTTGCTAGGATAAAATTAACAAAGATTTTCACACACGAATCACTTCCGCGCATACATTAGCTGACATTGAAGATCTTTATCAGCGACGAATACGTTAATAAATTAATTTATGGAAAGAGGGAAAAATCGATCAGTGATCGACAATCAAACTGGCTTGCCAAACAATTGCTAAACAAAACAAGACAAGCGCATCGCCGATGTCTCCATTTATACGCCGGGCTCAGGTTACAACTTCGAAGAACCACAAAAAAGCACCATTCAGCCTACTTTGGTCCAAAAAAATGGGTGCCCAATTTTATTTTTCCGGCCTCATTAGCCCTAGGTCGCCGGTTCGAATGCCGGTGCTGTGTCTGTTTGTCCTTGGTTTGTCCCAACGCCCATGGTGGTTTTCGCCTCACTAGCCCTTCTGCTGCTGTTCTCACGCTCCGCCACACTTTTCTGTGTCATTGATCCCTTGTATTGTGGTTCTTATGTTGGAACAAGGGAGAACAAGGGACGGTCCAACCTGACACATGCCAGCCACCCATTGACATCGGACACCTGCCATTAGATAAGTACTATAGCCTTTGTCTACGGATTTGGCTCAGGGCTGGCGCTTGCACGCGAACGTTATCCCTCCTCTGAACGATGAACATCGCTGCCGCGGTCCTCGTGCGCTGTACTCCGCCCTCTCCTGGGCGAGAGAAAGGAGCGAGAAGGACGGCCCCGCTAGTAGCTGGGTGGACAACTGATGCAGAGAATTTATGCAGACTGATAGAGTGGCGGCAAACTGTCGAAACAGCATCAAAATCTCAGGTCCTTGGAAACCACTGACGCCGAGTACTTATATCTGTTTGCCATCTGTCGACCCACGTCCAAGAACTCATGCGTTTGCTCCCCCATCCGACCACGTCTCTGCCGGTTCTGCTGCTCTTATTCGCTGCTACAGATTTCTGCGCCGCCGGCGGCGGAGCCCATCCATGTTCCAATATCCTGGGGGCGTCGTGGATCAGCTACCGTGGAGGATCAGAGATATACTCGAAACCTTCCTAATCAACGGCGGGCCACAGTCCCTATTGGCGGCGACGTCGGTCTTGGCTTCTTTTGGATGAAAACCTGTGACGTTTTCAATTAGGAACTGGACGCTTACTATTACTTGACTCTGTCCCTCGGAACGCCGTGAGTTCAATCAACACCCAATGGCCCTCCTAAAACAAAAGTTGAGCTACTGGCGCTCATATTTTACCTCCTTTACAGTCCGCAACAATTCAACTTCCAGATAGACCTCGGATCGCCATACTCCTGGGTGGCGAATGCCTCGTGTGCCAGTCTTGGATGCGAGGACATTTTGCACCGTTATGATCCCTCCAGCTCTTCAAGCGTAACACAGATCTCAACCGGAAACAGCATCCAGTATAGGCCCGTCAATGTCTCGGGGAACTTTGTGAAAGACGCGGTACGACTCACTCCTTATACTGTGCCGTCTCAGTTCTTCCGTGAGTATCAAATAAACTGCGTGCAAACCCACTCCTCTGTACTCATTCTTTAACCAGTCGCTGCGAATAAAGTGTCGGCTGACGTTGAGTCATGGACGAGCTCTGGCATTATCGGACTCGCATACCAGAAAACGACACAAGGACCCTCATTTCCGATGTCTCTCTTCGTCGACTCCAACGGGCAGCTCCCGTCGGCGGAAATGTCATTCTGGGTGAATCGTATGAACACTGTAGATTACGATGAAAACCCCGTCGGCGGCGCCTTCACTTTTGGGGGAACGAATACATCTCTGTATCAAGGCGCGATCGAATATCTACCAACGACGGCGCCGTCGAACACGACTTGGAATCTTGATGTTAAAGGTGCTTGTTTCAATGCCGCAAAATTCTGTACATTATCTCATTCATTCATTCATTCTCTGTCGCAGAGATTATCGTACAGGGAACAACAGTGCAAATCACCCCAGCCTCAGCTGCATTTTCCTTCCTGTCGCTCAACATTTCGGGCCCCGCTTCGGATGTCGCGGCAATATGGGCCGCCGTTCCAGACGCCGTCCCTAGTACAACCCATTCCGGATATTATGAATTTCGTGCGTCTCTATCGAGTCCCATTCTCGCTGTCTTCAAACACTAACAGATCGAAAGCTTGTACCACCAACGTCAACGTCAGTGTCTCGTTCGGTGGTCTCTCGTGGAATATAAATCCAGTGGATATGAACATCGGGGCTGTAAAGCCAGGCAGCTCGAATTGCCTCGGTGCGATTTATGCGCTGAACTCAAGCTCAAGCTCAAATACAACACAAACCAACGGAACAACGAGTTGGGTTTTTGGAACCGCCTTCATGGTAAGTCCAATCACACTTCTTCTTTCTTTGTCCGGCGGAATGAGATATCTGACGTGGTTTTAAATTTGAACTTATCTAGAAAAATGTGTACAGCGTCTTTCAGCCCACCCCGTTTTCGATCGGGTTCGCCGAGCTGTCAAATCAGGCTTCAAGTTCCAACAACCAGAGTTCACATTCCACGCCGGTGAAAACGATAGTGGGCGTAGTAGTGGGCGTAGTAGTCCTCCTTCTGATCTGTGGTGGGTTGGGGAGGCGCAGAACATGTGGTGGTGCGCCGCCCAGAGTTCGCTGTGGTAACTGAACAAAGATTGGTTAGAATTGGCTAACTTATACTGTGGCGGGACCGTTTTGTTCAATAAATTATGACGCGTATGTTGTGACTCAATCAATGTCGATCTGCGGCCTGTTTTTTCTCCCCCTTGCGACAATTCATTACTGTGATATCGTGGCTATAGTATTCTTTTCCCCTACCTCCCGGATGCCGGGACGAAGCGTCGGCGCATCTTGTAATTTTAAAACGGACGCACAGAACAGATATAATTTTAGGAGAGAGTGATAAATATGTTCCGACATCACTTTGAGGTGAACAAATACGAGGTACAAGCCCCTGTCTTAAGTCTTGTACGCTCGAAGATGTGAGTCGTGTAGAAATCCAGATCGCACCAGGCGAGTCTCGCAGGAAGTATATTTGAGGGCGCAAGAACGCGGCACGGGGCAATGCAACAGACTACGGAATAGGTGCTGTAAGTATTGTGGAGGTGACGGACAGGGGGGGTAGCGGGTGCGGTGCATCGCGATCTCTGTTTCCAGGTCAAAGCTTCCGATTTATCATTGGCAACTGTCATCCGGGTACGTTTCAGTGGCGTTCAAAGTCTTTCCTTATCGGCCTTCCCAGCAGTGGGGACTCTTGCGGTGGATTTGGTAGTCTCCTGCCAGTGAATTTACAGCGAGGTGTGAGCTTGGTGAGTACAGAGCGTCTGTCCACGAAAAACTGCAATGAATTTACGGTGTGGCACTGATCCCAATAGCGTTTTGACAGCGGAGGACAGCCGGCGCTCGAATTGCCAATCGGCTGCGTTATGCCAGATAGTTGTGTTCAAAATTCTTGGAAGTCGTTTCTAGAAATTATGGAGGATAGAATTTTTGAGATTTTTTCGAGACATCCAGATAATTTCACTATTAGGTCGATCTCAAGAAATTAGGAAAACATCAATCTTGAGGGAATCGAAGAATTCCGTGCGGCCGTGTAGTATATATAGAGCGTCTGTCTACGAGCATGAGCAAATTCATCACGTCACGAAGACAGATGACACCAGCGGGTTTCATCTGTCTACGTTGGACAGATGTCATCCCGGTATGTGCGAGCCCCTAGGCGCTCTTTGAATTTTTCCTATTAATGAGAAGCAATTGCAAGGCTACCCATCTCCGAGTCCCTGCCCACCAAAAGCGCCAAGCATGAAGCCCTATGCAACAATTTCTCTCGTTTTCTCCGTGTTTGGTACGTCTCGTCTGCCTTCTTTGAATCGTTGGTTGATACGCCTCCCAGCCTTCCAAAGCGCCAACGCAGCCATACCCTCGTCCAAGCCAGTCCCCACCTCAATCCCGAGCGTCTCCATCCCGAAGCTTTTCTCTTCCCTTCTGATGTCAGCATACCGAGTCTATCAATCCCCACCTCCAACCCCACCGGCGCGTCCCTGAGCAGTTTCTCCGTTACTGCCTTCGCTACTGTTAGCGTCGGAGGCGTCGCATCATCCGATGGCGCGACGACATATGTCATTCAGCAGATTGAAGGTGTTAATGGGGTCACTCATACCGTGACACGTTAGTCCATTTTCTTGCTTCAGAATGAATCTTTTGCTCACCATCAAACAAATACGTTGCAGAGACGATCGTCCAGGGTGCCACCGTATGGCGCGAAGACGCCATCCACGAGACGTGCTCAGCTGGACGGTAAAGGTGGAGCAGTCTGTGGGCAGGGGGCGGGCGAATTCGGGACCTCGTTCACGGGCAGCGCCATCCCGATCTTCACCGTCGGTGCCAATGCTGCAGGCGCCGGGGGATCAGGGGGCGGGGGCGCTTCAAACAGCTCTGGGGGAGGTAGTGCCCCGAGTGGAGGAGGCGCAGCGCGAGTGAATGGTGGGGCACCAGTTGGGTGGATGTTGGTTGGTACTCTGGCGGCCATGGTTGCTGGGATGAGACTTGTGCTCTGAAAATCCTTTCCATGTCGAACTGCTTCATACAATAGGATATTCTTAATCCAGAAAGAAATCGACCACTTTCAATTTCGTATAGTCCACGCGGTAGAGGCGGTCGCCGCCAGTCGGGTCCATTGCCCAGCGGAACGCGAATTAGGCTCCTATAAGGAACAGATTAGATGGGTGATTAATTACATTGCTTCTGTAGCTCGCAGCTCAGATACACGAAATGGATGAGATCTGACATGAGTGGCGGATGCTAAAATGCGCATTGAGACTATCAAGAGAGCAGTTTGAATCGACGCGGCATGGAAAATCACGGGAATGTAATCGCCAACATGCCACTCTCGGAGAGCTCCGGCATACGCCTCCGTATGAGCGCAATCCATTCCGCGCGGCGGGGCCCGGTCGAGGATACTACCACCTCGACCCTGCGTAACGCCCGTGGCGCCGCTGAAAGGATGACCGACCGTATCGTGTCGAGATGGGTCGTGGTCATCCACGCCTCGAGGGGATGGCATATGGTGCGGACGCTGCCCTCGCAGCAGCGCTCGATAGCACCCCGCAAGAATTTTCCTCTCCCTCTCACTGTGACGTGGGATAGTGCGGGGAAGGCTCGCATATCGAGACGTTCCAGATCTGCCGCCGAGACATTATGTGTTGCTCCACTGAAGGAACTGACGCCTACCTAAAGCTTGGATATCCAGGCTCTGGACGTTGCGGCCGGCTGCATGGAGAAGACGGATGAGGCTTTGAACCCCCAACAGCACACATTTGACGTGCAGCAGGCGCGACAGATCAAGCGGACAGAGGGGATCCACGAGGAACCCTGAGATGCTTCTGCCAACCGTTGTTGGGGTCATAATCTCTAGATGTGTGATGCGGGGGGGGGAGGAACTGGGTAGGAGAGCCGGATCGTCCCTACGAGAGGGAGGTGATGCATATATTTTTGTGGAGCAGGCGAGAAAGGCGAGGGTGGTGACGTGGGGGCTGCAGTTCGCCAGAACAGCACGCAGATGAAGTGTGTCCCATGGGCCGTCACGGATAGAAACCCTGCGCAAGGTAGGGAGAGAAATGAGGGGGAGCAGTAACTCAAGAGCGGGCTCCTCAGCATCGCCGCGTTTTACGAGGGAGATGGCAGATACGCGGGACCAGGGCACTTGGGCGATCGGCGTGAGGGTTTCGGAATTGTAGGGGTTGATTTCCAGGTCACGGATGTAGGCGATGAGATGCGGGGAAGAAGAAAGAATCTGGACAAGCTGAGACGCCTTCAGGCCGCTGTCCAGTTGGATGCAATAGAATAAATGCTTCTGAGCGCCGGGGGTAAGCGCGCGGCAGGCCAGAGCGGAGGACAGGAGGTCCTTTCGGGAGCTGTGTAGATAGTCTAGTATTTCATCCCAAATTTCTTGGACAAGAAGGCTGGATGCGTCCATGTCGTAGGTTGTCTGGTGGGAAGACAAGGCGAGTTTGATGGCATCACGGGCACTGCGGAGTAGTGCGGGGATCAACTGTGACTGCACGTACTGTCACATTTTTTTCCGCTTCTCCCTCGACAATGTCAGCAATCGCGCGCGCCGTCCGTAGCTTCACCTCCTCCGCCCCTGCTGCCTCCGCCGCCGCAACCGCCGCCGGACCGTGAATACTCCGCTCCCTTCTCCGTATTCATTCTGACTCGCTCCTTGCTTGCAGGAAACCCAATGTCTTCGTACGTGCCATTTCTTGCATGCATTCCCCGCTCACCAGCCACGGAAACCCAGTTTGACATCCACATAAACGCAAAGCCGAGCGGCCGCATCGTGTTCAAGCTGTTCGACAACGACGTCCCGCGGACCGCGGCCAACTTCCGCGAGCTGGCGACAGGGCAGCACGGGTTCGGGTATGCGGGGAGCGGGTTCCACCGGATTATTCCGCAGGTGCGCGCTTCCTCCGTTCATCGGCATTGCGCTCCGTGTTCATGGGGAGGTACAGTTCATGATCCAGGGCGGGGACTTCACGAACCACAACGGGACCGGTGGGAAGAGCATCTACGGCGCGAAGTTCGCTGGTGCGTCTGAGGCTCCAGCTTCGCACCATTTATCCACCTGACGTTCATTCATTCTCTCTTCCTATTCGATCCAGATGAGAACTTCCTCCAAAAGCACACCCGCCCTGGTCTCCTCAGCATGGCGAACGCCGGGCGGAACACGAACGGGTCGCAGGTGCGCTTTTGTCTCATGGTTCCGTCCCCGCGTCTTCCACTTGCTCACTCTTTTTTATTTGATACCGCGCAGTTCTTCATCACCACCGTCCCCACACCGCATGTGCGTTCAATCCTCCATTCTCGACTTTCCTCATCCTATCTTCCATCCTCCCCTCCTGCCCCTCCCCTCTCCCTCTGTCACCCTCTATCATTACACCTCCCCTCCTCCCTCCCTCTTTCTTCCTTCCTTGGTACACCGATCCCGACGCTACACCTCCCCCCTTCCTCCTCCCTCCTTCCCCCTTCTTTTACACTAAATCCTGACCTCCTTCCAGCTCGACGGCAAACACGTCGTCTTCGGCGAAGTCGTCGAGGGCCTGGAGGTCGTAAGGGCCATCGAGGCGCGGGGCTCCGGCAGCGGCGCGCCGTCTGCGAAGGTTACGATTGCGGAGTCGGGGGTTGTGGAGTAGAGCGGACGAGTGGTGGGGTGCGAGCGAGTGGCGTAGGGTTGGGGGTTGTGCGGCGAGAGGCGGTTAGAAGGATTAAAAGGATTATTTCCAAACCAAAACTGGAGCTATACAAGCAATATAATCACCCCCATACGATCTAGTCCGGTTCTTGTCGGAGTAGAATTCGCGTTCCGCTGGGCGATTGGATTTTGAGAGCCCCACGCATCCTCGGTTGGGGTGCATGCAAGTCGCGGCGACCGCCTTCATCCGTTATGTACTAGCCACCGCATCGTCTACACGAAATCGACCGCACGATCTGACGATGTGGCCCATATCGTATCTTCCATCGGATCCGACGGGTTCAGATGCTAGCGATGTCCTCTGGCGGAGGGGCGACTTGTTAAATTCTTTCCGGACTCAGAGCCGAACTAATTTCCGTCAAGAAGTGAACTGTCAGCTGAGGAAGGGACGAAAAAAGATGCACCAAAATTGCGCTTCGGACTCCGTCTTCCACCTGCCACTGGGCGTGGATGGTAGCTACAAGAGTCTAAGACACCACCTTCGCGTTTATTTCCATTTCACAGTCAACTACTGGATGCTGAGCGCTGAGCCTGAGGCAGAGTGGGATTCTCTCAGGTATCCGTGAGGTTTTGTCTCCGGCACAAGCTGCAGCAGCGGTGCCCCGTCTGCGACGGTCACCATCGCGGAGTCGGGGGAGGAGTAGAGTCGGAGTAAGTAGACGAGTGGAGCGCCTTGGGTGTTTTAGGTGGGGAGTGTGCGGCGAGAGGAGAGGCGGGTACTAAAAGGATCATTTCCAAACCAAATTTAATTGGAGCTCACACATTGTGGGATCTGTGAAGTAGTTGAACATAATTGACCACCCCATCTAATCCGTTCGCGTCCCCTGAATGATTTTGGACCTGAGAGCCGCATGCCACTCGCGGCCCGGGCGACCGCATCCTGGAGAGCATGCACTAGTCTAACATCGAACTGCGCATCATTCAACCTAACCTAACCTGGAAAGAAAAGAAAAAGAAAAAGACATTCCGGGGATTCGAACCCAACTTGATCTGTCTGCCAAGCCGCTGGTCCGCGTTTTCACCACACACCACCCGCGCGCCTGTTTCCATTTTGCGGTTAACTGACAAGTCTGATTCAATCCGTCGGAGTGGATTGTACGTTTTAGGTCGTGAGGCCTGGCCTTGTGTCTCCGACACAAGCCGTATATGCATGATACATGTGTTTGAGTTCCCTCACATCTTCCTGTACGTGGTCGAGCGGGTTTTACCATGGGCGAGGTGCCCATATAATCCCATGATTCCTATCCGGAGTCTCACGCGGCTATGGACCTAGAATCAGTTGGATGAGCTCACCCCTCTCCGCGATTGCTTGGTGTATTCTGGACGACATCCCATTATATGAAGCCGTTCGAAATGAAAGATCGGATTTTTTAGAGCACAAGTCTCATCCCAGCAACCATGGCCACCAGAGTACCAACCAACATCCACACAACCGGTGCCCCACCATTCACTCTCGCTGCGCCTCCTCCAAGCGGAGCACTACCTCCCCCGGAACCCCCGGCGCCTGCACCATTGGCACCAACGGTGAAGATCGGGACGGCGCTGCCCGTGAACGAGGTCACGAATTCGCCCTCCCCCAGCCCACAGAGTGCGCCGCCTTTACCGTCCAATGAGCACGTCTCGTGGATGATGTCGTCTTCGCGCCATACGGTGGCACCCTGCACGATTGTCCCTGAAACGTGTTTGACACATGGTGAGCAAAAGATTCATTCATTCATTCTGGCGCCATGAAGCAAGGAAGGAAATGGACTGACGTGTCACGGCATGAGTGACCCCATTAACACCTTCAACGTCCTGAATGACATATGTCGTCGCCCCATCGGATGATGCGATGCCTCCAATGCTGACAGTAGCGAAGGCAGTGAGGGAGAGACTGCTATGGGACACGGAGCCTAGACTGCTCGGGGACACGGTGGGCTTGGGGGTCGACACACTCGGTATGCTGACACCGGGAGGAAGAGAAAAGCTCGGGATAGAGACGCTCGGGATGGAGACGCTCCGGAATGAGGTGGGGATTGGTTCAACGAGGGTAATGGCTGCGTTGGCGCTTTGGAAGGCTGGGAGGCGTATCAACCAACGATTCAAAGAAGGCAGACGAGACGTACCAAACAAGGAGAAAACAAGAGAAATTGTTGCGTGGGGCTTCATGTTTGACGCTTTTGGTGGGCAGGGAATCGGAGATGGGTGGCCTTGCTTCCCATTAATAAGGAAAAAGAGCGTCTCTAGATAGAAGCGCGCACACACCTGGAATTCATCTGTCCAACGTAGACAGATGAATATGTCTACGTGACGTGATGAATTTGCTCACACCGTGAATTCATTGTAGTCTTTTGTAGACAGATGCTCTGCGCCAACCAAGCTCATACCTCGCTGTAAATTCACTGGCAGGAGACAACCAAATCCACCGCAAGAGTCATCACTGCTGGGAAGAACGACAAGGAAAGACTACGAACGCCACTGAAATATACCTGGATGTCAGTTGCCAATGGTAAGTCGGAAGCTTTGACCCACGTCTTCGCACCCTGAAATAGTGTACAAGACTTAGGACAGGGACGTTGCACCTCGTGTTTATTCACCTCAAAGTGATGCCGGAAGATACTTATCACTCTCTTCTAAAATTATATATGTCCGTCTGTTTTAAGATTACAAGATGCGCCGACGCTTTTCTCCGGCATCCGGGAGGTAGGGGAAATAATATTATAACCACGATATCACAGGAATGAATTGTCGCAAGGGGGAGAAAAAAACAGGCCGCAGATCGACATTGGCTGAGTCACAACATACGCGGCGTAATTATTCGAATCTTGTAAGTTTTGCGGCCAACGAAGAACTAAGAGTGATTTTCAGCAGATTATTCTCGGCAGACAGCTACATGGAGAGCTGCAATTACCACTCCCGAGGGTTCTGGAGAAAAAGTGGCACTGCCCAGAGGGCCTGAATGTGTGTGTTGCTGTGAACACGCATCAGCGAAGGATTTCAACGCCCCGCTTAGTCTCAATTTTTCCCTTGCATGCGCAGCATGCTGCAGGATAGATACTGCCCCGCCACTTGCCTACATACAGCACAGCTCGTGGTGAGCACGCTGGGGCTGACTTGAGTGCAGCACAGTCAAGGCACTGTTGCTATCGGCACTCGTTGCATATCTTTCCCACCGCCAAGTACCGCAAAGTGTCTCAGGGGTAACAGGACCGATGATTATCGGTTTGGAGGTCGCATCCCAAATTTAGGCCTTTTCAAAATTTTATCGGGACTTTGTGGACTTTCCCACGGTTTTTGAGAGTGCAGAAATCGTTTTTTTCGCCGAGGCGGTCACTTTCAATTTTTTGGGTCGAAATTTTGCCAGAATCCTGTCGGGATTACGGGATCCGACTTATTTTGGGATAATCATCGGTCCTGGGGTAACCTCATATTACAGTGGTGCACGTGGGCTCTCGGCCATGTGGCACTTCATTAATTACAGGGAGTTACTTGAGTTTGTAAGGGTTGGGGGAGGGATGGCGGAGTGCGCTGTGAGGTTAGTACTAGTACTGGGGTTTTTCATTCAAATTGACAGTCACGGATCATGCCCCCCTCTGTCGATGTCGAACTTCGGTTGCGGTCACGGGTCACGGCGGTCCTTGTCAAACCTGCCGCTGGTCATGGCGCATCCAAAATCGCCTGAAAAACGCAAAAAAAGCGAAAATTTCCGTGGGATTTGTCGAAAATTTTGGGGGTGTCACGCCAAATGTTGGCTGGGGTCGAAATGCCGAACTTGAAAAAAAGGGTCACACATCACCCCCCTGTCGATTTGAATTAAAAACCCCAGTAGCTCGAAACTAATATGAGTATGTACCTCAGGGGCCTGGTGAATTAAAACTCCGACATGATATAAACAAGGCTGGCAGTTAACCTGCCAGCCACTTTTGATGCTGGTTTCACCAATTCCCGAAAGCTCTCAAAATTTCGGGAGTGCCTAGTCTCATTCACCTGACTTCCTACTTGTAACCTCATTCTAAAGTCTGTTAGTTACCGACCCTTATTATGTAATCTGTTCATTTTGGGAACTCACGTGATCCATCCAGGTGTCAAGTACCAGTTCCTGATCGGGATCCGATGCAGGTCTGAGATACGCCTGAGAGATGAAGTGCGTATAAGCAGGACGAAGGGGTCGAGATGTAGAGGGAAGTATCAGAGTCCGAACAGAATACCAAACCCGTATACTGGAAGGGAAGGGGCTTGGCTTCAGCTCGTGTGCTGCGCCCTTCTCTATGCCTAATGCCCTGATTTCGGAGAGAGACTCGGAGGAGGATAGAAGTCCGAGAGGAGGAGTATAGGGCAGACTAAGTCAATATTCAAACTGAAGTCTAACTACCGACATGGCTTGTATTTATAGGAGAGTAAAGTATTAGTGGGGATATACTGTACTGTTTCGACCAAGTGTTCACAGCCTTGTGACCTGTGACCACCTCTGTTCATTTGCCATCAGTTCATTGGGCTTGGGGACCTGTGACACCTATTTTCAAGTGTTCATTTGTCAAAATGTTCATTTGAGATTGCACATCATGGATGGCGGGGAATCGCGCTTCGACATGTAAATTATTGCATCAGATTATCATCAATCTGATGATCCCATACAAGCAATTTTTCTGTCGCATTTTCTAGGGCCTCATCCTCCTGAATTCCAAAGCGGGATACAAAGGTTCCTGTTCCTCACGGTGGCGAACACATGTGGGTGCAGTAGATGATAGAGCTGTTTGACTCACTGTTTAATGTACTGTGGATCTGTCTGCTTGAAAAATTGTGAAAGTGCCATTCGAAGTCATAAAATTGAGATTCCGGGGAGAAATTTCCATTTTTTAGCTATAAAAATATTTAAACGGCCCACTGTTCAGTTGCGTTGGTAACCTGTGACTACTTTTACCAAGTGTTCAGTTCGGTGGGTGCTGTGATCTGTGACTGAACACTTGGTCGAAATAGTACAGTAATGTAAGTACCGGAGCTTCGGAGTTCCGAGCGGGTCTGTGATGCAAACAAGTCGTTATGAGTCAAGTAAAGTCAAGCTGGCTCGGATATCATCAGTACTCCGACAACTCCGTGATGGAGAAGCATAAAGCGTAACATAGGAGTCAGAGGGAATCATATGCAGTACAAACCAATAGAACAAGGGTGATTGCAGAAAGGCAGTGTCAGACATAATCGGGATCAGAGATCTTCGGAGTCCGATGGCGTCCGAAAAGGATGTGAAGTCACGGCACGTGACACCAGGACGTGATTTCAATGTGTCCCGACCTTCCAAATATATCTGTGACAACAAATTTGTGTTCTAGTTCAGTTCATACAGATGAGTTGAATTTCTTCTACTATCTTCGGGATGTTTACACATTATATTCACCAAATCAACCACATTGATGGGCCATTTAGCTTTATTCGACTTTGAAATCCGAAAATGCCTTGGAATGCTTCTCGAGAGACTATTGCAGGTTGATTGTTTCCAAATCTTTGTTGCAGCCACCTCTGGTTGGTCACGACATGTCCAAGTCGCATTTGTATCCTTCCCAAAATGGATGGATTACATAATAAGGGACAGTAATGGTCATCAGGGCACAGTAACTGTCAGCAACCGCCTCTGGTTCAGCTAAGCAGCAAGTAACCCAACGAGAACCCCAACCAGGATAAACCTGCGAGACGCTAATAGCTCATGTGTTCCCCGAGCAGTAGGACCAATTGTACAGTGTCCTCCCTAGGAGACCATATGTCATAGGTCAGGATGCGAGGTGGAACCCATAATGAGTCAAAGAGGGTATGATATCCACTCAGGTATAAAACCCGGTGTGTGGATGCAACCCGCAATACGATGGATAGGAAGTGGGGCAGGTGGAGACAATGCCCATGTCAAGCCAAGGTAGAAGCCGAGATTAGATGAGGTAGAATCTACTATACATGTAGATTCTACCGAGCTTTATATAGGCTTCAAATAAATTAAAAGTGATTGCGGTCTGTCATGATCAGTTCCTGTACCACAGCATTAAGGAGTGTTAATGCTGATACTCCTGGACTCCTCTGTGTCTGTTTCTGTAGTGTCGGAGGACTTAGGAGACCTGATGTTTGGGTTTCATAGTCCTTAATGTCATTATCTCCAGTGGTTCAAACCCTGATCGGTTTGCAACCAGCCATGCACCTCATGTATGCCTCTGTGTCAGCATAATGCATCTGGGGACTAGGATTCATCTGCACAGGTTCCTAGTCTCTAATGTCTTCTGTATCCCATGACACAGACCGCCCTGGGTCTGCGGCTTTAGAATCCATGGTCAGGTTTCAACCATGAGAAGGTCACGTGGTGGCGTCATGAGAGTCCTGTGCCGCTAAGACATGTCTGTATCCGTACAGACACGTCATGCGAAAAATAGAACCTGGGCAATTCATGACAGTAACTAACAGACTAGGAAGGCCCTGAATAAATCAGAGAATATTCCTACACATGCAGGGGTCATATATAATCATTTCCTACTGCAAAAGTCAAGTGATACACACAGCAGATATCTCAATATGAGATCAGCCTGAAAATTGATCAAAAATTTTGCCTTGACAAGTTCATCACATATTGTCATGGGCACTCTTCTATGTCCCCAAACATTCATAGATTCACATTGCTCAAGATTACATGCTGTGATGCAGTCTTCAAAAATCAGCTGCTGTCTTCCTGATGGATCATGATTACTAGCAGACCATATACGGATACTTGTTTGTCATCCATTTCTGGTCTGTAGCAGAGACTGGAGAAGATGCTGACTTGACAAGGGGGAATTGGTGTTAAAATTTTGTACATGGGGTTGATTTAGGGTGTAAAAGTAGGCGGAAAATCAATATTTCAAGGTTTCACATCAAACAGGGTGGCGGCTCTCAAGATAAAGCGATTTTGATGGCAACATATAATATTTTCCGGGGGGGTTTTTTTTTTTTTTTTCGGAATGTACACCTCATTTGGAGCATTTTTGTGAAAAAATGTCCTGGACCCCCCACCCACATGGGAAACTTATCAAGAAAAAATCTGAAAAATCTGAAATAATAAAAAATTGATTGCCAGCCCCCCATAACCAACTGGATGTCCAATTTTCGAAAGTTGGTTCCCCCATGGACTTGACTGAAACAAATCATTGATCGGCGACTCGGTGTGATGCAAGCATGACCAAATGATGACCAGGTTCAGGTTCCCAACATCCAGGTTGAAAGGCCAAAGTCCACGGAGTTTTGTTCTGTCCAAAGACTCTACAAAATGAAGATGCATTTATTGGATCAGACGGTTTCGATGATATGATTAGGCACAATCGACCCCCTCTAAAATGCAGATCATGTGCCTTGCAGTCACATGCCACAGCGCGTCGCGTCGAATTGAAGTCGAAAGCACGCCAGGAGTATTTGATTAGTGACAGAAATGATAGCAAGAGGCCGGCGAGCGGCAGGTCACAAACAGCAACAGAAAATATAAGACAGAGATTTGTTGAATTTGCAGACATTGAGGGTTGTGTAACTGTGGGCCGGAAGATTAAATAGACGCCATTCCCAAAATGGTAATAAATGCAAGTCACATGGGCTGATTGTAACATTCTCGGTCCTCCCCCCTTTGAAACCCCCCAAATAGGGCACATAAAGAACAAGTTCTGTTTGTGAATAAGAACTAGGTCCTAGAGAGACCCAGGCTCCCAAAATTATGTTCATATAATTGTTCCGTGAATTTTTGATTCAAAAAGAAACTAAGGATTACGACTTGGACGAATTATATACAGTTATAATACTGAGCACGAATCGACAGCCAGTACACATGGGTACAGGCTGGATAAATGGATTGGGATAATGCGTGTGCCCTTGCCGCAAGGGCACTCCGCGTCGGGTGGCAACGCTACGTGATGGGCGAAAGAGAACAAACACGGTCACTTGATGGTGAGTTGAATCATTAGTAACTAAGCGAGCTGGGAAGGGTTATACATCTCAACCGTGCCCGCACCCGCTCCCTGTGGGCAACTCATACTCTCAATACACGGGCGACCCTGGACACGCAGAAGCCACGAGTTCCGTCCTGCGACAGCAATTTCATCTACTATATATTATAATCCCCCGGACACAGAAGGTTCCAAACAGAAACTCTGACATCATACCTTGGGCAGACTCGGACACGGGACGAGCTGTATCCCCGGCTTGATACCGGCATGCTACAAACACGACCACCTTCAAGCTCAACCAACCAGATGTAGCTCATGCCAAGCTCATGCGTGCTACAAGTATCTCTGTGTCTGAGCTCTCTCACTTACAGGTAGATCACTTCAACAAAATGTCAAGCAACTTTCACATAAATTGTAGGACATCGAGTTGAACTTGGGGGCAACGATCCGGGTCATCAACCACTATGTACTTTTTGCTTATACTATGAAATGGACTCCATGAAAGAGTAATAATAAATGTGAACAGATGGGAGGAATTATTATTAACGAGGCACGGAAGCAAGACGAGACCCAACATGACAAGACAATCTGTCAAACAACATGAGCCATTTACGGGAACGTGAATGTGCCTGAGCCACGAACAAGATACGAGGTACGTATTGTTGAAGTGTCTGTCGCCCAGAGACTGCTGACAAGACGATATGGTGACCGGTCGGACGAGACAAGGCCCACCGAGACCGAACCCCACAGAATAAAAGTTTGTGGTGGTGAATCAAGACGAGAACCGACACGACAACCAAGACACAGCTGGAAGGTTCACGGGACAAGAAACTGCCATACACTAGACCCGGGGCAGTGAGACAACGTGTGGACGAGACGAGACAAGATACTGCACCCGCAAAGCGAAACGAGAGCCATGACAACAAAAGGAGCTGCTGAGGAGACACGGCTGCGAGGTTGGTGAGAGTCTGAGACGAGATGAGGGGGCAGTGGGTCTAAATGACTTCTTTTCGTAAATACGGACTTTGCAGAAAGAACATTCGTGCTAGCACAATGACCCGTGAATTTTATTCACGGGTAACACCTAGTTGCTTAATATAATCATCGACTGCGGGTTCGCCGCTCCGGTTCCAGCATCGCTGTGCGGGGCGGCCGAATCGTCGAAGCGATTATTTGACCCATGAATGAATGACCATTTGACCCCAAAATCTCCCACGCAAGCTATGATGAACGCAATACAAAAATTCGTACAAAACCGTGAAACCACCGTTACACATCCAACGTGTTGCTAACCTTTCCATCATTGTCAAAATCCCTAGTAACCGTGACGTGGACGCCTTCCTTGGCTTGCGAAGTTGTTGGGCGGCGGAGCATATGAAGAGGCACACTGTTATTCCCAACTGTGGGCTGCCCCTCTGTGGCGCGGTTGTGCGCCCGGATGATGATGAGATTGAAGGTGATCCCGACGACTTGAACCTCCTGCGTTTCGCCATGAGTGTCGGATGCAATTTGGGTGGGGTACATCGACGACGACTCACCACGTCAGAAACGCCATAGGTCGAGTTGCTGTTGGTAATCTGGGTTATGAACGTCAAGAACGCGATCGTGGTGTACATGAGCCCGGATTCAATAACGATGCGCATCACTTGGTGCAGTCTGCTCTGGCCTCCCTGGGAGGCATTGTACGCGAATCGGGTATTTTCTCGGTCCACGCGCCAGATACGAAATACCAACAGCCCTAAATCCAAAAATAAATCAGGTACGGTCTCCGCGGCATCGATGTGGCTGACTGACCAGTTGTAATGATGTTTTGGACAATCGTCAGCACCCAAAACGAGAGGATGAGAGGGTTCAAGGAGTTTGAGGTGATCAACGTGTGTGAATGGAGAGTCGCCTCGACGCGGAGGATCATCACAGCGCAGGCGGTCCCGCCCAGATAGAGCAATATTGAAAACGCGACGACACGCCACGACTTGGAGTATACCTTCCAGCAGCGGAAGATCTGGGGCCGTATCAAGACACACTCCATCGGAAAGATGAGGAGTCTCACCAGCATTCCATCGCCGAGAGTCGTCTGCCCAAGGACATTGACGGCCTGGAAGTGAAGTCGGTGTCAGACAGAGACGAGGAGATGAAGTGGTTCATTAAACCTTGGTGATGTTGACCCAATCAGAAATGTTCGAAAATTCCTCGGCAGCACCTCCGGAGCCTTTATATAGGACGAAAGCCTGGATATTGTGCAGCAGACCGACCGCAACGTCGAGGGTCGCGAAAGAGCACATGGCGAAAATTACAACAAGCATGGGCCAGTTGAGGTCCGAAAGCCGTCTGCGGTCGAAGTTTTTGCTGAACAATAGGGAGCGTAGGGACAAGAAGAAGGTGACGAGATAGATTCCCCAGAAGACGCTCTCCAGGAATAAGCCAACAATCTGCGCCTCGGTAATGGGAAAGTTCTCAACGGCCATGGCGGGGGTGGGAGTGATGTGCCTACACATACAGCCTCATCTGAGCTTTATGTAGGGGACGGTCAGACGCTGGTACCAGTCGCCGAGACCCATCTGTCGTGATTGCAGCTGCGCGCGCCGTGGCTGCCACCGACAGCGGTATCTGATCTGTCTTCGGCATTCTGCCATTGGTAAACAGACCAGTTAATTTGGCCTCTATCTTCCATGATATGTCCACTGATAGAAGTCCCACAGACAGATAGATCCGCGACCGGACCAGTTGGCAGCTGCCCATTTCATTTCAAGTTCTTCTACAGTTGACTTCCCGGACCTTGATAGAGGCGCCCACTTGATAGATGGCAGGGCAAAAGCCTATATCGCCAAGCTGGTTCAAAGATTGGAGAACATACTTTTGTTTTGTGTGCAACTACTCAAACATGGTGGCCGTCTTTCACCTACTACGCACACACCGCATCCGCGCATGGAATGAGGTTCTTCCCACTCGTCGTCCGTGGGCTCATCTGCCACGGCGTCGTGCGATTTAGCGCCAGCATGTTCACGGGCGCGGGCAATTTGTCGGGTGTGAGCTTCTCGTTCAGTCCCGGACGCGTGAGGACGCCGCCGCTGCCTGCACCGCGCGCCTTTAGATTCGGCGCGGCGAAGGGGATGAATTGGGCTGAGGCTGGAAGTAGGATAAGGTACAATCAGCCAAGCAACATGAAGCCAAGACGGAAACGCACTGAGTGCCCCAGGAACGACCCCTGAGTTGTTGAAGTGCGGGACCTTTTCGGCGGGGACTTGAACATTCTTGTAGCCCGTCTTCTTCGCGATAAAGGAGAACACGTTGCTCACAGAACTATATCAAAGATCAGGATCTGGCAGTTCATCGTTGATAAGCACAGGAAGCGTAGCACGCACGCATTGGTGTCCTGCCTTCCCAGACTCTTCAGCCCCCAATTCGCTTGCACCGTGCTCAGCGACGAGTAGTGCGTGTAGAGCGTGTCGTCGGTGGTGCCCCGTAAGTTGAGCGGGACCGCCGTGCCTGATGTCATATACCGTGTGAGCGATGAAATTTGAGGTAGGAATTGCAATAAATTCCATGAATGGGAAAGGACACTGACCGAGCGCGAGCGTGAAAACCCGATTCTGAATGGCGCCCGTCTCATTTTCGTCAAACGTGAGCAGGATGAGGGTATCCTCGCCGTTGACGCGCGGGTCGGTCAGCAGTGGGACGAACCAGTACTGCAGGAATGACGCAGCAAAGTCGATCGTGGTGTCATGCGCGTCATTGACCTGCAGCGATGCGCAGGAATTCAGTTTCGCGGTAGAGAATACTCAAAGCAGGTCGATGGCCGCACCATATTCGGCGTGACGAATACCCACTGCGGCAGTGTCCCATTCACGACGTCGTTGGCGAAATCGTTGAATGTCCTGATCCGCTTCGCACGACCGGCATCCTGAGAAATCGCGTCGTAGATGACGAGCGGGTTATGTTTGCGGACATAGTACGGGTACGGTGCCGATGCAGGAGAAGCGTAGTTTGGCGCGGAGAACCTGTGGACATAGATAACCAATTCAAAATGAATGGGTGTGGACGATTAGGAAGCCGCACGTGAAGCCGTAAAATGAATCGGCCGCCATATTCTCCTGGTATGTTGCCCATGAAATATCTTTATCCTCGAGCAGATCAACGACGGTGGTGATATTGGAGGGGATGTGATACATGTTGTCGTCGTGCATGCCAAAGAAATCACCTCCAATTGCAGCCACATCTACTCATGTCAAGTCACCGATATGTATTAATTATGAGAATGGCTGGACTGACAGTTGGGCTCTGATGGGTGTGTCACGGAGTTGTAATTGGTGAAGAGAATTCCCTGTTCGGCGAGAGACTCAAAGATCGAGGTCGACGCAGCTGTCTGTCCGCCACGATCAACAACGCCCGGGGGGCCAAAGGAGGACACGAACCTCGAAATCGGTATTTTCCAACCACACCTGGATTATACGATTGAAGACCTTTCCCTTTACGACCTTCTTGTCATTGAGCGTATGATTGGAGAAACTCGTATAGTTAGCGGTCTGCACAAGCGGGTTCCGGGACGGAGGAGCAAAGAGCTGAGCAGTGGCGGCGTAGGCAAGATGCCCCGAGGAGGTGGCAAAGAGGATGGAAGTGAGCAACGCCATGGGTGACATAGTGGGCTTCGGGGCGAGGCAGCGCGAGTCAGGGCGTTAAAAGTGACCCCTCATATCAACAGCGTTACCGGAACGGACTGAATGCATGTCAGAAGTGCCAACAGTCTTTTCTCAGCGCGAGCTCCGATTGGTTGTGGTGTGGGAGTAGAACGGGGGCCGCGTCAACCAGAAGTATGGGTCCCTATGCACGTTCGTGCATGTTCCTGGATATAGATAGGTCTTTCCAGAGCAACGCATGGTCCATGATAGCAGAGCGGCAACTTATTCAGACGTTCCCCAAGCTCTCCGAAATCGACGAGAGCGGAAGGGCGGGGTTTGCGGGTGAATGAATGGGAAGGCAAGGATTCTGAGAGCCTTGTGCTAAGAGAGGATTCAGATATCAGCAGATTTTCACCGTTCATCGAGAAGGCGAGCATGTGACAACTTCATTCTGAGGGACCGCGATGGCCTGACAGTGAAAGCCAGATGGGAATCAGGAGGAAGTAGATGCCGAAAAGCTGTGCTTTGACCACGTGATTCACACTGCTCCTTGAAGTCCTTCTCCTCTACATCACCATGAGTTCTCGAGAACAAGTTCCCAATGAGCTCTGGCTCGATATCTTCCGCTACCTTCCTACAGAAACAATCAAAGAACTCACCTTGACCTACACCAGGTTCAAGGGCATCTCACGCCCGCTTCTTTTCGCCCACTTTGACTTTTACGCCAATGGTATCAGTCAGCGGACTTGCCTTCCTCCCCGAATCTCCCGAGTTCAACCGCCTGCTGGAGCGCCTCGACTTCTGGTGCTCAGACGAAATCGCACCGCACGTTCGTTCCTGCAAAATTCGTCCGTGGCAGAAGATGGCAGTGCTACCGAATGGCTTTCCGGACTCGGCCCACACCCTACTGTTCCTGTTCCTCGAACGTCTGGGACGATTCGCCGGCCTCAAGAGCTTACATGCCCTGCGGGTTTACCTCACGCAGTCTGGCATAGCCAACATGTGCCGCGCCCTGGCTCTGGTCGATATCCAACTCGTTCAGTGCAGCATTGCCCCTGGTCAATGGATCGACACCACCTCCCTTAACTTGGGCGTTTCGAATTTTTCATTCACGGACGGAGTCACCGATGATAGAGCCGTTGGCCTGTGGCTCCCCTTGCTTCGTACGGACTTACTTCGCACGCTGGAATTAGTCTGCCACCCCCCGCATCTTCGGCGAAGATATGGCGGCGATCCCGTCCTTCCCGCATGTGCATAAATTGACCATCACCCTGAATCTTTCGACGATGTCGTACAACCTCGCCATCCTGTCCAAATTCCCCGCCGTTCAGAGTTTATCGATCAGCAGTTGGGGGGAGATACAGGACGGACCAGGGGTGCCAATGGAGCCTTCGGACGTCCTGCCTGTTCTGCGGCGGTACACCGGCTCCTGCGAAACCATTGCTCTATTCGCCCTGCGGTCCACTCTGACCCACCTCTCCATCCAATACTGCCCTACCCACGATTTCACGACACGTTTGCATGATATACAAGGACCAAGCTGTGTCGCTTCGCTCGATGTAACGTTCGACAACCTCGACATGGCCACGCTCGGAACACTGTGCGCGGTTTTTCCGAGCCTGACGGAGCTCCGCATCGACATCACCTGCGAGATCGAGGAAGACGACTTCGTCGACGCCAATGAAACGGTCCGCTTCTAAACCTATAAACATTATCCCTTTCAGCCAATCGACTTTGACTCTACAGGCCACAGAGTTCTTCGCCGAGCTGAAGGATTTCCATACTCTTCCGGGGGAGCTGCAGCGGCTTGCCATTACCTGGAAATTCGAGTACGAGGGCTCTGATGGTGTGCCCTTTGAGCGCGCAATAATACCCGACTTTCCCGAGCTGCGGGACGCGCTAGTGGCGCGC
This sequence comes from Mycena olivaceomarginata, assembly GCA_029378375.1. Classification (NCBI taxonomy): domain Eukaryota; kingdom Fungi; phylum Basidiomycota; class Agaricomycetes; order Agaricales; family Mycenaceae; genus Mycena; species Mycena olivaceomarginata. The sequence continues at coordinate 153,107 of JARKIC010000311.1, read as the reverse complement.
TGCCCCGCCCTGACGACGCTTTGGCTCGACGGCGAGGATTATCTTTTCGATTGGCGTAAGTCGGTGGATGGTGTGGAGAAGGAATTCATCACAGCAGACGAAGGTGAATGTCTTCTGTTCAAAAGCAGTGCACACTCTGAATGGACGTATGAAACAGACGAAGCACGCGAGAGGCGCAAAGAGTCTCCTGCTTTCTGATTGATCCCCCGAGGAAGAGCGTCGGTGAACCACTTCCTACACGCCGTCTCTGTAATTATGCAGTTTCCAAGCGGAGACCTGTTGTTGTATTGGACTTCTGCTTCGCCCTGTTTGCTCGCCAGAATCTATTACTTCTCGATGAGCATCCGAAATCTCAATTCATGCGTATCTTCATAACCAAACTTGTCGGCGGAATTCCCTGCTAAACTTGAAACAGGGGAGTTTCTTATATGCCCATTCGTGCGTTACAGGGAATCCACTTGTCGCCGTATGAGGATTCCGTTACTGATTTGGTCACGACCATCAGCATCCACAGGAGTTGGTGAACGGGAAGCCATCAGCAATCCATTCCGTCGAAACATGACAATTGACCTTGCAGCGGTTGTTTTTCGACATCGGGATTCTTCAAGTTTTGGAGTCACCAGCTGATTGGGAGCCTACATCGCGACTCGGTCTCACCCGCGGGTTTTTCTGAGTCTGACGAACTCCTTCACCTCCCGGGCTAACTTGTAGCCTGGATATTCCACATCAGACGAGATGAGGAGTATCTCCACGAACAAGATCGAATTCATTGGGGAGCTGGGTTGTCGAATTGCGCAGAGCCCCACGAGAACAAGATACAATTTTTAGCTGGCAGGCGCGAAAGCCCCACAAAGCCTCGGAGCTGTCGAATCCTGTTAAATGCGCGTCGTGTTCTTAACTCCTCGTTCCCTCTTCCTCTGATCCCTCCTACACAAAGATATTTCACGATACCGCTTGCGTCAGGAACGAAGGAATCGTATCTTGGGTCCGTTCTCCATTGTGGTGGAGGGCTATCCGTGGGCTTATCGGAATCGAACCTTGCAGCACCTTCCTGAAAAACATCATTTACGGTGAAAATCCCTGCTCTATTACGTGGATCTGTATTGACTGGTGTCGCAGGAGTGTACCTCTCAGCGTTCATGGAATGTTGCACTGTCTTCAGGCGGAAGAGTAGGCGGGATGCAACACAGAAATACTTGATAGTAACTAATGTTGCCGCCACTTGACTTCACTCAAAGTGACTTCAAAGTTTCACTTGGTTTCATGGTTGACTTCACTTCACTTGACTTGGGTATAACCAAGTGACTCAAAGTCACTCGAAGTAGACTCAAGTAGATGAAGTCAGGTCAAATTTTCACAATAGTTCTGGGAGGCAAGGAGCAGGTATATACCAAGATGTATATAAGTAGAACTCAATACAAAGGCTCTGAAACTCCATCGGCAAGTATCAACCACAGCGAAATCATCTCCGTTGTTTTTCTTGGTGGAATGGTGGCAGTGATGTAGTGATTCACGTTGTCCTCGAGGCTTTGAGCAACTCCTGAGTCTCCACCCCTGGCCGAGAAATCAAGTGATTGGGCAACATTACAATACCTCCCTGCAGCCTGTGCAATTCCAGTCTGTGTGGGTGTAGCTGAGTGGGAGCGGTTATGTGGGGGAGGGCATGATTCAATGCCAAATCCAGCAGGAGAGCTGGAGCCGGATGGTGCTTCAGCATCAATATTGACTTCCTTGTATGACTGGAGCTTTTCGGTGGTTGGTCAGAATAAGCAGAATGGCAAACAATAGACAGACTTTATCAAGGATAATCTTCTTGGCCTGGTGCTGCTCTTCCTCCGACCAGTTTTTCCTAATCCATTCAAAGTGAATTGACGGGTTGATAACTACCATGTGTCACCCAAGTCGTTTGAGATGTGGCTGAAGCAGAGCACTTACACATTGCATCAATGTACGCGTCAGTGTCCCCCATTTTATTATAATACTTAGTTGCAATCACAAGACCAGGCCAAATGAATTTCCCAACATTTTCCTGTTGTAAATCAATGTTGGCAAGCATAGCCTGCCAAGCAGACATGAAGAGCTCGAATGAGGGAATAGCACTGGCTAAGACTGAGGTACTCTCAGCAGACATTGTGGTTTGAACAGTATGAGGTTGCTAAAAGGAATATTAGAGAGGCAGTAGACAAATTAGGCAACACAAAAACCTGAAGGATCAACTCAATCAATTCCAACCAATTCCAGTGTTTGGTTTCCAGTTGATGGTGAAAGGAATGAGCATCTTTGTTCCCAGCAAGAAACTTGACAACAGGCTAAAAAAACCGCATGAGCTTCAGTGTTCTTTGAAGTAAGTCAACATGCCTGCTGCAGATAGCGGAGCCAACGCAACATGTAAAAGACAGAGTCCCACCGTGTTTTAACATTTAAAACGTGACCGGCACTCAATATTTTGCCCAGATATTCGATAGGTAGGAATGAGGGTAGATGGATGGTAAACAGCCCAAAAGTGCGCCGCCACCTGTATCCAAAAATGCTCGAAACAACATCACCCAATAATGTGTCCAGATAATTCGCTGGTAGCAGAAGCAAGAGATAGAATTCAGTATACTGTACAGCTTAAACAAGTTCCTGCCACCTCTCTCAATCAAACTGATTACCGTATACTATAATTTCGTTCAATCTGAACTCCCACGTGACAAGTGACATGGTTCAACATATTCAATCTTTCGACACCGGCCAAATTTTGGCGTGACACCCCAAAGATTTCGATGTTTGAACCCAATTTTTCTTTTTTTCGCGTTTTTTCTGGTTTTCAGGCCATTTTGGGGTCTGCATGACGGTTTAGATGTTTGACAAGTCCCTCGTGATGCATAACCTCAACCAAATTTCGATAGAGGGGCCCATGATGCATAAGTGATTTGAACAAAATTATATGGTAGATTCCAAGTGCTTACATTGCCGCCAGTTAAGATGTTATGTTGATAATAAGTTAATAACATGAATGGAACCTTTTCATCCTCTTCTGACTTGGACAAAACTCTAAAAACAATTTCTCTGTCTCTACAACATCAACAATGCCATGGGATACACGCTCCATCGATACACAGACTGAAGGACTGCATCCAATGGTGAAAATTAGACTCCTGAGCAGTTGAAAATGACTCGCAAGCACTTGTAACCGACATTCAGAAAATTCAGACATAATATCTCACTCAAGTGGACTTGAGTGACTTGAAGTTGACTTGCACTCACTTCAAGTGAACCAAAGTCTGGTGCTCTGACTTCACTTGACTCAACTCAAGTCTACTTCCCCAAGTCCACTTGGAGACTTCAAGTCAAAGTCACGGTAACATTAGTTGAGGATGTCGTACGGCGATACTGGGATCAGTATCGGTACCATGCGCCTTGGACAGCGTAACCCGACGACAACGCAACGCAGACATGCGAGCTGGACCACAGCACCACCGTGTGCACAGTCGCTGCCAGCGCGGTTCAAGTGCACCTGAGCTGCGAGACAGACAAGCGGCCATGAGTTTCACATTGGGAAGGATGCAGCCAAGGTTATGGTGTAACAAGGATTGTGATAGAGGTGCTGTGTGTGTAAGAATCTCATGTTTGGCCAGATACACTGCATTCAGACCCCCCCGTAGGCACAGATGTGCCTACGTTCGCAGATCCCTGCCGAGATGCGTCTATCCAAGCCGAGGTTGGTTTACGTTGGTCTAGTATGTCTGCCTACACAAGGCCTGCCCACGTTGGCAGATCCCGGCTGACGGTGGTGTGCCTATTGTGGCTGACCCTGGCCGACCTGAGTCCGCCTATTCCGGCCGGAACAGGTAGACCAACCTCGGCAGGGATCGGCAGATGGATTGGCAAAGGTCGGTGTGGTCTGCCTACACATATGCCTACTGGGATCCGGCAGACCTGTGCCTACGGGGGGGTCTAAATGCAGTGATACGTAGCCGTACGCGTCTCGATGAGGACAACGCCACACGGCAGTGATCGCAAGTGCGAGAGACGAGTTCAAACGACGACCTATATAGGATCGTATCCACGAAATCCGGAGCCACTGGCGTGTATTGTTTCATATTTTATACACCTGCGTGGTCGGGACGCACATCTAGCGGTACAGCTTACAAGCATGTTAGCAAGATAGGGGGAGGTTATGTAACTCCATCATTTCCAATGACGTCGTTTGCTCCTGGCCAAGGGGTGTCTACTAAAAAAATGATTAAAATCCACTGGTACTGTGGTCTACGATTTGGCTTTTGATCCCAGCTACTCGGCAAGTCCGAACCCATCAATTTGAGTCGAGCTGGTCTGCGACGTGTTTAAGCACGCTCTCGTAGCATGTGGGTTATATTGAGCTCAAAAATTTTATTCCCTCTTTTGTAACACTATAAATATGTATGGTAGCATAAAAATAATTTTAACTGCATGTTCTCCAGGGTTTTGTAGGGGTGTGCCGGTCTGACTCTAAAAACTCAGGCCTGTTTCAGGCAAAGATGGGTTCACCTGAGCACAGGCAGCTCAGCGTGTCACCCCACGAACACGTCACGGACCAGCGCGACTCAAATTGAGGGAATTGATGGGGCCAGACTTGCCGAGCAGTTGGGATCAAAAGCCAAATAGTAGACCCCAGTACCAGTGGATTTTAATCATTTTTTTAGTAGACCCCCCTTTGCTCCTGGCCACCATCCTCATTGTCTCGCAAACCAACTTCTGATTGGCACTGCCGTTCGTTCACTTGCCCTTTTAATTCCTTGCTCGCAATCGAGTTCACGATCACTCTCGTCGAGCCATTGCCCAAATGCATCTTGCCTTGGACATTTCTGAGATCGTGGAGCTGATATTTTTGCATCTTTACCCCGAGAGTTGGACCGAGGGCGCCGAGTCCTTCAGGCGTGGAATGTCTCCAGGCCTTCGTAACCTCGCTGTTGTAGCGCGAACTTGCAGAGCCTTTTTCGATTCCGCAATCCATCACTTATGGAAATCTGTACCTCTCCAGACACTCATATTCTGTACAATGCCCGCCGACCTGTGGACATTTGCGTATTATGTCACTGTAGGTCATCACACAACTCTGGAATAAATCCGCTCAACTGCACCAGAGCCAGAATCGCCCCATCCGAGAGGCGGATTGGGAGCGCACATATCTTTCCCACACACAATATTGACCAGCATTGAGACGTTTTCGTGGAATTACCAGGGCGATGCAATGCATATGACCTACAGCTCCCTCCTCTGCCCCACCATCACCACAATTTCGCTCTGATCCATCCTCCCTGGTTTATTTGTCTCTCCCCCGCCTGGCGAGCTGATGCCCCAATTTAAAATATGTATCCATCGGTAGCTTTCATGCGGGTACACAACCGGTTCCTGACACAGATCTGTTCAATATCTCAGATTTAGTTTGCAGGCTGGAATCTCCGACATCAATACCCGTCCCTTTCCTGGATGGACGGGCTTTGGATCGTATTTCTCGTGTTTCAACCCTCCGGATATTGTAATTGACCACTCTGCCCCAAATGTCAAACCTGGTCCCCCCAAAGCCAAGCCGAATTTCCCGTGCTCACCGATCTATCACTTGGAGGCGACATCGTTTCCATGGCGAAGCTCCTCCGCTTGTGTCTCAGTACTTAGCTCATTTATCTGTGTATTCTTCTTCCCACTACTGCCACATTGGATGAGGTCCATGATCTCTGTGCCATGCTTTCCTCTGTTGAAACGGCGTAACATAAATGCGCGGCATCTAGGGCTAATTTTGTGATTTCCTATGACCAGTATTTATACAACGGGAAGCAACTAGCACTTCTGTTGTTACTAGCATACCAGCTAGTACGCAGACCACTTGTTAGGTGATATAAAGGAGAGTCAGAGCGAGCCCTAACGGCTGACTGTAGCACGAGGCTGCACTAGTGTGATGCGCTAGCTGCTAGCTGAGTGTACAAACAACCGGGGATTAAACCACTGCCTATACATTCATGAGACATGACCTAGGAGACTCTAGTAGTCCAGAGATGACTTGGGACGGCACTAGTGAGGATCTAGCAGACGGATATCTACGATGGAAGTACAGCTAGGGGACTACGCCTTGAGCTAGGAAGCACGGCACGGTAACCGGTGGTACTATCTAATCTCTAGATAAGCGACTAGACAGCGCTAGGCGGAACAACCCAACTAGTGACCGGCTAGGGCTTTGACAAAGACATACCACGACATACGAGATGAGGCAGTACACGGCTAGTGCCCGATCTGGGCAGCTAGGGCGAAGGGGAATAGCCAGTCGGCTATTGGAACGGAGCTAGGGACGATCGTACAGCCTGTACCGATGACCAGAGGGCGGATCAACATTCTGACCAACGAGCTATGACCATTTGATGTCGGTCGCAACACTCCGTCGCCTAGATGTAATAGATTGATGCTCTGACAGAGTAGAGATGACCTAGACCACACCATCCCTAGGTTCCTAGCAGTGTTGTTGTTGGCGGTTGCATATTGCTAGTACGTTGTAGAGTGTGTTGTTAGAAGCCTATAAATCAAACTTGTGTTTGTTCAAACCTGCTGGTCGCATACTACGGCCCGGACCCGAACTCACAAAGAGAAGCACTTAGATCTTTGGAGGTAGATTGGTTGTGGTTGGTTGTTTTGGGTGTTTGTTTGCAATACCTATCAATTAGCTATTCCTAGTCATATAAGAAGTGCACTGTTTCACCGTATCGCACAACACTCTCGCAGATCTGACGATCAGTGTTCCCCACCACACCTTGAACCCGATTATCTCTGCGTTGCACAGCTTCTGCCGCCAATCTCTACATATCCTCTTATTTTTCCAGCCTCGTATCCGTGACCATTAGCTGGTCCTCTGGCATCGAGTTGGTTAACACTACGGTCTCCGATCTCGCATGCACATGGCCTCAGATCGAGCTATTTATGCTTATCGGACGCATGGCCGCGTCGGCACAGCCGGCTATCACACTGGCATGGCTCGCCTCCTTTCCTCTGCGGCTTTTTCCCCTGTCTCGCGAAGATAGACACAGCGGATAGGAGCGACTGCCCGCTGGACGCCCAGCGCGATGAGGTGATTGACCGTTGGGAGGCGGTGGAGGCGCATTTGAAACTGCACTTGCGTTTGGCAGCAAGCAGGACACCGGCGGGAACCCACAGGTGGATTTCGATCTAGGTATCAAACGAGATCCGTGTCGGGTAGTGGCCCACGGCACCCACAAATTGACAATGATCATGAGGAAGATGAGTATCTTGGTATCACACACACTGTGGGAGCGTTTGACTTGTGGAATTTCCCTCTGTTGATCTCCACCAAGTACTTCCTGCCGTGTGTGGCCTGGGGAGTGGAATTTCTCGGCTGTTTCAGTAGCGACCCCTCTTGAGGAATCTCGAAGCGGCGCTGAGTAACGGAAAAGTCCATAGGGAGCGAGAGGGATGGAAATCTTGAGATTGAACGGCTTCTAGGAGGCTTGCACATCTGCTTGTGATTTGTCCAGTCCTATTGGACATCAGTGGCATGCACATAACCTGAGGAAGACGGATTTACTGCGACCTGGAATTCCTTCGTACAGTATCGGGGTTTATAGGTGTCCTCACATTTTCCAGCACCCTTGGAACGAGATATCAGGTGATAAATGACGAAGAGCATTTCCGTTTTCTTGTCTGTCCCACTACTTCCACCCGAGGGCGTGAACCGGCGCGAACAAAATCCCTATAAATCTACATTTTCTCATCTTCTGTGTTCGCTGAGCCACCTATGTCTTGTGAGCGCAGCGGTGTTGCATCAGGAAGACTACTGAATTATACACCGGGGGCAGCCAACAACACATGTGAACACCGCATGCGTTACATGCATGTGGTTCCCATATGGAAGAAAGGCTACAAAGTTGCCTTTACCAGACTAAGGGCGGCTTTGTTGCATGCTTTGTTCTCCAGTGCAGGGGAATAAAGCATGCAACAAAGCCCCACTTTGCTTGTTAAAGGCACCTTTGTGGGCTTTGTTCCGACTGCAAGCCATGTGCGTGTAACGCACTTGGTTTTCACATGCCTCACTGGTTGCCCCCGGTGTTAGTGACATCCTCACAAGTTCTGCCACTTGTTCGCCTCTCAAAAAGGTGGGACTTGGACTTGTAAATGTGCATCAATGAAGAGGTCAACATAGATGTGACAGGGTGTCCGGTAAAAGTTGTGTTTAGATCGTGATCTGCCCAACCACTGTGTACATCCAAATCTGGTTTGTATTCCCGGCGACACACTGCCAGATCTGCAGCGGGGTGCGGTTCGCCTTGATTCCATCCATCAAATCCAGACACATGACTCCGTTCGCCGGCTTCGAGATGCTGAGCTGGATCTTGGGGGCGCTGGGGGCATTGGGACCACCCCAGGACTGGTATGGAGACTCGTCTTCACCGCCGTCGGCCGATTTATTGAGGACAACCTTGCAGCCATTGACGAGCTCACAGTTGGCCTCTCCGAGGGAAGCGATATCAAGTGCCCACTCGGAGCCGTCGGCGGGGTTGGTCATCCGGGGTGAAGTACCATTCCTGTGTGGTGGATCCGTTGCAGTCAAAGCTGTTAACCTCTTGGGTGAGCACTGACTGCGAGTGACAGCCCGAGACAATGTATATGTACATGTCTGCTGCAGTGCCCACGACAAATGCTCTGCCCAGGACACCAACAGACTTGGTCATGTTGCCATTGGGATGGATCATGTATACGTTCTGCATGGCACGGCCGGTCAGCTGGGTTGGCGCAGCTGCGGCGACAGAGACGAGAGCGAGAGCGAAAAGTGAGGGACACAGGAGAATGGCTGTAGAGTGGCACAAGGGCAGTGATGCAATGGGGGTTAAGAGGAAAGAGTGCTTGATCATTTCATCAAAACATCAACATGGGCACAGACCATGGCACGTGCTGATGCAGATGTCTCGTTGGTCGACAGTCCTTCACTCCAGTGATGAGCTGGAACCTGCAAGGCTTAGAACAAAGCTCAGAAATACTAAAAAACCAAGGAAGTTTCGGAAGGAACACCAAAGAAGATTGAAAAACACTGAGGATGACCATAGATACTCAAAGCTTATCTATGTGATAGCAGATGCATGATGGTGGATCTGCTCTCATAATGTATTCCTCAGACAGATATTTAAATTGCAAGTGCCCACCAGAGTGCAACAAAATGATCGACACTCGCAAGCTGAATAAGACACGGTGAAATGCTTGCTCAGTGTCTACAACAGCAGTACTAGTTTATTCAAGACCCAACGAGCAGAATGCGAGTTGCTTGATTAAGGCAAAAACACAACTACTAACCAAATCCCAACTACTTTCCCCTTGAATGGTTTAGACTGTGCTGCCGAGTACGGGTCTTTGGAACGCTTTAAGAAGGTTCAAGGAGCACAGATAATCCAACAAAGGTTGCGAGGAACACACCTGTTTTAAGAGGTCTAGTCTGAAGTGCAAGGGTTGATTTAGAGTATTAGACCTCTTTGAGCAATGCCAAACAAGTGCCTAAGCCAACAAATCGAGTTTACAGCAATTGGCAGTACCCAAGGCGCGAATCAGAAAATGGCCATTTTGGATTTGTGCGACCAATTTGCCCATAACTCGGCGGGATCTTCACCAATTGAGCTGAAACTTAACTAGATAATTCGGCCTAACTCATACGCTATTAGTGATAGAAAAATATCAGCGAAATAAATATATTTTTCACCGTGTATCATATTGGCCTCTTCCGACCGTTGAATCCGGTTACTGAGCTCAAATTTCGTCCAAACAATGTAAATTCTTGGGAGAGGCTATATATGAGTGCGCAATGTATTGTCATAGAGCCAAAAGTATCAATATATTTCTCACTGACCTTCCTTCCTCTTCCGAGGGCACTTTTGTGCAGTTCAAAGAGAAGGCACTTTATCTCCACAAAATTTGGGTCAAATGGCGAAATAAAACGACTCAGAGGGTCGCAGCACACCTATCTAGAGGTCTGAAAAAAAGATCCACACAAAAACGCGTGTTGTGCATGCTAATTAGAGCGCATCGGGTCGCGTCCATTTTTCAGCCACCATCATCGGCTGCCGTGATTTCATCAGTCGTGTCATGTCGTGTCGTCACTGTCTGTCGCATCGTTTTCCCTCAGCTGCAGATGTATGGCCAATAAGAAGAGCCTTGCAGACGCTTGAACGCGCAGACAGCAACTAAAAACTACTTCTCAGTCTGAAACACACCTGGAGTCCAGTCCCTTATCCTCCTCGAAGTCTGAGCTGCCCCTGGAATTCCCCACTTCTCCGACTCCCATGGCACCTCCCTCCGACGATGATGATGCTTTCCCCTCATCTCTGGCTGCGCCAGCGCATACCACTCTGTCCACAAAGCGCAAATCAGTCTGTGATACTGAGACATCTGATGGTCCCGATGCTGCTCTGCCTGCCAAGAAGAAGCCGGGGCCCAAACCCAAGCCTAAGAAGACTTCGGACACCGAGGATAGCGGGGAAGACAGTGATCCCCACACCTGTCAGAAAGAAGCCTGGCCCCAGACCAAAGAACAAAGCGAAAGGACCAAAAGCAGTAAAATCTAAAAGTGCGTCTTTATTCCCTGACTGTTTGTGCCCGTGGGCTAATTCCATGGTCGAGAAGCTGCTGATTTAGAGGGAGATGAAATCGAGGCCGTCTCTGAGCCCGTGACATTGCCAAGTACGCCTTCTCAGCCCAACGTCGGAAGTTTCTGACAGATTGACAGAAAACATCCTCATGATCCCAGCGGCTGCGACCGACGGAAACCAGCGTGTCCCCATGAAACCCACGTTCTCATTTAAGGATGCTCTTGAGATAATCCATGAAACCATTGGTTGCGTCGGTGTCGGGCGCAAACCCACCCTGGCATACAAGTTCTCGACTGCTAAACAGAATGCCATGACGATCAGTCTTTGTAACGATGTGGACTGGGAGGGCCTGGTCACTGACGCCGTTGCAAAGATGAAAACAAAGAAGGATATTAGCGTGGAAATTTTTGCGCTTCCCGAAAATGTGAGATTTTTTATTTTCTGTTTCTTTTTCGGGCCGCAACTAACTCTTACCAGTATATGCTGTCTCTTCGCGCCAAGAACAAGAAGAAGACCACAACTGCCAAAGGTAAAGGTGGTAAGGCGAAGCTTACTGTTATGGACCTTGACAACAACGACTCCGAGGAGGGGGAGGACGACTCCGAGGATGTGGGAGCCGCTGAGAAGAAAGCCTTGTCCGAGCTCGAGACTGAGTACCGTAAATGTGTGCGTTGCGGTCCAACAGTCATGTGCAAGATTGACCGGACCGGAAACCATGTCGCCTTGACCTTTCCGCAACGTCGTGCATGGGCTGTTATGTTAGCCTGGTAAGAATCGATCTATTCCATGGGATTATCACTCACTGCTGTTTGATTTAGGCATGCGGAACTATCAAGGTTACTAAATCCACTCCGCCCCAGAGCGAATTGTTCAGCATGTTCCACGGAAAAGCCAAGGCTCCAAGCCCACCTTCAGGTCCGGCTCCTGCTCCATATTCCTACTACCCTCCGATGCCTCCCCACGGTTATGGCTTTCCAGGCTTTCCGGGTTATCCCCAGATGCCGGCTGCTCCTCCCGCCCCTACGCATCATGCTGTCATGTCGAGTGATCCCCCGGATGATCCCGGGAGCTACCCATCCGTCATTGGCTTTATCGACACTCTCGTTGCCAAGGTTCCCCAGCGGGCGTCACTTCCGGATGCTGGCGAGATGCTTGATTCTCTGCACTACTTTGACATCAACGAAATTGTGACGCTTACGGTTGAGGAACTTGGAACCAATAAATTTGGGAATGTTCTTGTGGGCAATGCACAGTATCTACTAACGCAGGCAAAGAAGGAGGTGAAGCGTTTGGATAAAGAAGCACGTCGTGCTCGGGCCTAATACATTGGTATCTCAAACTGTATATTCAAATCTTGGAACGTATCTCAAATTGTATATCTATATCTTGGAACGTAAAGTCACGACAGGCGCAAACTAGTAATGCAATGTAGTATTGGACTACAAATACCCTGAGTGATGGAACCAGCCACGCGAGGCCTCAGCGGTTACTTGACTCATAGCATTGTACAAGTAGACCTACGGTGCAGCCTTGTCGTCACCTTCGCAGATCCGCCTAAATTCCTGTCCGTTGCGTCGGATGTGGTATTTGATCCAAGAAAAACATTCCTCAATGGGATTGAAATCTGGAGAATACGGGGGCAGGTAAAGAAGCTTGATGTGTCTGCAGATAAAGCCGTCAGTGATTGAAATGTGGTAAGAGTAAGGAACAGACTTTGCAGTGCACATTTGCTCAACTTCTTTGACATGATGGATGCGGCAGTTGTCAAGGATGAGCACACTTTGCGGGGCTGGGTATGGGTTCATGACTTCGAGTAGGCCCTCCAGCCAGTCGACGAATTGTTCACCGTCATAACCACCAATTTTCACGTGAGTGTAAATGAGGCCATTAACGGTGATTGCAGGCAAAAGTGAATACCTATTCTGCCCGAATGAATGAGGTTTCAAGCAACTGTCAATAAATGTCCGCACCGTGTTCCGCGCACAAAATTGCGTGATTTGATAGCCCGGAGTCCTTTGTATGACCAGCCGTTGTTGCGGTAAGTGGTCAAAATATTGACTGCAGCTTCATCTGCGGTCACAAGATACTCTGCCGGGTACCTACCCACCTCCAGCGCGAATTCACGGCGAGCCGTTTCACACCGTTCAGCGGCGGGCTTAGAAAGCTGTAAACAGTTAGATATGCTGGTAATCGTATCTGAAAGACTTGCCTGCTTTGATGTCATTCCGAGCCGTTTGAGGGTGCGACTGATTGTCCGCAATGAGACCTCGATTCCGTGAACACATTGGAGTTGATCTTGTATTTCATCAAGGAACAGATCCAGGGAATGGTCAAGCATCCCGAGCATCATCTAAGATTTTTTAGATAGGAATCATCAGTTGTGTTATTACGCACATCGACGGAGTCTCTCGACATCAATGGAGCTCTTCCCGAGCGTGTACGCTGCCTGGCAACTTCTCCAATTTCATTCCAAACCTGGCAGACGCGCTGTACGACGCGTAGAGGCATGTCAAGCATGATTGCAATCTCAGTAGAACTCAGATGGAGCTTTTGAGCCATGTGTATGACACACTGTTTCAAGTCATGCGAGTAGTGGTGTCTGAGGGGAACTGCACGCTGTTTTCGTCCCATAGGAGTGAGCAGTAGGTCGGAAAGAAGGACACGCGTCTTCTGATTGTCACTTGTGACATGACATGTCCGAGTTAGGGGCGGACCGCCAGGAGAACAAATTACTAGGGAATCAAGCCTAGTAGTGCAAAGAACGAATAATCTCCGTCGATTCCAGAGCCATGCAGAAGTATATTTGCTTTACTAGCAAGAGGAACATGCTTCATTCATCACATGGCTAACGATTCATTGTTCAATGGACATGGTTCACTTCTCTAATCTAAGAGAAATTGAGAGCCGAAGAAAGTTCTAGGTCCCAGTCCCAGGGCCTGTGACATGTGCTAGTAACGAGAAACTGGATGAAATGAGTCTAAACTCAAGGTAACAGCGGGGTGCACACACCGGGAACCACGAACAAAGAAAGCAGGTAAAGGCCTCAATTTTCCGGTGCCATTGGCTTTGAATAGACGACGAGGCCCAGAGGTTGTCTCTGGAACAATATCTGCCTGGATATGGCCAGGTCCGCTGACGGTACTGGCGACTACAACCTGGAGGAATCAGCAGCAGCAAGAGAGGGTAAGATAGTTGAGGACTTGTACTGGTTTTGGGGTTCTTTGAGCCATGGTTGAATTCAAAACTGGGGTAGAAGGGAACAGAGTGGTGGAGAAAGAAAGACACGCGTCGCGACAGTGACGACACGACATGACTGATGAAAACACGGCAGCCGATGATGGTGGCTGAAAATGGACGCGACCCGATGTGCTCTAATTAGCATGCACAACACGCGTTTTTGTGTGGCTCTTTTTTGCAAACCTCTAGATAGGTGTGCTGCAACCCTCTGAGTCGTTTCATTTCGCCATTTGACCCAAATTTCGTGGAGATAAAGTGCATTCTCTTTGAACTGCACAAAAGTGCCCTCGGAAGAGGAAGGAAGGTCAGTGAAAAATATATTGATACTTTTGGCTCTATGACAATACATTGCGCACTCATATGTAGCCTCTCCCAAGAATTTACATTGTTTGGACGAAATTTGTGCTCGGTAACCGGATTTGACGGTTGGAAGAGGCCAATATGATACACGGTGAAAAATATAATTATTTCGCTGATATTTTTCTATCACTAATAGCGTATGAATTAGGCCGAATTATCTAGCTAAGTTTCAGCTCAATTGGTGAAGATCCCGGCGAGTTATGAGCAAATTGGTCGCGCAAATCCAAAATGGCCCAAAATGGCCATTTTCTGATTCGCGCCTTTGGTACTGCCAATTGCTGTAAAAGCTTTAGAAGCTTAAGCCAACAATCCCAATCCTAACAAGGTGCCGTGTTCCCAAATCCCAAACAATAAGCCTTCCAAGGCTACTGTAGTGCAGTGCTGTGTTCTCAATCCTAATAAGCTCTCTCTAGCTTCTTAACCGTTCCCAATCCCAAGATCCCGAGTCAACAATTGATATTGAGTTACTTGTGCAGACGAAACAAAACTTCTTAACAAAGTCAGTCCTGGGTGACAAGTCCTGAATCTCCATCATTTATCAAGCAGTATCCGGTAAAGGCTACTGCTCTTAGGGACAGAAAGTCCTATCCACGCCAAAACCTCCTCCTTATATACTGTACAATTATGCTTACAATACGATGATTATTCTACTCGCTGGTATATGAGTAAGGTGTCTGTAGTTAATCATGTGTAGGTAAATATATAGGATCCTCGTGTGTCGACCCCTTTGCACTTGAGTGTGTCTGGTGTGACTGCTTCCTGTTCGATTATGTAGACAGTTCCATCTTCTATTCTCGTGTCCCCTGTTCAGGACCTTCAGTTTTAGGTAGACGCAGGTGCTGGCTCTGAGCCAGTACTTTAATGAGCCCACACCACCAAGTGGTTGTGGAGATATGTGAGTTACTGTCCTGACCTGGTCCAGGTAACCAAATCAGGATGACAACAATGATCAGATAGTTGATAAGCGAGGTCCAACCACAGCCAGGGTAACCGGTTACTGTTAAACCCCCGAGTCACCTGATCTGTCGCGCAAGGCTCTGTTTGTAAATCAAGCACAACAAAGTACTTGAACACCTCTAAAAAAGACCCCACAGTAGTGCCCCAGATCATCAGAGAGGATGATTAATATTGCCCATGTTGTTTGTGGGCCCCACAATGCCTTGCTTAAGCAGCAATGCTTAATCTTGGCAATTAAACCCTTAATCATAGATGTCAACTAGTATGAACTTTCCAGTTGATACATCCCAGGTGGACGTGATTAAGGTCCTCATGCAGGATCAAGCCCTGATTAGCCATATAGGACTTATACTAATCCTTTGGAGCAGCACACTATGTGATTAAGGTAGAAATCGGCAAATTCCTTGCTATTTCACCCTTGGTCCGTTTCACGGCTTATCAACGGATGAGACCAGATATCAAAAGATGCCACCATATCAGGTGAAAGCTGATGGCAATCAAATCACAATCCTTATCGGGCTCAAACCGGTGACTGAAAATTTCCTGATGACTCACTTCCATCACAGCTCTGCAACAAATGCTCTTCGAGCGCACACACTCGCACCCACACTCGGAGCAGTTCCCACACAAGCGTGGCCCACCCACCAGCAGCACCCTCCACAGCAGAAGTCTGTCGCAGCAGCAGCAGGAGTCTGTTGCAGCAGCAGCAGGCTAGTCATGTTTCTCAGTGTCCTTGTTCTCTGTGGGGATTTGGAGTTGGGTAGTTGTGTATTTTCTGCCTCTGCTCCTTTACCCAAACGGGAATTTGATTTGCAGCATCTTTTGGCAAAAAGTGTTTTTTGCTATGATATGCTATGCAAGCTGCCGCCACGGCACTGTAGGCTACAAAAGTGAGTGGTAATGTATTGAAACTAGAAGACTAGAAGGGTTAGGCTGAGATTTGGGTGGCAGCGCAGGCACCGTGCAACGTGTCTTGCGGTTAGGTTGTGTGGAGATGCAGATCAAACTGCGCCTGCTGTGTCAACACTGTAAACAGCTGCTTCACCAAGAAGAACGATGATGTGGAGCTGTTCTTGTTGTTCAGCACCACAAGCATCAACACCGGCTGCAGCGACACCAGTGAGCTTGCCCCCGACCCACATCCTTGGCCATGATCATGAACGTGTGCCACACATCATTCAGCGCACCCACAGGTGTCATCACAAGCTGCACGTACAGCACCTACTCTGCGGCATGGAAGTGCTGCCACGGACTCACCAGCAACTTGATTGAGTCACCTGTCGGCCCCACTGTGGACACTGTTGGTGTGTTCGTGGATCCGACGATGTGTGCACGAACAGGGGCAGAGACAAGAAGTGCTCATGCACCATGCACTGGATCTGCGGTGTTGTGGGCACACTAGGTGGGAGGCCTGCAACAACGTGGGGGTGGCACTCGGGTGTTGTTGGTATTGTTTGTTGGTGTTGTTGCTGGGCATTTCTTGGGGGCATGAAGGCATCGGTCACAGCCCACGGCGAGCATCGATATTCATGGTGGCGTGGTTCGTAAAGAGGGTCATGGCAGGTAGGAGGGAGGTGTCGTGGATAGGGGTTGGGGAAGAGGGCCAGGATGCCAGACAACCAAACATTGTTTGGGCTTCGGCTTGAGCTTGTTGCTGAGATTCAATGTGCTGTCAGCAGAGGGCATTAGGAGGCAGTGCTTATCCCAAAAAGGAAGTGGAGTGGAGGTGGAAAGTATTGAGTGGAGTTGGGTGTGGCCACACATTTGCTCAATGACATCTGCCTTGTCTTCCTGCTCCTTCCCTTGTCCTCCTGTTGAGGTGCTTGCCTTTTCGGCCAACCTACCAAAATCCCCCACAATATCCCCTGCCCACCCCAGCTCTGGCCCCTCATACACCCCGCCTGCTCCTGCCCCCACTTCCTCTGGTCCCCTACCTGCCACCACCAACGGCGTGGGCTTGCACCCCGGCCCACCAAACCTGCAACAGAATGGGGCGGGACCAGTAGAAGGGAGCCCGAAGGTGCAGGCACCGGCACGGCCACCGTCGTGCGACGAGCGCCAAGAACATGAGGAGAGGAGGGAGGAGCGGAGGGGTGGGAGTCCCGAGTAGATGGGGGAGGTGTCGCAAAAAAAATCCCGTGTGGACTTTTGTTTCATGTATATTTAATTTTTTTTCTTTCTTCCCTTGACGTTCTTATTACTTTCTTCATTCTTCCGTCGCCACCTCTATTTTTTACTCGTCATTTTTGTTATGTTTTTCTCACCTCATACACTGTATTCCTCCCAAACACCCATCCTCTCCTTGATACCTCGCTGTGTTTCCCAGGAATGGTGAAAATGTGTGGGGCATGAACCGTAATGCAAATTCATGCATCTGTTCCGGATCACCAACATTTGCAAGGTGCTGGCACTCCGCATTTGGCGTGGTGCATATCTTTTGCATCCATAACTTCAAAAGTTTGTCCGGGGTGTCAAGTGGGGGTGGCAGTTGCCCATCAAGTAAGCCACTGGTCAAAAATACTGGAAAGATGGAGGGCTTTAAGGCTGAAGTCACTAGAGCCGCTCATTGTGGAAGCAGAGCAAAAGAAGGGAGAAAAAAAGAGTAATTGCGGACTTTGCTGATGGCAGCTGTGTTCCAGCTTCTGCCGAAATGCCGTGAACAATAATTTCGCATAGTGTGTTTGTAGCTCGAGTTAGCACAGTCCACAAGGAATGAGGGCACCCTCAGCACAAAAATTGCTAGGGGAAGTGAACCAACAACATTGTGATTCAATTATCGTCATAAAATGTTCAAGGGCCTCAGAATCATCAAGTCAATTGGGCCCTCACAAGGTCTACAAAATATTATCAAAGAATGTTCACTTGTTAGTCAGTCGGATCGAATTTTTCACCCTCATCCCCTTCCCTGTCAGTGCTGTCGAAATCCCGGCCTTGAGGATCGGCGGATCTGGAGTTTCATCAACCAATGAAGGAAGCATAGAGAGAGTGATTGTGACAATGTATGGACTATGGACGCAGCTGAGAGGCACTGCGAGATACGATGACTTACTGTACATTGATATATTTCATTAGTTCACAATAGGTAGATGATCCGAGATCACTACTTACCTAATCTTATCTTACTTTGCTGCAAACCTTTATGTCGTGAAGCCCGAGATCCACCAAGGCGAACCACCTCAATGTGTTAGACCCCCTGTATGGCTGAGCATCCATATAACTGCTCTGTGGCCCCCACATTACAGGGGTCTGTCTCTGGCTTCCTCTGGCTTCACGACCAGGGACAACACTACTGCAGGAGCGCTCCATAGCATCTCCTGCCTTCATAGCTGTGCCGGAATCAATGTCCGTGCGCACGTCACCTCTAGCACAGCGAAGCCTCAAAGACCCACATCACAGTGATTCCATACCACGCCAAAACTCCATAAGCGAAATTAATATCATGTTGCCACTCCTTCTCTCTCAGTTCAACAAGCTCTGGAAGGGATGCCTCCACCTCTCTCCATGCTTGGGAAAAATCCCAGCACCAAATCAGCATCAATGTCAAGAAAATTTCCATTGGTGGGCCTGACTTCCTTCACATTCATGAAGATAGACGAGAAGAATTGCACAACATGAATGTGTCGTGGATCTGTGAGTGCCCGACTGCGAAGGAGATGAGACTCTCCTATGCGATGTGCCGTGGCTCTGGGGCGGTCCCCACGGTGTAGGGATGGAGGTAACATCCAGAGTGATTTCGAGTTTCTGAAAATTGGGACAGCTCTCTGACAGGGCTTGGAGGCCCAGCAGCGATGCCCACGGGAGATTGGGCTGAGCATCTGTCTTCAGCACAAGTTCTTTGAGGTAAGGCCAGGCTAGCACCATTGTGATGTCATCGAGGTCGAATCCTGTTGGGACATGGATGGATACGATGACCAGATTGGCGATGTGGAGATGACGAAGCACATTGGCAGGATGCATGGAGGATGGAGGATAAGTCACCACAATGTTGACCTTGAACAATTCAAGCTTCAGCACTTGGAGACAGTTGTGCGCACAATGAAGCGCCAGAGCGTGGTATAGGTCTCCAATATCCTTTTGTGACGGATAGGAATTAAGGGAGACACTGATGACTTGAGCAGGGATTGTTTGAACATGCGCACAAAACCGGTTTAATTGCCCAATATCGCCCTGCCAAACGTCGAACTCTGCCTCGCAGAGGTTGGTGAAGAGCATTTGATCGGCAACACCGTTGAATGAAATTGATGGGGGAATCTCGATGTGCAGCGTTTCGAGAGTGCGAAGTTGGCCAAGATGCCCAAAGGCACGGAGGTAAATGGTGGCCATTTTGAGGGATTGGACCTGCGTCAGGGCACGAATCAAACTTGAACGCGCGGTGTAAAGAGTGGAAGAATCCACCACAACTGGGTTGATGGAGTGCAGATCAAGTGCAATTAGCATAGGATATCCGGAAGCAAAGGTGTCAAGTAGGGCTGCGGACTGGCCATCCTCAATGCCGATGGATGAAATCCAGGGACCAGTGAAGAGGTCTACGAAAGGAAAGGCTTCGCTGGAGTGATTCCAGTCAATACACTCCAGATTTGGAAGCAAATAGTCTCCGGGGACCGCCTTGCAGAAACGTTTCCAGGATGGGCACCAGGTCAGGGAAGCATAAATCATATGCACATTCAACACAGGCCAGAGACTTGATTCTGTAGGAGTACTTCAATACCCTGTCCCAATCTGAGTGGATAATGGGGCGGGTAGGTCGCTGAGGGCGAGGGGAGTTGGCAATCAGAGCACTTCAGTGAATTCGGTCGCATTTCTCACCAAGCTCGTCAACACCCTCGTGCTGGCATCCATGTCAACGGTTTCCCAAAGATCTGGCATTCAGGGCGGGCTCGTGAAATATGAGACATGTGCAGGCAAGCACCACCAGGTCTCGAGAGTCCTTGACGCGAGTCAACGGGGTCCAGGTGGCGCAAAATCCAATCCACGATCTTGGGGCTTCCTAAAGCGTGGTGGATGGGTCCCAACAATGTGCAAGATGAATCGCAGCAAAGAGGAGGAAAAGGACTCTGCGACAGGAGGGTGAACGACTGATGGAGGGAAGAAAGAAGAATCAAGATACTTACGTAGTGCTGACGACAACAATCAAACATCATGTGATACTTCGCGTCGTGTAGACAGTGACTGTTTTTAACCAATGTTGGAGTAACAACCGAAACACCAATGCACTGCCTATTCGTCATGTGGTCACAATGTGACATTACACATCAGTGGCTTCTTTCTGACTCCTTCTGACTCATCTTCTGACTTGACTCATACGGACTCATACTGACTCTCCCTGACTCAGACAGAGTCATATTACGTTACCCCTTATATCCGTATGACTCCCTTGTTTTGTATTTAAGCCGTAGCTTTTGAATCGAGACCTCTGCGCGTTTGCAGAGGGTCACTGTGCATCGGGCCGATTTCCAACACAAATGCGCGTACACGCATACCCTCGATCGACTCAGCACTCGCTGCCATTGTCTGGATTTCGTCGACGATCGTCTTCCAGACTCTTACTGTCGAAAGCCCTCCACGATGACGGAGGCAAGCCGAAAGTCCTCCACGACGACGGAGGCAAGCCGAAAGTCTTCCACGACGACGGAAGCAAGTTGAAAGCCCTTCACGACGACGAAGGCAGAAGAGAAAGCCCTTGCGACAACAAGGCACCGACACCCCTCATTGACGACGAGGGAGAAAGCCCTTGCGACAACAAGGCACCGACACCCTTCATTGACGACGAAGGAGAAAGCCCTCGTGATGTCGAGGCATCGATACCCTTCATCGACGACGAAGGAGACCTCGCACGGATTTTGATCCGTTATTTTTGATTCACTCGTTCATCACCACCATCACTCCTCGACTTGATTTCTATGATGGCCAATGACCGCTACATTTTTGCGCGACTCGGAAGCATCAACTATGCCAACGACTGGAATGTTCGCATGGAGGCAGTGCTCATACAGAAGCAGCTGTGGGGCATGATTCAGATTTTGGTGGACCAAACCAAATCTGATGGGACGGTGAAGACCGAGACAGAGATGGAGACAGAACGGAGAGCCTTGATCGCCACACGAGACCCAGTGAAGATGGCCAAAGCTTGTGCCGAGCTTGTGTGCATTGAGCCCAGCCAGCTCGCACATATGACTTCTCGTGATCCCATGATCATTTGGGAGGATCTCGAGTGTGTACACCATGCTGCTGGTTTCGCCACCAGTCTCGCTCTTGGTCGCCATTTCAAGTCGGATTGTCCTGAGCGCCTGCGCTGGGAAGAGTCGAAGAAGAAGAGCACTGATACCACTGCTGTTGCAGAATACGACTCCGATGGATATGACGGAGTCTGGTAAACACCCTGTCAAGTTTCTGGGGGTGTGCCTTGGTGCTATCGCTTGTGGGGGTGTGTTGGAGTAACAACCGAAACACCAATGCACTGCCTATTCGTCATGTGGTCACAATGTGACATTACACATCAGTGGCTTCTTTCTGACTCCTTCTGACTCATCTTCTGACTTGACTCATACGGACTCATACTGACTCTCCCTGACTCAGACAGAGTCATATTACGTTACCCCTTATATCCGTATGACTCCCTTGTTTTGTATTTAAGCCGTAGCTTTTGAATCGAGACCTCTGCGCGTTTGCAGAGGGTCACTGTGCATCGGGCCGATTTCCAACAACCAAAGGGGTTGCCTGCGCAGAATTCAAAGAAAGGGTTGCATTTGGCATCAATGGATTATTCTATTGAGAAACCCCGCTTCCAAGGAAAACCCTCTGGAAACCTCAGCTCGAAAAATAATGCTATTTAGAAACCTGGATTCTCAGGGGTTTCTCGCTGGCGGGTGTCCAGAAAGACCGCCGGCGCGGTTGATGAACGCAATCACCTGACTCGCATTGATTTGTATAAGCCGCCGTTGAATTGTTCATGAGAGAGAGATTTTGTAGCAACAGTTCAACATGAATGAAACACAAAAAACCAATTAATACTGTAGTATTTTGACCGAATTGGCAAAGCCAAAAAAGTGTTCCAACTTGGATGAAGGCATGGTATCTGCCGTGCACAAATGGGCGACCAGGGTGCGAGCGCCGAGCGGATTCCACTGCAATTTTGTTGTTGTTAAAATGTAAATCTAGTGAGGTAAGTGAAAACCAAATTGGAGCACATTGCTTACCTTGGAGAAATAATGTGCCTTAGTGACAGCTTTCTTCGCGACTGAGCGAGCATCTTCGGATGCTCCAGCTCTTGTTGGACTGGAACGAGATCAGAATGGCGACAACAACGACAACTAGAGAAGTGGCATCCCACAAATTCTACACAAAATTTGGACCGAGGAGCCTCCGAGCTGAAGCAACACTGACCGACATGCCGAGGGTGTCAAAAAAAGCGAGCAGTGATTCCAGCAGGTTGTATGTCGTATTAGTGAAGGTGTCCAAGTGTGATCGCTGATCCGGACATCCGGCCAACATCAGAGGGGTTCCTCAATAGTGATTTCAAGGGGATGCCCCAAAAGGTGGGGTTTCCCTTGGAAGCGGGGTTTCTCAATAGAATAATCCAGCATCGAATAACATGAAGATGGTATGCTTTCCGCTCTCCCAGGCCTTTTGGCAGAGTTCAGCGGCTGGGTGACAAGTCTGAGCTTCTCGAAGTCGAACAATCAGCTGGCAAACCCCAAAAATAGAGACGGGAAATCGGGAATTTCCTGAGTGCTGGAGCGGGACCACACTAGGGGCTTTTCCTTCAGTCATAGATACGATACATCTTGAACCAAGGGGAAGGGGAAAAACGGGCCTCCCGCAAATTCATCTTCCCCATAAATAAGTGTGAGAGCTGAACTCTCATCAGACTCCACTGGGAAGAAGGAATCTTGGTGGTGATCAAATTGCCCTTGTGACTTATAGCCGCTCAGTCTCTATATAATGTTGGAATACAGGTCACACAGAACGCTCAGAAATCCAGGATATATTCGAGGCTGGTAGAAGAGCGTCGGGGGGGATACAAGAATGCTACAGGATACGTCGATAAGGTAGAATATAAGCACAGAGTGGACAGAGAGGGGGGTAGGCAAGGGAACAGAGTGCGAGATATCGGATATGACGGCGGGGTTCTCAGAGTAGGCGGCACACGACGATCCCACTTTCAACATATAAGACCGCCAGTGTCGACGATTATCCCAGGCTCTCCTCCCCTCAACTTTCACATATCCCATCTCCGGCTCCCGCAGAAAAGACCCCTTCTTCACCATCAGTGTGCATAAGGTGCCTCCTGGGATCTCAAAGAAAGACTTCGAGGCGAAAACAGATGCACTCATGGATAATCTTGTGGGGGTCGCCCGCACCCACAAGATGATCAACATTGTAACCATTTCATCAACCGCGTGCAGATCTTACAGAACAACCGACACGACCTTCATCTTAGAGCGGTGGGGTTACCCGATCCTCAGTCCTGTGTTTGTAATTACAGCGGAGGGCGAGGTATGCCTACAGTTTACCACATTCAGTGTCCAAACACATCTTCACAAAATACTGGCAGAGTGCTGACATGCAGTCTGACATATACATTTCGGTCCACAATTCCCCTTGGTGGCCAACCTGTATTTGTAGTTCTTCAAGGATCCCGAGTTCAAGCGCCTGATGAAGGAGGCCGAAAATTGGGGCTTTCACCTTGACGCCTGGATTTCCTCGGCCAATATCTTCACCTGGGTCGACTTGCCTGGCACCACGGCGGAGGGGACCTGTTTAATGATGGCTATGAACCTCCCCCTCATATGCCCTCCAAGGAGTTCCCAGAGAAATTGGGAGCATTTGCAGACCACTGTCTGGCTCTCCCTGCCCTACAGAGGAGTGTGGTCAAACACACAACAGTTCGTCAATTCCCTTACCTTGGCATCATAATTCTGACCGCCCGGCTGGCACCTCAGTGGCATCTAAACAAAACTTTGGTGCCGTCGGTGCAGGGGCTTGGTCACTCCGCAGTCCCGCCCGCTGTCATTAGAGAGCTTGAGCCCAAGCGGCATACCGCTTTTAGGTTGTGCAAAAAGCGGCATGCCACTTTTTTCTTTTTTCTTCTAAAGGGCATTAACAAGGTGCAACAGCATCAGGGTGTGTGAATTTGAGGTGCACACAAAAAGTTGTAAAAAAAGCGGCACACCGCTTTTTGCACAACCTAAAAGCGGCATGCCGCTTGGGCTCAAGCTCTCTATTATCATGGTGGAATTCAAGGTATGAGCACTCGGTATCAATGCCTTGACTTTCCGATTTATCACGGTCTCACTGCATTCCGTGAGTCCCTAGATGGGCCTAGCCATGCCGAAATCTAGTCCCACTGAGCCGGCTAGACAGCGCCTAGACAGCGCCTAGACACTCGGCTAAGCTGTCGAGGCGCTGCTAGCCGGCTCGGCGGGACTAGATTTCGGCATATCTAGGGACCAGCGGAATGCAGTGAGATCTGGTCTAGAATGTCGACCAGTTCGTTGAGGTGAAAGAAACTCCCACGATGCCTACCGTGGAAGCTGAAACACCTCTGCAGATGATCATGGCTCCGGAAATCCCAAAGGTTGTGGGCGAGAACATGCAAGATTTCCTTTCTGGCAGTCACATCTTCATGGCCAATGTCATTAGGAAGATACCGAACGTCTGACGGCGATACCTGTGCCATCTTGTGTAGTCCTCTGAAGTTGGGGTCCCATCGTTGTTCTATCTCCGCTGTAATTGTACTGTCCTGTAAACGGGTCGTGCTGATTGAAATCCGAGGAGAAAAACACCTCACCACTTGGGTTGAATTTCAACACTGCAGGTGGGGACATCGAATTAAATGCCTGGCCACTATCACATTGTAAGGCTTCTGTACCGTCGCGACTGTCACACCTAGGACTTTTTATTGGCCGGAGGTCAACCACGTATCTAATGCGGAGGGATCTGACGCCGGGAATCTCATAGTACTAGGGCATCAGTACAAGGTGTACGCCTGGATGTCACATTTATTAGCTGGAGGTTAACTACGCATCTAATGCGGAGGGATCTGACGCCGAGAATCTCATAGTACTAGGGTAGTCTCGTGACCAGCCTCTTATGACATCCCAAAGGGAACCTCTTACCACAGGGTTCCCTTTGGGATGTCATAAGAGGCTGGTCACGAGACTAGTACTAGGGCATCAGTACGAGGTACGCCTGGATGTCACATTTCAGCAAGTCCTCCAATCAGTTTGAGGGAAACGACTTATTCATTGATTTATTCTTCATAGTGTGTTCCGTGGATTGGGTCTAGCGAAAAGTAACGAGGTTGGACTTGGCGCCAAACCATCGGGAGATCAGTGACAGTGATGGATCGGGATTTGCCTCATCACTTGCAAACGGCCACGATGACCCACACTCCTGCTCTGGAACTCCCATACGAGCTCATTTCCCGGATATTCATTTCTTGTCTCCCACTTCGCCGCCGTGTCCGACCCCATCGAAACCGAGCGCCATTGAATTTAACTGCCACTTGCAGCCAGTGGCGTGCCGTGGCAATCGCGACTCCACAACTCTGGATCTCCATTCATCGGCATTTCTGTGGTAGAGATGCCTACGACGGCATTCCAATCCTTTTCGGACACACTCCCGCGGAGCCTCTGGACGATCATACTGCTGCTGCCCTCATGGATCTGTGGTTCACTCGTGCAACAGACCACCCCTTATCGATTTCTTGATTTGTGTCAAGAATCACTCACTGCCCGACCAGATATTGACCATCCTGGCGAAGTATTTCAGCCAATGGGGCCGAATGAACTCGGGATCCCTTTCGTTGACGGCCTCTTCTTCAATGAAGTCATCGGGCCGTTCCCTTCACTCCAGAGCGTAACTATCCAGACCACAGATAGCTTCGACCGATTTTCTGGGGTTAGCTTTCATTCGGTCGAAATTCTCCCCGTCTGAGATCCCTACGGCTTATGGACAAAAGCTTCACACCATACCGTTCAAGGACTTTGTCGACATCCCGCACACCATAACGGCGCTACGCATGTCGAGCGAAAACATCATATCACCCGCGATGATGGCCGCTCACTTTGCAGCGCTCTTGGGCCATCTCCCACACCTCTTCCACCTCGATTTCTCATCTCTCTTGGCACGGTTGCTGCCATCTACTTTCAGGGTGGAGGCATGCTAAGAGAGCCTTCTCATTGACAGCGAACGTATCTTGGACTATCTCACCATCCCCACACTCAAAAATCTGGGTGTATGCCCTCTGGACGGCGCTCCGGTCGTCGCATTCCTCTCCCATTCCCAATGCCGTCTTACCAGCTTGACTCTTGGATTATATGAGAACACAGTCACGACCATCTTCGCCAGCTGCCTGGCGGCGGTCCCTCACCTAGATACACTGCAGCTTATATGCCGGGCAATAGTGCCAAGTGCTGCAGCGCGCTGACCTCATCCCCCCAGCTGCCCAACCTCATCATCCTAAGTCGAGTGCGCATCCCTCCGTACGCCAAGTGGATTGCGCTCCTGGAGACGCGCCAAACGACGCTGCTACACGTCGAGCTGCACACGCGCCATCGGCACGCACATGTACGCTGCCGCACACCGCCTCCGCTGGCACATATCGAGGGACAGCTGGCGACCCTACCAGAGGGCGGGATGACTGCGTGTCATGACGCCGGGATATGGCCCTGGAATGCAGCGGATAGAGACCCCGCCGGAGACTTTGGTATGTGTTTTTTTCGCGGCGCTTTTCAATTGGGTCTTGGACTGATCATTTCGGCCAGACAGCATTCCTTTTGGATCGCGTGTAATGCCCACGCATCTGTTCTCACCCTTCTGACCATTCCCTGTTTGTCTATCGCAAGAGCCAGTCTTGTCGTCTAGTCGGATCTCATAATCTATTAAGTAGCTCGTTCCACCTTTCTCTCTCTCTCAAGAGCCGACGCGCAATCAGCAAGGGACTCTCAGAAACTAGTTGAATAGTCCGCGAATTGCGTTCTTTCCCCTCTTCGGACGGTGGAGGTAAGCCACGTTGGATAATGTCTTCTAAATGGATCTGTATCGAATATCATATACATCAGGTCACCCATGTGCGAAATCATCTCCGATGGCTCAGGTGCTTCGGAGTAGTTGGAGAATTTGAAGCTCGGCTGTTCGTGTTCAGGGACTCTACTAATCAATTCTCCCCACAATTCGAGGGCTTTGGGAGTTCAGCCGAACGCCGAGAAGACTGAAACTTCGAGTCCGAGGTATTGTCCATGCGACACTTCCTCATAGCAGGGGACTTAAGTCTTGGAAACTAACAGGTGCGTCACGAAACTGGAACTAGTCCGAAAATTTGACAAATCGGACATCCAAATCCCGCCAACTTCTCCGCTGTGGGTCCGCCCCGCATCATTGATTTACGGCCGTTGCTGAATCTCGAGAAATTGCTTCTGATTCATTAATATCATGTCCACGGCAGAACGGTGTTTCCAAATGATGTTCGTTCGCATTGGACTTCATGTTGCGGACTGGCAGCTGTATTCGGGGCTACGAGAGTGCAGAGACGCGAAGTGGTGGAGTAGCTTTACTCTACTGGAGTCCAAACTTAGAGCTACTCCACCCTTCCATTCAGGCATACTCAATTACGACAGATTGCTGCTTCCCTGTTTGGGGTTTGATTTGTCCTTCCACAGCTGTCGACCTGTCTCCCTCTTCCGGGGGACTCGGCACGGGGCTGGTTCCCAAGGACGCAAGTTTGATTCCGCCATAACTGACAGCTGCGGGCCCGCAATTTCGAAGGTTGGCTCGGAAAATGACTTTCTAGATTCATTCGATGCACCCAACATTGAACAAGCTTAAGTACATTTCTGTTTGCGCGGCTCGAGCTGCTGGAGGGAGGTTTTCTTTTGCTGGGCCTGGCGATCCCGCAAGCGGGTGGGCATATAGAATTTGAAAAGAACCTTGATTAGATCGTCGAGAGCATAATGAATCACAAATACGTACATCCGGACGCGTACGCCCACATGTGATATCAGTTAATTAATCCGCTTGTAAAGAATGCGGTTCGACGATGACTGATTATTCTCCAAAAAGTCTAACTAACGTCGGCTGGCTGGTACTGTACAATATTCACCCGGAAGGAAATTATCCCAGAACGACTCAATATAACTTATTGTCACTTTTGAGGATGCATCCAGTCCGCAGGTAAAGTCGCATCTACCGGGCAAATGATTTTCCTGAGACAGCGACGTGATGCGCCCCGCGTATCAGCGGCACTGAGCGGCATCGCATGTTGTTTGCGCGGTCGTTGCTCCGACCGTCGTTGACTGCTCCGATTGTTGCGGGAGTCGTGTTGCGGCGCGGTTTTGTGGCGCCTTCTCTCCACGCAGAGATTAATATCATTAATGGCCTCTAACCACAGCCAAATTTGTTCTGATTCCTGTAACCGAAGAGAACCGAAGTAAATTTAGCGCCCAGATTTGCAGCGCGTGTAGCGTGTGATCATCTGCCCAAAAAGTACTAAGGCACTGCCCGACGGCCATGACCGAAGAACTTCCGAGAAATGTATCACCGTGATGTCCCTTAAGAAGGACAGTGGTGGGAAGGCGAGCTGTTCCCTCTCCTTCACGTCGTTGTGGGTGCCATGGTCGATGTCGATGTCCCCGCAACTCTCGGGGCGCTGCTCGTCGGGGTGCCGTTGCCCTGGTGTGCGTCTGTCTGCTCGTTTCTGCGTGGTGATTTCTGTGCTCACATAACAAAATCGCAGTCTGAGCGGAATCGTTACCGTACAATGCATCATCTTCTACAAGCTGTACCCCAATGAGATCAGGATACGCAGTTTAATGGTGCGTGCTCTGCCTGGATGACGGACGATCGACTGAGTTCTATGCTAGGTCCTTGCCGTATGGTGAGAGCACTTGGGTATTCGTCCGAACGTTCTCTTGATGACATGAGTTCACAGGCTGCTGGATCTCTTGCATTCCGCGTTCATTGTCGCGTCTCTCTTTAAATATTTCATCGACTTTTTTGGTGATATGTGCGCAATCTGAACCTGCGTGTGCGCTTCGACTGACGGTCTCCAAGGTCACGAATTGGATTCATCCCACCGTGCGTTCCCTCCTACCGATCCTACTCCTGGCACTAATTTGAATCACGACAGGTCCATTGCTGTATGCCACATATTTTTCTGGGGGCCGATTGCAAGGCTGACGATGGAATCTAGTTGTCGATAGTAGTCACGGTGCGTACCACAATATCTGCCGCTCATACTTGACTCTTACAACACTATCCAAGGCGATCCAAACTTTAATCGCCCACTGGTGCGTTCCTGCTTAGATTCCAGGCCCATTCCCTCATTTTTCGTTTCAGGTACTTCGCGCACAAGATCTACAGATGTACGAGTTCTTCGCGCCGCTATTGGGCGCGTATCTGACCGTTCCTCAGCAAGCGCAAAGAACTGGTGGGTAACAGGTCCCATCGTGCGTTGCCCATCCTCGGTCTCTACCCCCTTTATTGATGAGTCTTTAGGTCCTACTGGCGTTCCTACGACTTTGTGAGCTCCCCGGTTCCTCTTGGCGGCATGGCATCTGATTCACCCCTGCCCATCAGTCGCTGCGTCTGGTGTGTCGCTCGTTCCCTCTCTCATAAACTCAACTAATCGACCTCTGTCTAGTTTCCACCACCGAGATGTGCGTTTTTATAACTCACCGCCTATTCATCCTTCACCTGAGACGTGTTTCACAGGATCCGCCTCCACCGATACTCTGCATTTAACGAGAAATACCCCGGCGTGCGTCTTCCGATTCTTGCTTGTATGTCCCATTCCAATGGGCGCATTTATTCGTAGTGGATCTTCACGACCGGCCTTTCCCTCTCCGCCTCTGTGGATATCATGATCACGGGCTGGCTGTGCTACTTCCTGCAGAAGATGCGTCGTCGAACGGCGTCGAATCCGTGCGTGCTTCATCCCCCGCCTGCTCCAGGAATAAGACCAAACTCAATGTTGCGCCCAGGATGGCGCACGTCGTAAACACCCTGACGCTGTACACGCTCGAGAATGGGTTCCTGACTTGGTGCGAGATCTGCGATCTTCCGGCCGGCGATTCATGCTGACACTCATCATCTGCCCTGACCTGCAGCGTCACAACCACTGCCTCCCTGATATGTGTCAGTCTGATCCACCCTCCGCTCCATCCCTCATCCGAGTATTCAACTGATGATGTGATTCTATTCTTCCAGTGGCTGACAATGCCTGACAACCTCGTTTTCCTGGGCCTGCATTTCGTGATCGGGAAATGTGAATTTGCATCAAATGTCTATTTTCCGACCACTGATGGTTGCAGTGTACGCCAACTCCCTCCTAATCTCGCTCAACACGCGGAAGGAGCTGCGCGAGATGCGCTGGAATAAGCCCGAGTGGGACCCTTCAGTCCCGGTCCTCACAGCGGATGATTTTACGATTCCCACCCGCACGTACGGGTATGGCGCCACAACGTCGTTGACCATGTCGGTGAGTGATGTCCCCACTCCCTGGTCGGAGATACGCCATAATACCCACTTAAAACCGTGTTTTTCAGTCCCCGAGCGCCGCGTATCGTCCCGCGTTCAAGGTACAGCCTTCCATTCCATCCCAAACCTAACTGACGATCTCCAGGTCAACCCACGCATTCTGCCCTCCCAGCTCGAAATCAGCGTCGAGCGGCGAGTCGAGCGCACATCAGACGAGCTGTCGGACATCATCCGGCAGGACTCATATGGCCAG
Source organism: Mycena olivaceomarginata (assembly GCA_029378375.1). Lineage (NCBI taxonomy): Eukaryota > Fungi > Basidiomycota > Agaricomycetes > Agaricales > Mycenaceae > Mycena > Mycena olivaceomarginata. The sequence goes on along the minus strand of JARKIC010000311.1, from coordinate 122,225 downwards.
CGCTACCAATACCATCGGCCCCGGTCACCGCGCCACACCTCCGAGCACATGCGCTCGCTGCCCTGAAAGAGGCACCTTGCTATCTCAATATCTCGCGACAATATCCACTGTCCATGTTTATTGTATCCGCGTTATGCAGGGCCGCTCGCATTTAGGTCCCGGATCCGAGCGACCGCGCCTAACCTTACCTTCATTGCATATATCACGCCATTTAATCCCAGTCACCTACGGAGCGCCGTGTGCATCTACGCTATTCCATTCCGCATACCTACCGTATTGCCACACCGTCGCTCGCAATGTACCACTACTGTACCGCATATTTTTATTACTTGTTAATGTCAATGTCGTCCGTCGTGCATCAAATGGATGGATGAATGATCATGCGAAGATGATGTTGGTATAGGTGTGGGATGGTAAACTTCCCCAATGTCCCTGCACGTCGAGCTGTCCGTGGATTATTGTAGTCTCTTGTAGACAGACGCTATATACTAACCAAGCTCGTACCTCGCTGTATAGGATTTATCGAGTCACCCATGGACGAGCGCTTTAGACTTGCGGCATAACAAAATATTCCCAGCCAAATTTTAGTCGTAGGCAGCAGAAAAAAAACTCGTCTCACACATTATTCGTTTGCAGCAAGGTTTGCAACTTATTCACTTGAGTTTAACGGTGGAAATACAGTGTTGCACAGAGGGCCAAAATTCCTGACAGCATTACTTACTCTAATTCAATCATCCTGAAGCTCTGGCACTTATTCTATCGTGCTGTTATACCTCTAAGTAACTGCGTATGCACCTCGATTTCCGAGGGTGAACCAATTCAACACGCGTGAGAAAAGATTCAAAGTCCGACCATTCCATAAAGCAGTACCACGTGCCCGGCAGGTGATCGTCTCCCCTTTCGAATTGACTAACGAGTTCTTCCAGTGGATTCCCTGTTGCGAAATTCAGCCACTGCCCGCGCACGATTCTGCTAAAATGCGTGTAAAAAAATCATCTCCAATCTCAAACGATTGTCACGGCGGACGGGATACGGAGGCTGCGTTCGATAGATCTGGTCGCGCGGTACGATATCACTTGTGGACGAGCAGCTGACTGATTCTTTCCAAGGGTTCCTCCTGCGCAGAATGTCAAAGGTACGTGTATTTGACCTGTTTGCGTACATCTATTGACATGCTTGATAGACTCAAACTGAGATGCGACAGAAAAGGCCCTCCCTGTGGATCGTGTGGTATGATTCTTTCCCTCGACGGCCGTGCTCCATTAATTTGGTTAGTTCATCGAGGATGCGAGAGTATCTGCCCTGAAGGTCTGGCTGTTACTTGTTCCTCCGTCCATCTAATTAACCTCGTTTATCTTCAGGGACATTAATTTCCACCGGTCGGGGCAAGCGGTATGGTAAACATGGATCCGAAACCCAACCTAACACCGGACAGATCCGTAATGTCCCACGTTCAGAAACTGAACACCGTCATCACCGAGATGGGGGAACGAGTTCGCCAGTTGCAGGATGCTCTCGTTGCCGTTGGAGTCCCGCCACAGAAACAGAAGCTCTACATCACAACTGACACCAGGCATCTTTCAGATTCCACGCCGGCGCAGAAGGGTGAAGCATTCGGCTCAATGAGCGTCAATGGAGACGGAAATTCTCTATATTTTGGTCCCACCGCCGGATGCGCGGTATGTCACGACAAATGACCGAGGACTTCGCTAACAGACTTGCCTTCAGGCGGTGTTCGCCGTGAGCATCCGTGTAGCAGCGCACTAGGCCACTCATACTTACTTCAACTTCCCTCCAGTCCAAACACAACTCGGAAGGCAGCTCTTCTCGAGGAGAACGATTCTTTTTCACAGCCATCACGGAATCGTTTTCGTCGGACCAAACTTCGCGCTGGGACGTAGATCTAGCACTGGACCAACTATGTGCGCACCTCCCTCTGGAACAACGGGCCTGGAATCTATGCGACACCTATTATCGAAACGGGTGCTGGACTGGGATGCCGGTCATGCAAGCACAGACTGTAGAGCTCCTCTCCCTGATCTACCACAATATTGGAACCGAAGATGGCCGTCAACCTACGGCAACGGCAACTGCCCAGCAAATGACAGTTCTCTACCTTATCTTCGCGCTTGCAGCTTTGGTCGATCTGGACCTTCCTCCGTACAGCCCAGAGGCCGACCAATACTTCGATCTGGCTTGTGCGGCGATGTCCGTTAAATCGCTGTTCGAAGATCCCCAGGTGGAAACAGTCCAGGCGCTGACATTGTTCGCCTGCTACTACGGTCATGGTGGGCCAAGATTTAGCATGGACGGGGCATGGGTGATGATATCTCTTGCTTCCCAAATTTCGCAACGAGTCAGCGATTTCTCCAAGTCCAGCGCACACGTTGATACTGACTGGATTAATTTAACAGCTCGGGCTGTGTAATTCTTTCGTTGTCTCCTGTTCATATTCTTAACGGTAAATTAGATCGCGAAAGCTTCGGCGTAAAACTCCCGGGCAGATTGTTGAACCGGTGTCGAGCATGGACCTTGTTATTCCTAGAATTCGGTACTGATGCTCCACTTTCAGATTCTATTTTGGGAGACATATTTCATCGAAACGATCTATGTGTGTATACTCATACTTATCACTCGAACTTACTGATTATCCGTACCGCAAGGGACTTTCTCTTGGGCGCCCCACGGGGACATTGCTTTCGAATGTTAGCTGTCCATTCCCGCCAGACGAACTTGACGATGCACATCCGTTCGTCAAACTATTTCCGGGATGTCTGTAATTTCTGCCGTTTTCTCATTCTATTAGCTCACTTGTATTTCAGATCTTCATACCCGCTGGGGTTATACCAAGAATGTGCGCTGGTAGTGAAGGCACTTGGAAATGGGCATTACTAATTCCCGTTAGATAGCCGCACCCATAATGGAAGATTTCACAGCGATATCCAAACCGAGCTACAAAGCGGTTTTGGAAATGGACCGAACGATTCGGAAATATATGCATCTATGCCCTTGCGAACGTTTTCCGTCGCTCGAGGATGAACCCCCGTCTGCATATGCTCAGCGACATTTACTGCCTCTCTTGTCGAAATTCCGTGAGAGCCAACTGTCCCTAGTGAAATGATGTTGACGGAGATCTTTCTGCAGATATAATGTATATCCACAGTGGCTCGCTCGTTGAAGCCATACAGGACAAACCAGCCAATCCCTTCGCATCCGCATATGCTCATTCAGTTGCTGCGGCATATATCGCAGCTTCGAGTGTTGTCGAGGCCAATAAACGCAATTTTGCCACGCACCCTTCGCTATTCACCCGATGGTATGATTCAATCGCCTTTGCAGACGAAGTCTTATCCACTGGGACATCTTAGGCGGCCAATCCGCGAGAGTCGTAAGTTTGCGCAGTTGTTGAACGTATCGGACCGCTCACCTCCATGTCAAGTGTTTAATGCGGCGGTATGATCGCTCCAATCGGTTTCGAAAGGCATTAAAGCCTGCACAGCTCATCCTAGGAACCTTTGCCTCGCGATATCCGACGCCCAAGCCACTCCACCCCTACACAATTTTGAATTTGTTCACGGCAGTAGATCTCATCGAAAAGATTACAGAATCGGGAGGGCGCATGGGAGGTGGTTTGGTAAGTCGACCAAATCATGCGTTTGAAGTTTCTACGACTACGCACAGACTATTATTCGGCGGCTCCTCGACAAGGCTATTGCAATGCACTCGCAGGGCAAATCTCCTGATACTCCTACTCCGCTGCTTTCAGTCGCCCCGGAAATTGGCCGCGAACTGGAAATACTGGCTGGGCAGACATCTGTCGTTGAGCATGAGCCACAAACAGCGATCGATAATTCGTCGGCTCCTACACCCCGGAGAACTGAGCCAGAGTTCTGGCTGCGCGACTTGAATTCATTAGTCAGCCAACCCCTCGACGCCACGATTTCGTCCGGAAGTACGGCTATCCACCTGGATCTATGGGACACAGTCCAGCTCGATGGCGCGCAGATCCCACATTTGTCTTCGGGGACCGACTTCCAAGACTGGGCGGACTTTCTGCCCGGTCTATAGGGACGGATACGATTCTGTTCCGCTACATAAGGAGGATGAGGAGAAGAATTGCCTGTGCGGTCCCAAATTGAAACAACAGGTAGCTGTGCTACGTAAATGTCTACATCTACGCTACGGATGCACTTATCTCACCACCGTTGTGAACTACCTTAGGTGGGAACATATTTCGCAAAAAAGATGGCCGCAGGTGAAACTGATACCGAAACCATGGCACTGCACACATGCAGAATGGGATACGAGGGATATCTCCTTGCGTATTAATTACACCCACAGGGTGTGTGGTGACGTTGAAGGAGAATACAATCTGTCTTCCCTTGAGCAGCAAGTATTCATTTTTTCAACGCCTTAACTAATTCGCGTTGAGTTGCAACCCAAGGCCAATCAAGAACTGCGGTATCGTTTCACCTCTTCCGCGATCTCGGTAACTTACTTGCTTGACGGCGCGTAAGTCCTTCAGCGGATATAGCATTTGCGCCATACCTTCCAAGTCTATTTAATCCCCATATCCTGTTCCTGTCCACCCTCTAAAAATGCCCCGTCAGCCCCCAATCGAGAACCGCAATAAAAACACTCACGGCCTGCCTGAATCCTGCCTTGACCCTTTTAAACGAGATCAACGATGTATTCGGGACGCCATTTGTGCAACCGATTTTGAAGACAGTGCTGGGAACTACTTGCCGAGGTACAGGTGAACCGTTTCTGCCGAATTTCCATAGAATAAATTTCCAAGCTAAAATCAGAGACCCCTGAATCTCTATCCCCAGCACTCCTAGATCACCTTGGAGATTTCACAGGGTAAAAGTCCGGAGATTGAGAGACCTGGGTTCCTGACCCTATTTCACAGAACTCTGCACAAAATACACACTTTTGTCGGGGCCCAACATGATGGCAATAAGATTAAGAACTTCTTCCGGCAGACCGAGTTGAACACACTTCTCAAGGACTGTCGCTCCAGACTCGAGCACGCGTTGGATATGTTCCAGGTAGTTACTGCTCATAATCCAGGGTACACAGCTCATGGTACTGGATATAGATCCAAACTGCAGCTGGAGCTAAGCTATTCCAAGATATCGATAGGATGAAGCAAAATGCGGACCGTATGCACAATGAGCTGTTGGAGTTGATTTCGACCCTCTCGGACAGCACCTTTTCAGACTGCTCATCAATATTCCAAACATACAATGGTTCCCAGAACAGGCAAGCAAACACCTCGCTGAAGATACTCAGTCCATGTACTGATACTTGGTTATCCAGTTCAACATCATTTTGCATACTACCCTCAAAGCCGAAGATATTTCACGGTCGCGATTTCGAACTGGAGGAAATCATCAATACACTGTTTCACATGTCTCCGAGGATAGCCATCCTCGGAGGCGGTGGAATGGGTAAAACAACTCTTGCAAAAGCTGTCCTTCATCATCCAAAAATTACCTCACGATTTGAACACAAATTCTTTGTCAACGCTGAATCGACAAGCACAAGTGTTGAGCTGGAGGCCCTCATTGGGCTGCACCTCGGATTAAAGCCAGGAAAGGACCTCACCAAGTCAGTTGTTCGGTACCTTTCTGGGCAGTCTTCATGCCTTTTGATTCTGGACAACATTGACACACCGTGGGAGCCGATGGAATCCCGACGGGGGATCGAACAGTTCCTTTCATTGCTCACCGATATTTCGCGGCTCGGGTTGATAGTATGTGTTCCCGAGCGTAATGGTTTCTCCTCCTGACGCACGCAAGGTCACGATGCGAGGTGCAGAAAGACCAGCGAATGTCCGCTGGAGTCGGCCATTTTTGCCAGTTCTCAGACCATTCTTGGATGATGCGGCCCGGCGCACCTTCATGGAAATAACGGATGGTGCCTACGATGGCCCAGAGGTCACCACAGTTCTGAAACTGACGGATAACATGCCTTTGGCAGTCGAATTAATTGCTCATCTTGTGGACCATGAAGGATGTCAGAATGTCCTGGATCGTCGGTGCAGGGAGAAGACATCTGCTCTCTCCGACGGCTATGACAGGAGGTCGAGTCTGGATGCCTCCATCGCAATTCGTTGTCAAGTCCCCGGATAAAAGATTCGCCTGAAGCAAAGGATCTTTTGAGCCTTCTATCAATCCTACCTGATGGCCTTTCAGATACAGAACTGGTCCAAAGCAATCTTTCAATCAGAGATCCTCTCCTCTGTAAAGCGATATTGCTTCGGACTTCGCTGGCGTACCAGGACGGTAACCTGCGCCTCAAGTCTCTTGTTCCCATACGAGAACATATGGCACAGTTCTATCCACCTTCAGCCACCCTAATTCCTCCCCTCCGTGAACAATATCATTATCTCCTTCAACTGTTCCGCAAATATTTCGGAACCCAGCGTATGGGTGAGATCATAAATCAGACAACCCTGAATTTTGCAAACTTGCACCAAGTCTTACGCCGAGGATTGGATTCAGACCACCCAGATCTCACTGACACCATACGTTGTACCCTGTATTTCAACTCCTACGCGAGAATCAGCGGACACGGCGCTACTGTGTTACTGGATTGTATACCGGAAATTTTACCACGACCCCCCAATCACCATTTGGAGGCACTCTTTATCATCGAAGCATTCAAATCCTTCCAGTACCGTCCCATCGTCGACGCTCAACGTATGATTGATGAGGGGTCATACCACCTCACCCACCTCAATGACCCGAACTTGGAATGTAAGCGCACCATCTCTCGCGGAGGCCCTAGGCTTATGAATTTCAGGAGGAGGAGGAGGTGTATTATACTGATGCGGTCCCACAACTGGAACAGTCAGTTTACTACATATGACATCGTAACTTTTTGTAGGCTAAGAGTTACGTCAATACGTAGAACACACGCACTACCAGAGGGGGGCGGAAAACCTAAGCTACCAATAATATCCCCGGCCTGGCTCGGACAAAAGCAGGCAGGCTGCCGGTTATTAACCTCATGGTGAACCAGTTCCAATCCTCGGAATCAAGTTTGAACTCCCCGGCAACCAGGATTGTCTCGGCAACTGTCGATTCAACAGTCCCTTTGGGCACGCATGCAAAGTAGTAACAAAAAAGAAGAAATAAAGTAAGAAAAAGAGAAGAAGAAAAAGAGCAGTGAAATGGCTGGCCCAAAGCTCTTTTCCACGCTTATGGGGGGGGTGTATATTGCTGGGTTGATGACCAGCATCGGCTCACTGTAGAAAATTTCGAAACTCCCATACACCAATTTTCCCAGTGTCATTTCTCATTGCGGTTGGGCATTATCATCGTGCGAATGACCTCGGGTTATCGATGGAATTTCTCAAAAGAGCCCTATTACTGGCACAAGTCTCTGGGAATTCCAAACTTCACTCTGATGTATTGAAAGACATGGCCGAGACCGAGAACTCGCGCGGAAATCATTCTGTGGCCTTGAAATTTGCTCGAGACGCGCACAAGCATGCCAAATTGTCGGGAAATTTGCACACCGAAGCCCAGGCACTTCGGGTTGAAGCGATGCTCAGAATTAAGATTGGGGATTATCGAAATGCCATCTTATGCCTAGGGCGGTCAAGGAGTATTCTCAAACTATGTGGCTTGACTGGAGGAAATCTGCAACACATTACCATGCACGACGAGGGACAAATCCATCTCGTGAAATCGGAATATGCGGAGGCCTATGACATTCATGCCCAAATACTTCAGGCCACCTCTCCTCAACAAGACCCCATGATCTACGCCGCATCCATGTTGAATTTGGCAGAAATTAGGGTGCGCGTTGGTACAAGTGCCACCGACGTGATGTCGAACTTGGAGGAAGCAAGAATGCTGTATCGAAACTCCCACCAATGCCACCATAATCTCATTGCTTGTGAAACAATTGTAGCGGACCTCAATCTAAGAGAAGGGCACACGTCAAGGGCAAAAGTTCAATTTCAACGATGCCTTGCCGCCATGCAAGGGAAGAACTGTGAGATTGTGTCCTATTGCTTAGAGAGACTTGCCCAGATCAGCAAATGGAGCCCTTCAGAAGATCAGGCTGCATCGATGTGGATAGTGGTGTACTTGGTGCATGCACATCAGTCGCAAGCAGCATTGGCGCTTCACAAAGGTCTGCTTTTCCTGGGAGATGTGCTCCTGGCTACCGGAGACGACGATTCAGCAAATAATCTTTACATTGTGGCTAGGGATCGTCACCGTCCGTCCTGGCCGACGGACGGTGCCAAAGCTGGCCGTCCAGGGCACCGTCCGTCAACAGTACGGTAGGGAAACATCCCTCACGATGCTCGACGGGACGGGACGGTGGACGGGACGGCCGTCGACGGTGGACGGACGGTCCAGTCGGCAGGTAAGCAGTATCAAACCCGATGAAAAGCTTGAAATGAAACACGAGTATAGTTTTGCTTTCAAGAAGTCCAGTAAGATTGAGTTCGAGCCGAGAGCCCTAGTGCGAGCTTGTACAGTACGCCATCACTGCCCGAATTCCCAGAATGGGAACTTGGCTTGATGAGGTAAGGTAAGTGGATCGCTGATGCGCTGACAAAGAATGCCAGCGCTGCCTGAGGGCTACTGGATGTCCAATGCCATGATCTACGGCCCTGCAAGCGGTAGTGAGGGGCGGGAGGCGGGGAGGCGGGAGTTGATGGGCAGTGGCGGCATCATCGGCATTGATGCGGATGGGGCGCACATCAGCTGCGGGTGGCGGCGTCATATGCGAATCATGGCAAGGGAAGCCATCGCAACCTACCCGCCGTACCTGTGCCAGCTGCCGCCTTGCCGACGTCAGGTAACGTCGCGGCGGAGCAACCGTCCGTCCATCCGTCCTCGGGTGGACGGGACGCCCGTCTTCATCACCGTCCGGCGACGGGACGGGAGGCTGGCAAGAGTCACAGCCTCGCGACGGGACGGGACGGTTTGTCCGTCCGTCCGTACGCCCAACCGTCCTGGACGGGGCCGGTGACGATCCCTAGTTGTGGGGTTAGAAGGATTCACGTTTATGGACATCCATCTCAGCAGAGCGGAGTGCATGCTAGTCTCTCGCAGACAGACACTTCAATACAATCTGAACTCGTACCTCGTTGTATTGAAGTCTGTTATTAAGCGCGGTGGTCCGATCAGGGTAAAATCTTGTTACATAATCTGCACAGCCACACCATTGCTTTTCGATGTTTTGTGCCTACAGAATCAATATTCTAAACCGGATTTTTGCGTAGATATATCCATGGAGGTACTCTGAATGTTTCTATGGTCAAAAGTTTTTATACCATGCAGAACGGAAGTGGTAGAAGTGAGCAAATATCCCACATGACTGCGCGGAAGTATGAGCCTTAAACGGCGCTCTAAAAAACCAAATAAATTCCACAAGGTTTTTAATGGCAACTGAGTCCTTTTGAGTGGTTTAAATTTGCAGAAAATACTCATGGTTGACGCAGTTAGAGGTTCAAGATGCTGTGGCTGTTCACATTATGTAACAAGCTCTTACCCTGATCGGACCCCGCCGCTTAACAACAGACTAAGTGCATGCTTCGTCTTGGGGATCTAGCATTAAAACAAGGAAACCCCTCACTCGCAGTAAAATTTTGGAGCGCAGCACGTCCCCTGTTTAAACGGTCGCAGCAGGCAAGAAGTGTAGCCGTAATCGCCTCGAGACTCAGGCCGAAGATAAAGAGGATGGAGATCGGCGACCCCAGGTAGCACAGCTCGGCGAAACAGCCATTCAGCAGAATACTTATCGAGTATCGAGAGCTGAGACGAAGGCTTAGATCATTTCTTGTCGTTGAATCATAGATGACGTTTAATCGGATATCGGTCCCAAGTGACGCCCCGCCGAGTTGAAGAGATGATGAAGATGCAGGACCATCCGAAGCGCTGGATGGTACTGAGGAGTAGAACCACGGAAATCATATCGGCAGATGCTGGGCCACCCAAAATCAGACAATTTGTTCGCAGAGAGCTAGCGGTGCGGAGCGTACGGCGGTAGAAAGTCAATGTTGGAGGAAGTACATAAGTGGGTATAGCCATGCCGGCCGAACGTATCGTGAATCGCAACGTAGCGGCCGCGATGAATTATTCAAGCGGCCCAATGCCGACACACTAGGTGAATTCGATGTCCATTTTGTTCGGCTCCGGATCCACTACGTAGTTCCCTAAAATCACTTGAACCCACCCGCGAGCCACCCGTTGACCGCATAGAACCCATAGACCTTGTTCGGCTCCGGAATCATCTTGATGCTCCCCCACGGATTCTTCGCCGGCCCAAGGGCGGAATGCAAGGTTGCACCGGCGGCGCGGAGCAACGTCGCCTCCGCCTCCGCCTCTTCGCGGTTGTAAGCCTAGAACAAACCGGCGTCAGAAATAAAGGGAAAAAAGAGTGCGCACGCACAGTAAACAAGCTGAGGATCTTCCTCTCGACTAGAAATTTAAACGTCGCGGGCCAGGTGTGCGTGGATTCCTGCGATGCACCGGAGTTGAACGCGATACAGAGATCGGGCTTCTCGAATTTGGTGCCTTTGTTTTGCACGAAGCCGTGGTAAGTACTACAGACAGACGAACAAATCGGGTGAGTGGATGATGATGACTTGCACGCGAATGGCTAGCATTGAACAGGCCGAAAACTCACTCGGCGACGTGCTCGTGGATACGCTTACGCCCGAGCCGCGTGCACTCCCTGAAAGGTGAGTTTCATAAAGCGGTTGTTCAGAGAATACGAGATAGGGCTTACGGGCAGGTATCGAGAGCGATGGTGCGGGGGATGTGGCCGCCGGGCATCTCCGGGCCACATAGGACAAGCTGTTCCTCGGCGGATTATACCAACAGGTAGTTAATAAGGAATATCCGTACCTTCAGCGTCTTGATTTCCGGGAGGCGATGGAGGATTTCTTCGAAAACCATGGCGCCAGTGATTTCTTTCGCAGTCGCGCCGAGGATCTGTTACCACTGAGAACCAGAAGCCAAACATGAAAGGAATGAAGAGCTGACGTGGACGGTGAGCGTGTGTTTCCGCGTCCACGCATCATCATCATTCAGCTTCTCCAGCCCATAGAGTATAGTCATAGCCATGGTGAGATTATCGGATGCTGCCCGAATCCACGGCGCCATCGGTCTCTGTGCGGGCACGCCGACAGACCTGCGCATTTCATCGCCGAATTCGCCCACCCACGACAACCCGGCCAACGACGTCCACGCAGACTGGATACGCTCCGGAGCCCACATGAACTGCCCGGAGGGATCGTGCGCCCCCCGCCATAACGTCCTCGAAATTGACGTCCCCTCGTACCTCCCTGTTCATCTCGCAGTGCGAAAGGTGGTCGTGCGCGTCCTCGCATGGGCCGAAGTGGAGCGCGCGCGCGGCCTCCCAGTGCGCGGGAGAGCAGCAAAAACTGAGATTGCACTGCGGGCAGGGAATGAGATTCCTGGGCTTCTCCGACGTTGTTCCGTTCTTCGCGGCCTCCATTCGAATAAGCTGGTCTGTGCGCGTGCTGTGACGCAAAGTAGGGATACTCAGTGAAGAACTTCGATAAAGTTAGCAAAGACATACCAGACCATGCATCGCGGCTCCCATCCGACAAGGTTGCGCTCAGTGATTGTCGGCTGTCTTGGGAGTCATGAAGGTCAGCGACTGGACAGAATTAGGACCAGCCGAATACCTCTGCAAGGAACGCGTGCAGAAACTGAGGATATTAAGAGGCATGGGCCTCGGTCATATTGTGAAGAACGTTTAAAATCGGTTGTCGGTTCGGAGGGGAGAGAGAAAAAGAGTGTCGCAGCTGCGACGAGATTACTTTTCTCGATTGCGCTGAGAGCCTTGCACATGGGTTTATGTATCTTCCAATCGAGCTAGAAAGCCGCATAATGACGCCAGAAAATGAAATCAATACTAGTCGCGAACCTTCTGGCACTCTGCGATTACGCCCTTAAGCCCCGACTGTATCTTGGAATTGACGACGGTAAATGCCACTGACGCACCTGCACTACAATAGGAGATTCGGTGGCATCCACTGCATCGGGACAAACGAAAATCTTCTTCTTTGAAGCACCTGTAACAGGCCAGGCCTAGTCTTGCGGGCAAAGGCGGAACTCGCTCCTGCTGCATGATGTTCGGAGCAAGAGGTGATTTCAAACTCCGCCTTCCTTTGAGATATTGATCCGATGTACGGCATCTTTGGTGTCGAATGTTCTCAACGGTGGTTTTGGGAATAGGATCGCGGTCAAGTTGACCGAGGCTCAACCTTACCATCAAAATGCATACTGCGTTGAAGGATTTCTTCCTCCTCGGCTATAGCCCAAAGCAAGGCGAGCATTTTGTTGGCAGTGGAGTCGGGACGTCGTTTGAGAGTTGGAGGTCGAGTGAAGGCGCAGTAGGGCGCGAGCGGCGTCACGGCGCGTTGGTCTTGCGATGTTTTGCGGTGGAGCCATCATTTGCGGTGGAGCCAATTTCTGGACATGGTGCGGTGATTTTAGCCGACTGATTTTTAAACTCAATTGTAGACACTCTTGAATGGGATCCAACATGCTGGTTTAGCTTGGCACTTTATGCCGCGCGCAATTTCGCACGCGAAGACTGTTACACGGACCACAGCGGTGATTTGAACGCAGCCTGTAGCGGCGCGCACCGCGACGGTTGATCAAAATATTCAATGGTGCACAGCAACTATGTTGATCCCGCTCCCGTCCAACGTATGTACCTGAGATCCCACTGGGTTGTTGCCGACGCGGATAAAGGCCCGTCTAACCTAAACCTCGTCATTCTCTTCTTCTCCCATCTTTCTTTTTCCTTTCTTCCACCCGAATTTTAATCATTCACCATGTTCTTCTCTGCGTCGATCGCGCTTGCCTCCGTCCTCTCTGTCAGAAATATAACCTGGGTGGCAGAAGGCCGGCGGCTAAAAAGCCAAAGCTCGTAAGGAACACGGAGCTATCGGGTGCAAGTGCAGGGGCACAGAAAGGCACAGACAATGTGGGTAAAGAGTATAAGATGATGAATTGATGTACTCGACAGTACAAGGCTGTATATGTATTGTACGTATGGGAAAAGAACCAAAAGAACTGATAGTGATCAACCAATAGGTACGCTGCAAATACACATATATACTGACACTCCCACCTTTGCAAGTACCGTAAAATAACGGATGGATGGAGGAAGAAAATAAAACACAAAAAGGATGGTGTGAGGACTCCCACCGAACGAAACATGCGAAAGGACACAAAAGAACCAAAGCGTACCAGAAACCAAACCAGAGCACACCTTGCTCCAGACACAATGGGCTACAGTCTCCGTCACCCAAAAGTCCGAAGAGAGGTGGGGAAAAGTTGGTTGCTGGGAGCGTACTGAACTCTCGTACAGCACGGCTGAGGTGCGTCCCAGTATAACATGTGCCGATACATGGTGGAGCCCATAAGCTTTAACCTGGCAACGGCCAGATCCAATGCTGTATGGCGGCAGCACTAGTCGTTATGTGCCGGAGAGCACCAGTGAATAAGGTTGCTCCAACGTGTCCAAAAAGAAGCTGGAATGCAAGTGCACAGCAATGTAGAGCAGGTGCATATGCAGATGGAGCAAAGATCGAGTTGGCTCCCACCGAGTTCAACAGCCCACAGAGTGCAAGTGCTCTGGACCTAGCAACGTGCACAGGAAAGGATGTGGGAAGTTGAAGTGATGAGGATGAGGGCTCCCACCCGTCCCAAGAGCTCGCAGTATCCGAGTACAGTGCATGCAAGCGAGGGGTGAAAGTGTTATCCTCTGTCAAGACCTTGATGGTCATAGGTCGGACAGATGAACCAGCAGTGTGAGCCCGGAAGATAACTGGGAGCAGTGTTGAATCACTGGTGAGGATTGTCATGCGAGTGGATGAAGGGCAGTTGCATGGAAGGAGCAGCACAGCAGCCACGGTGAGATCGGTGGGATGAGCAGCAGGACAATCAAGGTAAATAACGACCTCCTCGATGGTGGAGATGCTGAAGATGATGAATGGATCATGTAGAACATGAAGATCCGGAGAAAACCTAGAAGCTGTGCACATGTCCGTGGACAATGGCAGGTGCACAACAGTGTGAGAAGGTTTCTGCAGTTCATCAAAGATGATCAGGTCAGCTGTGTGACAGCGTGGAATGTGTGGGATGCTGCAGCAACAGAGCAGACAAGCTGGAGAGCAAGACCTATAGCAACAGCAGAGAGTCGAGGAGGATAGGGAAGGTGGCATAGATCAGGATGAGCGATAGAAGTAAGGAGTGGATGGTGAAGTCCAGCAGGCAGGCTGAGACAGCGGCTCTCGACGCTAGAGCTCAGGTGCTAAGGGCGCGGGGCCCATAACCTGTCAGAAATATAACCTGGGTGGCAGAAGGCCGGCGGCTAAAAAGCCAAAGCTCGTAAGGAACACGGAGCTATCGGGTGCAAGTGCAGGGGCACAGAAAGGCACAGACAATGTGGGTAAAGAGTATAAGATGATGAATTGATGTACTCGACAGTACAAGGCTGTATATGTATTGTACGTATGGGAAAAGAACCAAAAGAACTGATAGTGATCAACCAATAGGTACGCTGCAAATACACATATATACTGACACTCTCCTTCACACTCACCAGTATGACCGTGACCGGCGCCCCTGTGGTTAGTCTATCCAATGACATGCCCTCCAGCTCCTACTGAATACTCATTCAGACTGCCCGAGCTCGGGTTGTGCCCCAATTCTGTACAGGTCCTAACGGCACCGGCACCTGCACTCCGCTCAATGCCAACGGAGTGTGCACCGATACCCCAGGAATCCAGTCCTTAATCATCAACGCGGATGCCGACTGTCTGGCCTTCACGTGCGTGCAGATACATTCTACTTGCCTCCGCAGCTTACAGCTTACATCTAGTGCTCACAACTGCGCCGGGGGTATTCCGAGAGAGCAATTCTCGGACGACTCGCAGGACTTGACGGGATCGGGTATCCGGAGCGTTAATTGCGATGAGTTCCCGGGGACGGTGAATGGGTTCACGGCGGGATCGGCGATCGATATTGCCCAGGAGGCGCAAGATACGGCGGATGGGATTGCCATTCTTCTGAGATGAGCACTTTTGCGGTCTTGAGATAACAATTATACAGAAAGACAATGTAGATCGAATTTATCGACACGGACTTTCTTCACCGAGCCCGAGAATCCGAAATCCCCGATTGCGTTTTTTTCAGAGCCTCAAACGCGGAAGGATTTGACATATATCACTTCACTCTCTTTATAAAATTAAGCCTCTCTGTCCGTCTGAAGCCGTATCTCCATTTGTAAACTTCTGCCGTCATCTGACAGGCATCGCTTATTTATAAAGTGGGAGCCGGCGCGAAGCGCCGGCGAGCGCTTGTAGTAGGATAAGGTTAAAAATACCAGTACAGGCAACAGAATGGACTGCAAGTTAAGCGAGGTTGTCCACGATTCGGTCCTTGTCAATGTGTAACCGTGCGGTAATGGCCTTCTTGGGTCCGTGCAGATCCAACTTGCTGAGGTCCTCGTCCAGCCGTCCCCTGCATTTCAAAAGCTCCGCCACGACCTCCTTCCTCTCCACCGTCCTTCCCCCCTCACCTTCATCTACCTCCACCGCAATCAACTTCCCGCCTGTCTTCCGCCCATCAACGATGACCGTGTCGATGTCCCGCACAGAAGCGTGCAGCACGATAGCAGCCACCGGATCGTGCTGCGCCGCACACCCATCCCGGGGCTCTTCGCGTCGAAAATTATAAGATCGGCGAGCTTCCCCACCGCAATGCTGCCGATCTCCCCGCCCATCCCGACCGCGCGCGCGCCCTTGATGGTGCCGAGGTTGTACGCCGCCTCAACCGTGTGACTGCCGATGTCGCGCGGGATCTTCCCCGCCTCGATGAACGCCTCGTTGCACGCGCCGCACGCGCATCTGTGACAGGATATTGCCCGAGTTGTTGGAGTGGCATTCAGCGCCCAGGGACGCGATCTCGTGCAGGTCGAGACGGAAGCACACGGGGGTGCCGATGCCCATTTGGAGCTCCACCTCGGGCGTGGACGAGATGTGCCCGTTTGCGGCGGCGAGCTGGACGGGGTCTTCGGGGGGCGCGTCTGCCGCCGTGCGAGAAAAGGTCGCCTTTGAGCAGTCCGTACGAGCTGAGAAGTCCGACGAGGGAGGTATTGCCTGTTGAAGTGTCGGCGGAATCGGGTTTGAAAATGGACAAACACTGTACCAAAAACGGGATTGCGAGTGTAGTGGGAGGTGATGAATTTGATTCCGAGCCGGCGAACTTTCTCAAAGATCCCGATCACCACGTCCTTCGGAAGAAAGGAGCCCTCGAAAGCAAAGCCCAGGCGGACGCGCCCATCCCCGAATGGTTGTTTTTCGGCAAGTTCAGCGAGCTGCGCATGGAACCTATCGGACATGAGGGAGGTAGCCATTTCGAAAGGAGACCAAGAAGTAACGCGGGGAGTCGGGCAGCAGCAGAAAAATGACCGAATTCCCCAGGCTACGGTTGCGGAGATAGCAGAGGATGCTGGGTGTTTATGCTCAGTGGATGAAAAAAACATTGCGACGAACCCACAGTACTCCGGCGAATAATTCATGTTGGCGTGGTCAACGACTTTGGTGGTTCCCGAGTCGATAGCCTCCAGACAACCTCCCAAATCACCCCAGAAAATATCTTTCAGGGGGTGAATAGCGAGATGCTGAAGTTGCCTGGTAGAAATTGAAAATTATTAATCGAAACACATAGACGAGCTGAACCTGCCTTTGGGCAGAAAATTCAGCATCAAATCGTTCCCATGCCGTCCTTTCAGCTGGGTTAGAGAAAGATGGTAGTGCGTGTCAACGAAACCGGGCGAAATTACATCGCCCTTGCAGTCAATGGACGTGGAGGACAAGAGGCAGCGGGAACTGCCGATCCGTTATCATGATGTGACAAGATGTGACATGCGGAGGTTTCAACCAGTGAAAGTTCCCTGGACCTCCACCAACCAAAGTTCCACCAAGCATTCCGCACAAGGCAAATGAGGTTGAACCGAGGCATTCTTTTATTTTTGGCAGAAAAAAAAAGTACAGAGTACACATGATGTAAAGTGAGTCTGCGACTGGACCAACCTGAGGTCACTTCTCAGCAAACAACCATTTCTGCGAATCAATTTCTGCCAGGAGCTCAAAACCACAAAATTCAGCCCATGCGAGGCAGAAAATCAGAACCATCCGGACAATAATCCAAAACTTGAATTTTCCCAAGAGTTCCGGTGCATCTGCGAGAAGCGCGGCTTCCGATGTTTCCTCTATGGGAGTGAATCCGGATTCTGAGGATGCATCAGTGGTCCCGCCCGAGCGCAAGATCTTCAACTGACCATCGAGGTTATCGGTGGGCTGTCTACTCCCATGCTCCTGGTATGATGAGGGCTCTTCGCCATCCCCTATTTGTATTCACCAACCAACCCATCAGTGTCCGGCAGAGATAGAAAAGAACGAAATCCCACCTCCCGGAATGACTTGGAAATTGTCAGTCAACTCGGGAAGCACAAATGGCCGACATACCATGGGCAAATACGGGATCTCCTCCAGACGAGAATTCAAAAAGTGGGTAGCCCAGATCTCGCGCGAGATCCTGGGTGTAAGGATCGAAACCCTTGGCTTGATGGAATTGTCGTAGTCGATCGTAGATACTGTTTTCCCACCTCCATCCACTGAAGTTCGTCGTAAGCTTGAAGGTAGGAAAGCCAAGCGCAATTGCTTCGTCCGCGCTGAGACGTCGATCACCCAATGGATCGAGCGACCAATACGCCGGACAATCTGGGGGGCGGATAGAGTTTGGACCGATCTGGAAGTCCTCCGTTGCACAAACAAATAGAAAGCCAGGGGGAGCATCAGCACCGCTTTCGGAAATCTCGAGGTCAAACCAGATATCACCGACGAGAACTGTTTGAAGGTTAACGGGAATTGGACGCAAGTTCAACAAGTGCATTACGATAATTGTTGAAATCCGATGTCACCGAAAGACGGCTGCAGATGTAATTTGCTTGACTGAGCCACCAACCGGGGTCGCATTCTGAAGAAGAGCCTGCGAGTCGGACACTCTGCTTTGAAACCTCGTGAACCTCGAAGCTTGTAAAGCAGCCATTAGCACGGATTCCTAAGTGAAGTGAAAGGGACGAAGTACCGGCTCCAGCAACTCCTCATGGCCGCTCTCTCAATCCCCCAGAGCCGCCATCCATCGAGCTCACGAAGCTGCATATCGGGCACAAAAGCAACTTCAAGAACATCCTCGGGGTGGTCTGCGGGGCAGTAGACCACCGTCCCCAGTCTCACAGGCACGGTTGTGACAATGGAGATGGACAATGGCCCGACCGACATAAATCTCGCGCATATACTGTGGTACCTTGTTGCGGTGAGGGCGTCGATCGCCAGAGGTTCTGTGTCCAATGCAACCAGAGGACTCTTCATTTCCGACGTTTCAGGTGTTCTATCCAGACCGACGCTCCACGCCAGGTTGACCGCCCATTCAGAGGCGGATTCCGCACAGAGTCGACGAGTCGAACAACGAATCCAAAATTGATCCGGATCGCCACTCTGAAGAACTGGTCGCAAGAAATTCAAAGAAAAGCAGACGATGAAGTTACAATTGTTGAGTATCCGGACGTCGAAACCGATTCGGAATATTCGTTTGCCGCCTGAGACGATGTTACAAACAACCTGTGTAAAGATTGGCGAACCGTCCTTACAATGTAGTCGCTGTACTTTGGGACAATCAAACCAAGAAACAACAAGACGCAGATTCACATACGGCACGGGCGTAAATATACGCCGTCAAAAAATGGGAATGTTGGTGGATGTCCAGGAATTGTGCGAACGGAATTAGATCTAATTCAGGGATCAAAACGTTGAGCGCGGTCTACTCGAAGGCCTACCGTCATGGAAAAGCGTAGCGTGGATATCGCCAGCACTTGCTACTCCGAAAATCTGAAGAATGTTCGGATGACTAGATATCTCAGTTTGGTTGTACAACGGAATTTTTGTGGGAGACCCACCGAAAAGACATGTATCTCGCAATGTCCTGTAGCCACTCCTGCCAAAACACTTGAGCGTGCGCTGGAGGATATGAGGGCATGAAACACACCTCTTCAGCGCCGTTGCCCTGATATAAAGCCGCTGTCACCTTGGATTTCCGGCCTTCGATCCTCGCGGAATACAGACGCCGGGAACCGCTTCTGCCAGTCACAGCACCGAATTCCCGTGCAATACCGGGTTCCCGTGCGACACCGATTTCCTGTTGCAAATCAATGTCGCCGAGCGAAATCCGGCGGAAATCTGCCCGCTCATCAATTTTTGGAACAAAGAGATGGGTCCTTGCTGACCACTCTCTTGCTCTTGCTTCTGGCTCCTGAGGTTTTCCAGAGCGAATTCAGGGCCGTGAAAGAAGGAAAAGTAAACCAGCACATACGTATTGACCGTGAAGTGTTCAGCGATCGTGTGATAGGTGAAGGAAGGACCCTGTCCAGAACCGCCACTCCCGCCAATCCCATGACCACGACCCTCTCCACCGGCACCTCCAATTCCTCCTGCGCGGAGTGCATAACTTATGACTGGTGGATGATTAGGACTCACCAAGGGCATGGATATGATGATTTACGACAGCGGGCGCAGTCGGCGCGACGAGCCTTTCGGACCTGTATTAAGCGCTGATCGGTGTCAGATGGCATAATGGGAGCACTCACGAGGCCGATCGAGAAGCGTTTGCGCTTAAATTGGTGAAATCCTCGTTCGCAGCTGGTTCGCTGTCCATGGATGGTGGCGGGAGGAGACAGAGAGAATAGGCGTCAGCCGCCGAAGTGACAGCTGGAAGGTTCTAGTATTAAACATGTGCCTGAGAGATTGGCATATTCAATGGAAGCATTACCGCTCAATTGATGGGAATTGACATTACCGAATTACAATATCAAAGCATACGGCCGGTACAGAGGTTGATATGAAGTGCGGAGAAGTAGACAATGGGGAGCTGCAGTGGGAGAAGAGGCAACGGCGACCATGCATGGTTAAACAAAGAATCACTGCATTCCCGCCTCGCCTAGAGGGTGAGATGCCGAGTCCCACGGAGCCGTTGCGAGGTGCCGCGAGCTCTGTCTAGCCGGCATCAATGACCTAGAACACCGGCTTCTCGCTTAGATACACACAGCCTTGGCGAGGCGCACCGAGGAGCATTACGGCCACCTAGATGTCAGTCGTGGAGGCGGCTGCATGTACCTCGACATGTCTCCTCCTAGGCCAGGACAGGTTTTTGGTGTTCTTATTTTTGATCCATAGCCTGTCAAAGTAGGACTGTCAAGATGGCGGCTGGATGAGTGCAGAGCGGTCGACAGGCTGAGATCACAGCAATCAAAGAGCAACTGATGCGATGCCATCATGCTCGGCATCTTTGTTTAGGCGCCTCGTCATTGATGTGGCTAGCCGGCTAGCTGCGGCTAGACACCGCCTTCGGCTAGGCGCTGGCGAGGCCTCTCAAAACGCCATCGTCTACCCGAGGGTGGAATGCAGTGAATGAGGGGTGGATCCCGAGCTGTGAAACTTGAAACCGCTCCCAATGCACATCAGCCTTTCGACATTTTGATTGCGGGTTTTTCGGGGTTTTCAGGTTGCCGGATTAGCCGACAACCTCACAACCTCAACATAACCGCAAAACAAGCAAAAAAATGTCTCCAAAGTCGTGAAAGGGGTGTCTGCCAACTTTTTAAGATGTGGAATGCATCTGGTCCCCAAAGGGATTTGTGAGAAAAAGGGGAAATAATGCCCCAACGGGGGCTCGAACGGTCAAGGTTGTGGATTCGGGACATAGGGTTTTGACGTTGTGTATTGCAACAGGGAACAGTCAATCAACTTTCCGTGATTGGCGAAGCGCCGCAGCCGGCGAACATGGACCCCAGGCTACCCCGGTACTCCTCGGCTAGTACAAGCCGCCCTCGCAGGCTAGATCTGTGACGTCATCCCGCTTACATCCCCGCCGCCGGTGCTCTCCGGTGCCACCACCATAGACCACCATCGCCTACGGCCTCTGTCCTCCCGTCTCAATACTGCTTATCGCTGGCCCATTTTCACTCCTTGCATCCCATCACAGGATCTGATCACGTTTGCCAACCCCCTCGGCACTGTCAGCGATGGATTGGCTGTGGGTATTCGGCGTGCCGCGTTTGCGAGTCGCGATTTGCGTCGAGCACATTCCGGGCATTTATGCTACAGGTTGAGTTCTGTATTCTTTGATCTTGTGCTCCCAATATCCAGGTGCTGTGTACCCATGGCCTCCGCTTCCACGCTACGTTATGTTCTTTTTTTTTTTTGCTACGCCTCTATTTTTCCCACCACCACTGCCTCTTTCTCTATTCATCTACTCAAGCATTAGACCGTCAGGTTGGCACCGGATGTGCTAAATTGCTCTCTCCACCTCGATTTACTGTTCTTTTGTTAGAGCAGCCACAATTAATTCAAGAAAATCTCACTTCTGGTAATGTCGGTAGCAGGCCATACAGACATATGCTGTTTCATGACTGACTTTGTCGGATTCCCTTTGCCAAAACCAGACGAGAAGAGCTTCATCTCGACGAAGGTAGTGCCGGCAGCCGGAACGTCGACAGGCGATTGGCAGTGTTGGGCCAAGTGAAGCTGAGCTGCTCTGGAGAGGAGGTCGGTCATCCATGGTGCGGGTGGGATGTACGCGCAAGTACGTGACTCTGTTTCTTCGCTTGGACTTGCAAACAAACAGCGGTTGGTCTGTGCACCGGGGCATTACCCCCATGTGTTTTTCTCGACTTTAAAAACCCCACCGCATTACGTTTCTGCATGCAGTTTCTCACTCGCCCATGACCTCCCGGTCGGGTTTTGATCTGGAGTTCTCCCTCACCCATGCCCCTCCCGTTCGTTGCGATCGTGGTGACTCCTGCCACGGCTCGCAGGCTACCAAAGGCATCTATCCCGCAGGCACACCTCTATACGAGACCAAGCTGAAGCGGAACAAGACGAAGCTCAACATTTGCGCTTCTTGCTTCAACCACTATCGCTCCAAGAGCTCGACCCAAGTGATCTGTGTGTTCACCTACTCCATCTGACGTCCTTCTATCAATTCTTGATTTATAAGAACGCGACAAACACGGGTCTCCCTCCAGTGCAATGACAAGTTGCTTTATTGTTACATGCACTGAAAATTGTCATGGTGTAGAATCTGTGCAACCACCTGCCCATGGACGTCTTGGGGGACGTGTCGTCAAGGGTGATGCGCAGATTCATGCTCTGACTGCTGCAGCTCAGTGTCACGGTATGTTGTTCCGTTTAAGCAGTGATTCTGCTGCTCGCAACATCACAGAAAAGGTTGAGGTGCGCGCGATTGGAAACGGCGCTTGTAGCGCTTCGTCTGGTCCACGAGTTGCGCACACCAGTGGTGGTTACACGGCCAACCACGACAACTGCAGCGTAGCACTGAATCAGAACCGCAACCGTTCACTGCTTCATGGGGGTCTCACGGGTGCAGTAACGGGACGTCTGGCGTATCTCCCTCCGAGGGGAAAAAAGCTGCAACCTTTTGAGGTATCCATCATCTTCTCCCTCAGGACTCCTTATATTCGCTGAATCCCTGTATCTTACAGGTAAGTCAAGTCCGACCATACCCCTATATTTAGGCTACTTACGTATTATCTATCTTATTTCCGGGGTCCTCAGATCACGGCCCATAAGGCTTGGCAATCGGCTAACCGTCGGCGAGCGCTCGCCAATCGCGGAAAGTTGATTGACTGTTCCCTGTTGCAATAGTTGTGAGGTTGCGAGGTTTTTGCAGGTTTTCCGAGGTTTTTCGGGGTTGTACAACCTTACATTGCAAGTTACAATCAAAATGTCAAAAGTCTGATGCATGCGCGGGCCAATTAGCCGTCGGCCCCGAGAAGGACGCATTTGAGTAAGCAAAAACATTTCAAGGATCCGGAGGACAGACGGTGAGTGTATTACTTTGATTTGAGCAGTTCCCAGCAGAGAAATCCAGTGGCGCAAGGAAGAAATGGGACCGACGCGATGGAATTTGCCACAGAAACAAATCTTCACAGCATTTTGCCAGTACTCAAGGTGTTGCGGAAATTGAACCAGCTCTTGGCTGTAAAACATCGAAACCACAATGCACAGTCGAGCAAGCCAACACATGAACGGTTGAAGCCAGATAGGAAGAGGGCAAGGTGATTGATTAACAGGAAAAAATTCAACAGTCAAGAAGGCTGGATTCTTGCAAGTGAGGCGAAGTGGTAAGGGATGAAAGCTGTAGCGGGGAAGGGGCGAAGAGGCTTGGCTTTTATCCACGCCACGGTGATGCGGGCCGCAGTGAGAAAAATTCAACAATTTTTTTGTGCAGCGCAAGAAATAGCCACGGCGCAGTGAGAAATCTGCTGTGCATGTGGTCAGCTGAGGAATTGCAATTGAGTACGATCGGAACAGACTTCGTACGCAGATGGGGGAAGAGCGCAGGACCTGCAGTACGAAAGCAGAGCAAAAAACAATGGGGATAAAGCTAATGGGGCAATTGCACCGCTGAACGAGCAAATCATTGGAGGGCGGTTAACAATGGTGCACCGATATAGCCCAGAAATAAGGCAGCAGATTTGATTCAAAGCCCAGTACCCAGCAGACAGGTGAAGTGGGCAAAAGAATGGGATCCAACGACAGCGACACCGCCTTGTATGTTAAGAGTTGTCGGAAGGATTACGTGGCTTCACGGCTTGATCGCTGCGCCGTAGACAGTGGCAACTGAGGTCTGCTGTGATATGTCAAAGAAGGACTGCAGGTCAGCTGTTCTGAACAGCGCAAATGAAAAGCCTGTGTTGAGAAGCACAGGCAGGGGAGAACAGAAGGGGTTAATTGAAGAGTAAGAGCAGAGAAAAAACAAAAGGAGAAAGGCTTCATGGGGAAACAGCACAGCCGAACGAGCAAAATCTTAAAGAACGGTTAATTAATGGTGTTCATTCTTCGGCAATCATAGGAAAGTTACCATATATGGCAGCCGGACCAAAAATCTTGGCGTTTTTTCCCATTTGGGCCACAAAATTGCAAGGTCACCGTCACTTAGGCCAAAAATGTTCAGTTCACGACCCTCTGTCACTCGTCACCTGAATGTTTGGTCGAAATAGTACAGTATGCCGAGTGGCCCGCACATCGGCACAGCGGACCTTGAACCGAAATAGGCAGAGGTAGATAGCATGATCGCGGAAGTCAGACAATGGAGCGGGGCCTAAAAGGCCTCATACAGACAGACGGACAGCCTAAATTTATAAAGAGGGTAGGTAAATAAGTATACCTACCGGCCGCACACTAACAACCGATCCACCACCTGTGACCAACAGGGGTTTGAAATCCCTCTCAAATGAGCACTTCCACGGCCGTGCAATGGAGCTTGACCTTGGGGTATATCGAGCGCTGTTAATTAAGATGGTAGGAGACACTTTTTCGGACGTCGTGGCACGACGTCCTGCGCCGCTGCGGCTTAGACGACGCAATCATCGGTGATACATTGATGGTTAGATACTCCAAGAGAAGAACTGAGTGCGTCGAGCATGCCAGGGCCATAAATCAGCCATGAAGGAGGGAATCAATCCACCTCTCATGGGCATCAAAGCGAGAGGGCAACGCGCGGACTGAGCGGAGATCTTGAAACATTTCTTGACGGGCGCCAATTATGCCAAGAAATTTCGCACTTCGTCGGCCATACACCTTGTCGGCCATGGCGATGGCAGTGCTTTCAGAGACACAGACCCCCTCTATTTTTTAATCATTATGTTCTTTGCTGCGTTGATCGCACTCGCATCCATTCTCTTCCTCTCCATGATCACCGTGAATAGTGCTCCCTTGGTGAGTAATGTTGCAATTGTCCAGATGTCGAGTGGAGCCCAATGGTGTACTCAACGGAATTGGAATTCCTGACGACGATTGGTCCCTTCCTTGGTCATAGAATGGGGCTGGCCGCGATATTGTAGTGTACGTAGTATTGTCCCTACAAATCCAACGTGCGGTGTCGCAGTGGAACGTCTGATACCTAATCTTGATCTGATAATACCGAAATTTTGGCCGTGTACCCGGAATGCTCGAGTATATTAGTAGAGTTACCGAAGTCCGGTTAGGTCCGGTTTTTACTAAAAAATTTGGGGTCCGGTTCCCAGAATGCCTGAACCCCGGACCGAAGATCGGTCCGGTTCAACAAGGGTCCGGTTCGGGTTCAGAACAGGTTCGAACCTCTGAGTCAACGAACCTCAAACTTTTTTAAAGCTCATTTTCTGCGGAAATACAGGAAAACAGCTCACCAGTGTGCTCCTCGAGATCATCCAGTGCTACAATCAAGGTTCTTCGCTTGCCCTCTGGCGTTGGCATGATAATTGTCGTATGCACTGTGCAGTAGTTGAAGATGTTCAAACCTCAGAGAAGTGATTCTGAACATGGTGTGTACAAATTTCCCATTTTGTGGGCCTGTTCAATACGGGCAACCTTGGATCCGGGTCAAATTTCAGGTTCACAGTCACAGGGATTTTGCTGTGGTTACATGATTCCACGCAATGAGCTGGAAGCTCACCTCAATACTCCTTTAACAGGTGTCGACGTTGTGATGGCCTAGAGAGAGAAGTAAGTACAAGTTTTTAGCCACAGCTTGTTGAACAGGCGCGGTCAGGGCACCGTCATAGGATCCTTATTCGAAGCACTTTCACCGGCCCTAAAGCGGCAGGAAAAGAGAAGAATCTGGCTAGAATACGGGGAAGAAATTACAGGTTCGAATTGGTTCGGGCATGTTCGGACATGTTCGGGAAGTACTGAAATTGCCCGAACCCTGAACCTGGGGTCCGGTTCGGTCCAGGCGCCATCGCCGAACCTGAATTGAGGTCCGACTTTGGTTCAGTTCAGGTTCAGAATCGGTTCTGAACCCGACACCAGCAACACTATATTAGGCTCTGTGTGGGGCAACAGTCTTCCAAAAATCGGCAATGAACGGTTTCATCGGGCTTGGCGTCAGATTCGGGCTGATGTTCGAGTGTCAATTATGCCAAGATACTTCGCCTAAGCAAGGTTGCGCTCTCCGTTGGCTCTCGGGTAGTCCAACGCGGGCATTTGCTGGAAACCGGACAACCACAATAGTGACCCTCTCAATCTCCCGGGCCGTGAGTCGGTCTACAAGCCTGTTCGTTGGCTCGGCAGAAGGGTGTTCACCTGGCTTTGCCGAGACGTATAAAGGCGCTGGCTACTCTGCGTGTTCACCATTCTTTTCGCTCCCCTGTTCCTTTTCTTTTCTTTCTTGACCCTTCTCTCAATATGTTCTTCGCTGCGTCGATCGCACTCACCTTTGTCCTCTCTTTCTCCAAAATCACCGTGAATAGTGCACCTATGGTTTGTTCATCTAGGATGCTTCTTTTCAGACAATTGAAGATCGATTGCAGACGGTCCGAAATGTCGTGCCGCAATTCTGCACGGGCCCCGTCTTCAGGGGCGTGTGTACGTCCATCAATGGTACCCTCGTGCACCAACACGCCGGGAATCCAATCCCTCATCCTCAACCCGGATGCCGACTGTTATGCATTCCCGTGCGTAGCTGCCGACCTCAAACATCGAGATCAAAGCTCAAACCCCACCGCATTTTTAGTCAACCGGACTGCAAGTTCGATGCAATTAACCAGTTTGTAAAGGAACTGTTTTCCGACCAGGAGGAGGAGCTGGGGAGCGAGGGCATCCAGAGCGTTCAGTGCTTCGAGGTTGCGGGTACTGTGAACGGGTTCACGGCGGGTTCGCCCGAGGATATTGAGCAGGAGGCTAGCGATTTTGCAGCCGCGAATGGGGAGGAATTCACTCCTCCTCCCAAGTGTACTCAGGGCCCGGTTCAGGCGACTCCCGAGGAGCAGAGATTGGCCGACGCCAACGGAATCACGCTGAGCGGTCCCGTTACGTGCACCTGAGAAAGTGCGCAATGACGAGGAGGGATTGTCCGGTTGTACGTGGGCGGTCTGCCGGCTCAAGTTGCCCTGAGTTGGAGGGGTCGGTAGTGCAGATATACTGTAAGTTTCGTGTGGTATCCGATACATCCCGAGGATAGAACAGCACAAAGGGTGGCCAAAATTACGCATCAACGTTTTATTCGATCGAGTTGGGAACAGGATGCTCGCCGGAAGTATTGAAAACCATTGGATGATCACCGCACGACTCTCAAGGATCCAGGCGGACCGCGATGTCGAGCTAGGGATCGAACTATGGTGGACCTCAAACCAGGCCGCTAGAAACAATACTCGAACCTGGAAGTGGCACTGCGGCAGGTCTCAGACAAAAGTAAAACAGAGAGTGGCCATTCATTGGCCTGGGCCAAAGAGTCTCAGTCGCGTTGGAGTGCGTCACTGCAGCATCGGGGTCGCGAACAGAAACTTGGAGAATATATCCATCCAGTCCAGTACTTTCAACTTGAAAAGTGCGAGAGATTGGCGAGGGAGAGAGCATGGAGAGCAAATGGAGCGAGGTTTGCGACAGCGGATCAAGCCGGACGGTCACGCGACAAGTTGATGTTGGTGATTGCCGATGATCCCTGTCTTCTCGTCCCCGCTCCAGCCTCCGATGTCGCATTAGGTGCGACTTCTGAATCTCTCTCTGCTGGCTTTCTATTTAGATCTCTCTCTTCTCATGCGGGTCACGGAGGGCGGACTTGGACAGGGCTTGAATTCTCACTGACTCAGATCTTTAGAAGTTTCAGACTCTGGACTTGCTCTGGACCAACTTTGAATGGGCGGAAACTTGAGCAATTCATGAGGAAGTATCCACGCCACCGCTGTATCTATGCCCTAGCTTTTGACAACAAATCACTCAGTGCCAGCCCAGCTTACATCCCTCGCTCTCGGTATGGGACGTTCTTATCGTTTCAAGGAAGCTTAAAAAGAAGCTAGGCATATTTCCCGGCATCACGTCCGATGGAAAGCGAAGCTCGGTGCGAACACCCTCCGAAATGACCAACGTTCCTGCCCGTGTATGGAGCGGGACCTGATTACGGGATAGGTGGGTTGCATCCGTGTTCATTACACGCAGGATATATTGACAAATGGAAAGAGGTTCGGGGACGTCGCTCGTGTCAGATGAGAATAGCAGAAAACATCAAACCGCGGCAGTCCTTGCATTATGATTGACCTGATTCGTGTTGAGGATTAACACCTCCCCGATATAAATGAACACACATTTCGATCTGTTATTTCTCACTCCTCCATAACATGTTATTCAAGATCATCGCTATCGGCTTTCTCGCCACGATGTCCAGGGTGCTGGCGGAGACCCACACTATCACATTTACCAACGAGTGGGTCGTACCCCGTGATGTCCTTACTCCTTTCCATTCGAGCGTTCATTCAATACAGCTGTAACTTCGGCCCCGACGCTATCGTCAGTACAGCCGTGCCATTTGCGTTTTCCGGATGTTGACTGGATTCCAACACTGTGGCCCATAATGATGCGGGGGGCTGCTGTCCGCTGGAGCGGAACCCAGCCCTTCACAATCAATGGGCCCCTCGTCGGCGTTATCACCTTCCTCCAGACCGGTACGGGATTATCCATCCATTAATCTCGACCTGTTACCCCTAAAAACAAGTATCCAGGCCGATGCGGCGGTTTTGGGGCCTTCCCTGGGAATCACTACGTTCCGCCGTCGGCTAGACTCAGTCTGCCGAGGTCCGTGTAGCCGAGTCAAGGCTGTGCGTGGCCGGCTACACAGATCCTGTGTGATCTGTGTAGCCGGCCACGCACAGCCTTGACTCGGCTACACGGACCTCGGCAGACTGAGTCTAGCCGACGGCGGAACGTAGTGAATGGATGCGGTATCGTCGAGACTACGCTGGTGAACCCCTCCACGGCGGGTGCTAACTCTAGCATCGACATCAGTTTGATTTTCCCGTGGGTCTACTTGTACAGTCATTCCTACTTCGTGCGTTCATCTTACATCCAACAGCTACGCGCTCAACGTAGTAATCAGCTTCGAGTGAGCAGTCATCTCGCACTGATGCCCTGGTCATATCTGACACCCTCAGATACTTCAACGGGTGTGGAATGGGTGCCAACTATAAACAGTCTCCGCTGAATTCTGGGCCATATTCTGACCGTATTCTCTAGGCACAGACGGATCTTGTCCGGGAGCCCTCCATCTCCCAACAGACACCGCACCCCGTATTTTTTGCGATGCAGATAATGTCGACCTGGCGGTAAGAGATTTATTTCATCGGCTGCCGCTGTACACTGAGCAAACCGCTTGTAGATTTCGTTCTGTGCGCTGAACCTCGTCATCCCCGACAGAGATCCCTGAACAGGAAGAGTCGCGTAAGTAATGCCAGTCCAATTTAGTCCCTTTCCCTGACGAGTTAACAAGGTGACATATTCGCAGGAGCAAGTCGACTGGTCAATGATGAACTGGTCTTGAGACGGTCTGGAACTATGATCCATTTCCACAGTCTTTGTTTTGGAGAAGACTACCTTGAACTTCAATCTCGTGCGAAAGCTCGTACGTTTCGTTTGAAGCAGCAGCTCTACCGAGCATGATGGTTGCTCTCCGCTTCTGTTTTTGCATATTGGTTTTCTTACTGGCCCCGGCCAAGTCATACTGTGGCTGCGGTACTGCTGCCGGTTTCTGCGCCCAGCCAGTACATCAATGCTGTCCAATGATTTGGCAACTGCATCGGTTTTTATTTACTTGAGCGATAACCTCGACCCTGGCCAGTAATGGGTCAACCATTTGGATCATCAAACAACGCGAGGCACTCGACGGCCACTGGCATAAACACTACTCGACCAGGTTCCATTTTTTTCAAAGGCTGTTTCTCTATAGTAGGCCCGAATCAAACTTTTAGACGAGTTGTGAAGTACCGAGTGGGCTAAAGCCTCCTATTCGTGGTGGCACCGTGATGGTCACGTCACAGAATCGCCCTTTACTCTTCTCCTCCACCAGCCCCTCCCAAAACATGATGA
Source organism: Mycena olivaceomarginata (assembly GCA_029378375.1). Classification (NCBI taxonomy): domain Eukaryota; kingdom Fungi; phylum Basidiomycota; class Agaricomycetes; order Agaricales; family Mycenaceae; genus Mycena; species Mycena olivaceomarginata. Next base: position 92,233 of record JARKIC010000311.1, on the reverse strand, counting down.
ATGAGCTTAACTTACTCTGCCTTATTCTTGCAACCCCTGCCCTGGCCATGGTCCCTTTCTTTTTAAGGCGCCTTTGCTCTCGGTGAGAGATCACTTTGTTACGTTTCTTCAATTCGCTCAATTCTGGTGCAAAGGGCAGGAGTCGCTGCCGTAAACCTGATATTTCTTTCCATAAACCGCGAGGACGGAAAGGAGACGTTTCCCGGGTGGCGGCTTCGGGTCGCTGTTAGCCTATCTTTTGACGCTGTACGGCACCTCAAGCGCTCCAAGCTCTCGGGAATGCTTGTACAAACGATACTTGTCGCATTTCGCAAAGCCCTAGCTGATCCCAACCGCGAAACGCCCTGCGATACTGCCGAATGGCGTGCTTTCCTAGCATCGTTTCCTATCCACATCGTCTTTGCTCCGTGCCTGAACGCCACGCGGTGGGGGTGGGTTGTGAAAGGGCAGGGCGAAGGGAACAACTTTGTACTGCGCGTTCTACTCGATCTTGCAGAGCTGACGGAAAGTGTACGCAGTCGTTGTCTTGTTGCCTATTTCTTCAGTTGAACGCTAATGGTCACTCCTCAGACGCGTCCCGATCTCCCCCTCCCCGTGCAGTATTTTCGGTTTTGCTTTGCGCTGACCGCGCTGCACGAGCTCGCCCACCTCATCACCAAGTTCGCTTTCCCCTACTTCATCGCACCCGTGCTGTCTGGGACCGTCTTGCAATTCGGGGAGTCCGGAGAAGCGTTGGAGGAGCTGCTGTTGGGCGGGAAACTCGTGTGCGAATGGGACAAGGGCCACGTCGCGGACTTCCGCCACCTCCGCCGCCTCCTTATTCAAGACGAAACCGGCACCGATTTTATCCTCAGTGAGCACGCCGCATTTCTTCCTCTTTTTCCATCTCAGTCGGTTATTCAAGCCGACTCCAACATCGACGACTGGTTGAAAAGGTTCTCCAATACGACTGCCACGACCACATTGGACATGAAATACGACCGCGCAATGGTCTCGACGGTGCCTGACGATCGCGTTCGGACTATCTCCCGGGCGGACCTCCTTGCACAAGCGCGTACGAGTACTATCGGGAGCCCGGCGGGTCGCCCTCTTTTCGGCTTATTCGCCAACGCGCCCAGGATATACGGGGAATCGTTGACGACCGAGAAAACCGGCATGCTCGTGGGTCGGGGGATTTGTTATCCGCGTGCCGATTAGGGCTGTCAGGTAGGAGCTTGCGACGATGTCATTACCATGCGATCCCGAACTTCAGCAGATCTGTTTTGTTTTCTCAGACACTACGTTCCGACGTCGGCTAGCCAGACTTGCCGAAGTCTGGCCGGGTCTGGCTGGGTCTGGCTAGCCGATCAGACAGACCGTGTGCTGCCGTGTGCGGCCGGCTACGCACAGCCTGTGATCGGCTGACCAGACCCAGCCAGACCCGGGCGGACCTCGGCAGACTGAGGCTAGCCGACAGCGGAACGTAGTGAGAGCTGTTGCGGCGATAGACTGAGTGAGGGGTTCGTTCTGTCGAGTGGAGGGGTTACACTTACTCCATATGCTATGGTTGTGATCTATTTCTTGTAAGCTGGCACGCAAGTGTTGAAATTGGTTGTAGTAAGGCGAACGTTTCCAGTAGAGAGAATGAGTATCTCGAAAATTTCTCAACGAGCCATGGGTATGATGAAACAGTTCAAAGCTACGCTGTAACTGTGTTAGCTGATAAGGAGCGAGTTGGCGAAGCAGGGAGACTGCGACAAAAAGAAAGAAGGTCAACATGGTGCCGCAGGCTAGGTCTCGATATATACATGTGCGTGGATCAGAGGCTAACTTTCGAAACCTTTTGCAAACTAATGGAAGGATTGAAAGGAAGTACTGGCATGTGTGGAGCTGCGTGTGCGTTGAACTGTTCCCAGCACACTCGGTTGCATTATAGTTAAACAGTTGCATCCGTATTAAGCTCTCGACTACATGTCCGTTTCCGAGAAACCGTACACCGAACCTAGAGAATGGCCGTGAGTCACGCCGACCGACAAGAAAAATGTGAGTGCTCACGCGCGATTGTGCCCGCACATCTCGCAGCAACGAACTCCTCTGCGCGCTCCCAGTAATCCCCGGCATCATTCGCGGGGCTGAACCAAGAACTCCGAGTGTCTCGTCCCGGTAGCTAATTTGAAAGTTTCGGACAATTCTGACATGTCGAGTTGGAACGGTGCCTTCTGCCTCACATGCGAAGCCACGCGTTCCTTCATCTTTTAAATAACGTACCGAAATAGTTCACTTTCTCTCTTGTCGCTGTGCCGCAACGAACAACATCTGGCTTGCTCTCCATCGGCTGTTTTCCGGTGCAAATAATCAACGCAATACTTCGACGTTCTCTTCCATCTACACGGCTGGACCATCCTACGCGTACCCGGGGGGACTCCGCGGAACCACCAATCACAACATGCAAATACTGAGCATCCACACGAAACAATGATGATGAGATCGATTTCTGAGCAGCCAGCACCCAGACAGCCCCCCTCATCTCCGGAACCTTCCGCCCTAGGCAGGTAATCTTTTTGACGATGCGGATTTCTGCTCGAACGCACCGCTCTTTCCTCTGCCACCGTGTTATCATCCAACAGCATTTGACTCGAGTTCAGCTCACTTCCAATACGGCGACCACATCCATCTACATGACCGAAAAATCCTACACGTACTCGGGTGGAGGTTCGTCGCCGATGACCCTTCTCCATCCCGCATCGGAATTCTCTTCCAACGCGTTTATCCGCGTCACAAGCATATCGATCTGCTCTCTCGCCGCTTGCAGCTGCGCCTCTACCTCTGGGAGCCGTGTCGAAGCGCTGCGCGCCGACATCAGTCGTAGCATTCTCCGCATGCCCGAGCCACCCGAACTATCCCCTCCGTCGAATCTCTCTCTACCCTCGAGATCGGCGACCTTCTCGGTTGCCGCGTGCAGCTGCGTCTCGAGACGCTGTCGCGCGATGGTACTTGCGCTGATGCTGCGCACGTCCGACTCTTCGCTCAGCGTTGCGCTCCTGCTGCGGGGGGTACTCGCCTCCGTGATGAGCGTGAAGGGAGAGATTGTTGTCGTTGCGCGGTCAATTCTCATCTCGGATGATTTCGCGGCCTGGCGTTGCCGTCGGCGGCGCCTGATATGCCAGACGAGAATGGCGGCGAAGCAGAAAAGGAAGATTGACAGGGCCACGGCAATTACGGCAATGCCCCTAGCATGTATTCTTTTAGCATGAGAAAGTTAGCTATAGGAATCCATTAAATGTAGACCGTATCGACCGACCTGGACTTGTCTATGTGAGTTGGTCCAGCCACCGGCACCGGGGCCGAAGTCGCCTGAGTGCTGTCCGTGCTTTGTGGGATTGATGTCCTGCATGATTCCCAGTGTCAATGACAAAAACGTCCACGAATTAATTGTGTACCTTTGTGAAGAGGGGACGAATCCAGAACTAGAATTCGCGGACAAAGACAGGGAAGACCTCACTGGGAACCCTGGACTGCAGCCAACATCAGTACTAGAGCCCTGAGAAAATCGAAGTGGATACTCCGATGAGGTGGAAGTTGCGGACGATTTTACTTGGGACCCCGTACTGCAGAGTTCATCAGTTTGTCACTCGAGGGCAAGGCAAAGCTGAATACTCTGTAGATAAGGGAGGCCCCGCTGTGGTCACGGCGGAGCCCACACTGCAGACAACATCAGTACTAGAGCCTGAAGAAAAGCCAAGGTGGATACCTCAAGGCTATCCCCTTGCCACCGTGGTTGTCACCGTTGCCGCCTTTGTTGCCATTTTGCTGCCCACGACCCAGTTTCGCAGCCCAGAGAGCGAGAAGAACTAGTGAGTTCGTCGAAAGGCGCATGAGAGTCCCTTTAACCTTTGGTAAGGCACGAGCGGCGAAGTGGAATGACGAGCGAGGAAGAAGAGAGGACTTCGCGGCCCAGCGCGATGACGAAGTGGATGCAAGCAATGCCTGGGTGAGGTGAAGCGGCTGAGCGGTATAAGAACGACATGTATATATATTTTGAGTCTGACAGATGACTGATGGATTGCGGGAAGATATCGCACTGCCTGGCTGGCCTTCGACCCTACCTACAACTTAGCGAGAGGGGAGTTTTATTTCGATACGCGCAAGCACATTCGGTTGGCGTCTGACCTTTAGTCTACCAGCATTCCACAAGCCCGCGGGGATGCCAGAGGGTCAAGCGGACGCGGTGAACATCACCTACAGCCGAAACTGTTAGTTTCCACGCATGCTGTGAAGACGCAGGTTCGATGGAAAGAGTTATATTGGTATCGTTGCCTGGAGAGCTGGAACCGGTTGCTGCAAAAGTTATCAACATCCGTTGGTGATCTCCTTGCGATCTCGGAGATCGCAAGGACGAATCCCGCCGATCATGATTGAGGAGTCCTCAATCATGATCGGCGGGATTCGTCCTTTCAAGAGTGTTGGACACAGGAATGGAAGGAAGCGTGAGGGAAAGAACAAACAGCGTTCGACGTCGTAAGATCTCTACGGGAAAAGCATCATCCAGCGATGGACTACTTGCAAGTACTCACCGGATGAGCGAGATTCGCATTTCATGCAGATCACCAATCCACGACCCGTAGATCTTCTTAGTCTAATCATCCTGGAGATTTGTGATCGGCGGAATTTTCTTGTATCTATTTCGGTTTGTGACCAGCGGCTCCGAGAATGGCTCTCTTTCCGTGCGCCATGGTGGAAGATTTCCGGGTGTCCGGAGAGATTTCGAAAGACTAGAAACTGTCTGGTTGTCTGGTTGCCAGAACGAGGGATGAGTAGCAGATTTTTATGAGGTGTAGAAAGAGGTGCCGTGCCGGTGATCGCCGCCACCGCATGTTGTCAGATGTTGCGCTTTGTTTGCCGAGTGCCTATCAAGAGCTCGAGCCTCTCATGTCCGCTCACCTTGCTCCACTCTGGATTTCGCTCGGCCTGGTTACATCCAGGTTTCACTTGCCCTGCGTCCTCTCGAGGTACACTGGCGGAGGTTCTGGACAGATAGGAGCCGCATTCATGTGCGTAACCTCGGAACTCTGAATTTCTCAGCTCTTATTGAAGTTATTCGAGTTTCTGCTGATACGGGGTTCATTTTGACGTGACTTCCGTTCTTATCGAAGCACATTTTGGGAAATTGAGTCATGAACGAAGGAACGAGGCGAAGTCTGTCGCGGTGGTGACGGTGTTAGATCGCGTCACGATCTTCTCGCTCCGCATCCTCGTCCTCTCCGGATCCATTCATGCATCCGGCCGTGGAAATCCAGATTGTACAGCAACTCCCCGCCTCGCTGAGGGTATGTGTCTCTGCGCCTCCTGTCTGACTGCTCTCCATCTCGGACCTTCGAAGCGAGGACTGCATGCAAAAGCGGTCCGACCTCTAACGGGCGGAAAAGCTGTTCGAGAGCGCAGCTCCTTTCCAACGGCTGTTATTTCTTCCAGTCCTCCATATTGGCTTTGATCCCACACAAATTCCGACTCCAGACGATCTGGAAGCTCTTCATAGCTTGTGCAACGCTATCTCTGCGGGCCATTTTCCTGCTATCCGATGAGACTAGGTCCCCACACGATCCAGGACCTCCTATTTGGTCTCGTATCTGGCCTTGGATCTACTTTATGCAAGAACACCGCGGACACGACTTGACCTTTTCCGGCGGATTTCTAGCATTTGTTGGCCGAATGTATGTCAATGCGAAAATCTACGGATTCCGTGTTGTTCTGGCAAAGGCGTGACCCTTGTTCTCTCGCATGGAGGGCTATACAATGTTCGGGCCATGCCTCAACTATCTGTCGGTCCTGATCGGACGTTTGGACTCTGCGGATCATGCGCATTTCATGGAGATGTTTGATGCTGCGGGAGGCACGATACGCGATTCGAAGAAATATCTGGATAACCTGGTCGACAGCAAAGATGAAACGCCCTTGACGGCGATGCACACAGAGTCTCGTGGCCGGCCAATGTGAAAACGGGGATGAGCGGCCTCCGCTGTTCCTCTCCACTGTTTCTACAAGATGAGCTGATCGAAGCACTGCGTTCCTATGAGTTTGCTGCCATGCTTGTCGTTGTGATGGATTCTCTCCTTCAAGTTTCAGTGTCTCGACCAGAGACTCCAGGCGCTTTCGTCGCGGCTGTCAAGCTGCCGGGTCAGGCGCTGGGAATATGCGAGCACTGGACCGCATTCATCGATCTCGCCGACAGTCGTGTCGCGCTAATGCGGCGAGTCGATGCCAGCAAATCGCTCAAGGCTTGTGACAATATTCAGATTTGTGCTTCCACCCACAGCATCCTCGAAACTCACCATCGACAGTGCGGGAAGATTCAAAAGAGGTCGCGCTGCCACCGGTGCTCGGGGTGCAACTCGTTCTATTATTGTGACCAACAGTGCCAGAGTGTGGATTGGGATAGCGGCGGACATGTAATGATTGCGGATCCTACACCACGCTGACTCTCGCTGCGCTTCATAGCCGTTGCTCACCCCATCGCTTACAATAAGTATTCCCATGATCCAACGGTGGGATGGGCTTTCGCGAACGTCAATTCATGCGAGCAATTGTACAAGAGGACTACGAGCACGACATCCGCTCCACCTACACCCAGCAGATCACTCTCATGGCCTCCGACGAACCGTTTTTCACATTTTTCGACTACACATCCGCAACCGTGCGGATCGCCGCAATCGCCCATTGCAAATTTCGTCAAGGAGCCCAGCTCGAGGTGGCCGGAGATCCTGGCGCCCTGCGGAAAAGCCACGGACGTATGCAGCTGCACCTCGTGCGTGTCGTGGGCGGCCGGGATGCGCGGATCTGGGTGATTCCTCTGCGGGCGAGCAGCCCTCGGCCGCACGATGCCCTCCGTGAGCTCTCCCAGAACATTTCCGCGAAGGACGATGGGAGGCCTCTGTATTTCTTCCGACCCTGCTCTTTCTGACGCTGGCGTCGTACGGCCAGAAGATCAGCAACAATTCGGTGGACAATGACCAACTTGGTAAAGAAGGAATAAGATTAGCCGCAATGAGATAAATGCCTGACGAGTCACGTAAGTAATGGAAGTGCAATATAGCCCCGTCCCTGACGAGTTCACAGTGCGACATATTCGCATGCGGCGGCAGGAGCAGTGAATAATAATGAACTGGTTTTGTCACGGTTGGGAATTACGATCCATTTTCCCCATGGTTTCGGAGGCAGATCAGATTATATGCCTAATCCCGAGTTCCTCTTGTCTACTACCGTTGTAATAGTCTCTCAAAGGTGCGCTTCAAAAGGAACGTCTGTCACGCAGTTAAATGATGAATAGCAGATGCTTCCTGTGTCCCTGGAACGCGAGATAATTTCCAGGGTCTAAAAGCCTTCCAGGCATTTCGAAGCCCATTGGATTGCACGCGGACGCTGTGCCGTTACAGTGCAATATCAATATTCGCTCATGCTTCAGCGGTTGAACACTTTTTCTTCCCCGGTGTCTCTACGTTTGATTATCACTCGTAAAAGCCTTTTAAGTGGCTGCTCAGTCCGATCTTTATCAGACAACACTCCTAGTCAGCTTGTGACCCGCTCACCCAAAGCGGGAATCTCGTTCGCAGAGGTAGCACATAAAAATGCAGGTGTTTCCTTTCAACGTTCTGAACAGGCATCAAACATGTACTTCAATTCCATTCTCACTAGTACTGCTCTTGTTCTCGCTGTACCGATCGTGGCCGCCGATCTTCCCCATCCCGACGAGTGCACAGTCTTCGCCGTGTACCCCGGCAGAATCAGAACGACGGAGAAGGAACGCTTATCCAGGGCGGGACCGAAGCGGCGTGTCTTGAGGCATGCAGCACCAGTAAGTAGTTCACTTTTCCTCCTGTTTTGTCGCCGTGCACTAACAGCAGAACCGCAACGCCATAGGTTCAACACGCATTGCCTATTCATACGTTCCGTACGGCGCCACGCCAGCATGCTTCCTCAAGCCTGTGATCGATCTCGGAGCGTTCTCTGTTGATCAGGGTCGAGTCGTGATCAGGGTCGAGTCGTGAGCACGGGCCTTGCGGGTGCTTGCGGGACGTGAGTAGTTCCTGTGCAATTCTGGTTTCTAGGCATCGGACTGACTGAACCTGGCTCGCTCTCCGATAGCTTCAAACCCGGTGAGTAATTGTCGTCTGTGTGATCGGATATAGTCTTGTGCTCATGAATCACCTAGTTGGACCAACTATCTGCATCACCACCCCGGCGTGATGTGGGAGGAGTAATGACGGAAATAAATTCGGCAACGTTTCTGTTCGTGTGATACGTGTGAATCAGCCTCTCCACCACATGTCTGTCTCCGAGAAACTGTAAACCGAACCTAGACAATGGCAGTCAGGTCCACATCAGCGAGGGAGGCCAGCACTCACGAGTGATTGTTCCGGCGCGTCTCGCAGCAACGAACTCTTCTGCGCGCTCCCAGTAATCTCCGGCACCACTCGCGGGGCCGAGCCAGTCGACACGAAAGTTGGTCTGGTCCGTGTGCACGAATCGATCATCCATGCGGGGCTGAGGGTGGATGGCCGCCATGTCCTGCGTATGCTTCTCGGCCGTTGACAAGAGGACGATGAGCTGGAGCCGTGTGGAGGACGCGAGCAGTGGGTACACGACGCTGAATAGGCGGACCGCGTTGAAGCAAATGTGCGTAAGGTTGGGTATTTCGGTGAGGCGCGCGTACAGCGGGGCCTCTAGACGGCGTGGTTTATCGGTTAATTCGAGGTGCGTCAGGTTGCGGAAGAGGGGATGGGTAAAGTCGAAGGGATGATGAACGAAAATCCTCGTTGTGTCGACTGTAAGATGACGGAGGCAATGTAAGGATTCCAAGGCCTTCAGATTAGACTTGAGCGGGAGGCTCGAGAATAGGTGGGTGATGTGAGGACATGCTTGGAGAATGGCATCGACGATCGCGGATGTTGGAGACACTTCTATGGTTTGAAGGAACAGATATTCGACTGCGTCCAACGGGGCTTTGTTGAGCATGGCTCTGAATAGAGCGTCTATCGGAATGACGGGGAAACCGTGCATTTTGCGTACAGTGGAAGAGATGCACATGACACGGTACAGCAGCGGTTCCAGCCTGGAAGGAGCAGATCAGTAATATATTTCGACTGTCTCGGAACGCACCAGTTTTTCACCCGCCACGCGATTAACATGAGGCTGGGAACCCTTCCCGGCGACGAGCGTGCAGCGAGTTCGAAGATCGTTCGTTCCAGTTCGGGTGGAAGCCGCGGAGGACTATGTTCCACGATGGAGCGATTCTGGTCTACTTGCATGATCGCTGGTTCCAATTGCACGCGCGTCCACTGGTGCGGATGGGGGTTAAGAGCAAGGGGTAGATCTTACGTGTTTCCGCCGGCAATCACCGCAATCATGATTGTCAGACTTAGCCAACCTCCCAATTCTCATATCGCTGGTTTGTTTCTCGACTGCTCGGTCCCAGAGATCCTTGTTAACATCACCCTCAATGGACCAGAATCACTGGAACAGCTGTGCAAGAAAACCATGCAACTGTCTATCACTCCTGCGATTGCTACTGTCCCCAGCTGGTGCCACTCAGTCATTCCGGATGAGCGACTGTTACTGCTGCGACATCTCAGCCTTCCACTTCCACCTCGCAGTGACGCGTTCAAACACACTCTATCTCACGGTCTTTTCGCTGCGACTTGCCAGCCTTTCGGCTACTTACTCGGCCACCGATGTCACAAGAGGATATCTTTCCTCCGGGCCAGGATCCAGTCATCGCCCGCAGCTGCACACAGCCCTCAACAGCTTCGCTCTTACCCTCATGCCCATCTTTGAAAACATCCACGGTATACAAATTCACGGAGGGACTTCTACAATGTCGCTGGGAACACGAATATTGAATGGCGAATGGCCTCAGCTACTGCGGGCGATCCGCCAGACAATCGGCAGTCTCTGGGAGGGGCCCTGCACGATTTTAATGCAGCGAAGACCTCTAGAGCTCCCGGCGGGACTGACAACTCGCCTTCATGAGCCGTTTTATCCGGAAACTCATGGAACTGCCAGCTCCTCCCATTTGCCATCAATTCTCATCAGGCAATGGGGGCTTGGGCGTCGGAGACCGGTACGTTTTATCCCACCCTAACCAAGTTAGCAAGAGAGTGAGTATGCTTTCAGGCAGGACGAGAGCACAGTGCGAAAGCGCGACCAGCATCAATGGTGGCACATTTGTGAGCAACAATATTCACCACAACGGCGAAAAAGGGCCAAGGGGTGTGAGCTCCGACCTCGGCCATTCTCCGGTGTGCTGATGAACAACGACCGGAATGCATTTGCGCTGTGGCACTAGCAACGCTTCACGACTCAATGGATCGTTACCCGTGACCGATATGCTACCCCGACAGAGGCACAAAAAACCTCGTCGATATGACATACAAGGCGGACGGTGTTAAGGGTGAGTGTCCGAGGGCCTATAATACGATGCTGATGTCTGTTCGAATGCACCGCTCTGTCTTTCACCATTGCCGTGTGATTATTCAACAACATTTGACTCGAGTTTGGCTCCCTTCAAATCAATACGGACATCACATCTGTCTACATGCTAAACGTACTCGGGGGAAGTTCATCACCGATGACCCTTTCCCACGCAGAATCCGAATTCTCCTCCAACGCGTTTACTTATCCGCGTCACAACCACGTCGATCTGCTCCCTCACCGCTTGCAGCTGCGCCTCCACCGCTGGGAGCCGTGTCGACGTGTTTTGCGTCGACATTCGTCGCGGCATTCTGTGCATACCCGGAACACCTGTGTCATGCCCGGCAAGTTCCTCCTGCGCTTGGAGATCAACCATCTTCTCGGTTGCCGCGCACGGCTGCGTCTCGAGGCGCTGTCACGTGAGGGTACTTGCGCTGATGCTGCGCAAGTCCGAATCCTGGCCCAGAGCTGTGCGCGCGCCTGGGGGCTGCTCGCCTCCAGGGTGAGCGTGAAGGGAGAGATGGTTGCAACCCCGCCGCCCATTCTAATCTCGGTTATTTCTGCAGCGTGGCGGTGTCGTCTGCGGCGCCTGATATGCCAGAGGAGGATAGCGGCGAGACAGCAAAAAGATTGACAGGGCGACTACAATTGCGGTAACCACTCGGAGAGGTATTCTGTTCCCATGCGATACTTGGGCTTGGAAATCCGGGTGCAGCGATAATAGACTGACCTCTTCTTGTGCTTGTGCGTTGACACGGCCACTGGGGCAGACGATGTTGGCTGAGCGCTTTCTGTGCTCCGTGCGATTCAAACATAGACGGTCACACTTCCACAGAATAATCGCGTACATTTGCGGAGATGAAGCAGATCGAGAATTTGAGGTCGATAGCACTGAGCTCTCGCTCGGGTGGAGCGGTGACATCAGTGGCAAACTTGAATTTAGCGATCCGAGCGACAAAGTCGGCAACGAACTCGACGACCTGGGCGCAGTCGGCAACGACAAAATCAACCAACGATACAATTGTGCCGACCAGAGGGCGAAAAGGAAGAGTGAGATGGGAAGGTGCATGAAAGTCATTTTGCTTGTTTAGAAATGTGTTTGTGAGGAAAGACGCAAGGGGCGAGAAAGGAAAAAAAACTTTCCCGTCCTAGCGCAAGAATGAATTGGATGTAGGAAAGGTCTGTCTGCCTGAGTGGAGTCGTCATGCTAGCTGGGGGTATAAAAAGGCCATGCATGTTTTTAAGCCTGACAGATGCCTGATACATCACGGGAAGATGTCACTGTGTGGCTGGCTGCTTGCGACTCTACAGTTTAGGCGGGTTTTGTTCAGTGTAGCATAAGCGCATTGATTTGGTGTCCGACCTCAGTATTTCACCAACCAGGGAAGGTTGGCAAAAGATCCATTGGACGTCAGGTGAAGTTCGCCGACAAGAGAGAACAGTTGATTTCCATGGATACTGTCCAGATCGGTTCGATGGAAACAGTTTAATCGTTGCCTGGAGGGCGGGGACTAAATGTAGATATCAGCTCAACCATGATCGGCGTGATTCAGAGGATCATGAATTCCGTAAGACGTGACTTATAAGGAACAACCAAGTAACAACGCCCACTCAACGTCGTGAAAGGTGGCCAAAGAAAGCGCAATCAAGCGATGATAATGTCTGATTACCGGATGTGTATCTGGTCCCTAATCGCACAGTCAACGAGTCCTGGGCGCCCTAGATCTTCCTGGGCCAAAACACTTTCGAAATAAGGTGTTCGGCGATAGCCATTTCTTTGACCGGCTCCCTCCAGAGTCCAGACGCGGGAGGATAGAAAGCTGACGGGCATTTGGGTGTCTGTTAAAAGAGCAGTAACCACAAGCTAACCACCGAGGACGAGGTGGTGGTACACGGCTATCCCGGCTTCCACTGGAATTCTACGATCTGCAAAACCATTGAAATTCGATAGGAATTGATTGCCGAAAAAAAACTTTTTTCTTTCAAGCTTGCTGCTGGAGTTCGAAAATTATGAAAGGTAGGAGGAACTGAGCCCCTTACCCCTCGGTGTGTAGCCCGCGAACTCACCACACAAAAAACGAATGGCATCAAAAATGGATCCATTGGATTTCAACGATCCTGCAGATCGTTGAATTCCGATGAATTCCGGGATAGCCGTGTAGAAGAAAGGATTTGGCTACTTTTTCCATGGCGGGGGGAATCACTGTGTTCCCACCCCATGTAGACAGAGGGTCCATCTACCCCCGTAGCCAAAGGTAGATGGACCCCTATGTCTACATGATGTAGATGCAGTTAGTCTACATATGTCTACAGTCCGTCCACATTGGTCTACATTTGTCGGTCGACGTAGCCGCATTTTGGCCGACGTAGCCGCATGTTAGCCGACGTAGCCGCATGTAGCCGCTTGTAGGTGATGCAAAGGTTATGTAAAACTTTAAAAGGCATAATATGCCATATATCGAGCAAACTGAAATTTTACCAAGAGACTTAAGACTTGTCCGAGGAGCAATTTTAATGCTGTTCATACCAAGATTGGCCGAGTTTGCATTACGGGGTTGAGCAAGGTGTATCTACGCTGTAGATGCAGGCAGACACATGTAGCCGACGGGTAGATGCACCTCACGTAAACGAACATAGCCGGACATCAATCAACCGCGGCAAAGGTGCGTCTACATTAGCGCTGTGTAAGATAGAAATTTCCCCGTGTGAGAAATGTGAGATAGAATTGTGGTCCGTGTTAATAATAAGAAGTCTCTCACCGGTGTTGACGCATGTCTTGATGGAAAGGTATGGAACCTGATTTGCTGCGAAAAGGTTACTGATTTCGGCGCAATTTCGGCGCAAACTAGTCCTACCTAATCGACGTGATCGAGTCCAGCGGCAAACCCAAAGACAGTGAATCTATGTGTAATACCTTCTGTGCCATGATCGACAAAGCCGAAGAAGAACACGATTGTATTGTAGTTTGCCTTTGCTGCGATAACGATGGCGGAAGTCAATCGGGCCGTAAGAAGGCGGGTCAACTTCGTCCTTGGCTGTTTATTCCTCCTTGCTGCGCTCACCAGGTCAGATCACCTTGGATTCTCTGTCCCACACTCACAAATTCGTGTTTTAGGGACAGCTCACACTTGTCGACTACTTTAAAGTCAACGAGGATGGTGCGCAAATTGCCGAGGATGTCACGGATGCTCTAGGCTGGATTGTTGGCCATGAACGCGTCCGAGATATTTTCGATAAGGCACAGGTCAAAAAGAATGGTAAAGCCTGCGCGTACCTCGTCGCAAACATCACACGTTGGACCACACATTATGTCTCATTCCGTCATACCATTCGGCTGAAGCCGGCTCTTCGTGCAGCTGCGGTAACGCAGCGCGACGAGATCATTGCAGCCCAAGTTGGCGCGGAAAAAAACAAGAAGGCGATCAAGAAAATGACCGAGACGGCATCGAAGTGAGTGCTTCCTGATTCATATATTTGTCTAACAGTTTGTCGAACAGATTTTGTGATCTTCTTGATGACCCTTCCTTCTGGAAAAAATTGGAGACCCTTGCGGACGACATTGAACCCATCTGTTACATCACAAACATCAACCAGAGCGACCGCTGCCGTCCCGACCATGTTTTGTTGGGTTTTGCGGGGGTTTTTCTCCATTTCAAGCGCCACACGGATCGAACAATCTTGAAAGGCATGATGGAGCGCATTGAAAAGCGGTGGGCTGCCCTGGATCAACCCATGTTCGTCTTCTGCCTCATTCTTAACCCATATGAGCGCTTGGATCGATTCGGGCCTCGGGCCGGCGCTGATGCTTTCACATTGAGTATGGCGGTCGTGGAGGTAAGTCCTATTATTCATCAAGCTTACCAGACTTTAACGTCACTATTTAGTTACATCGCCGCGTGAAGTCGCGCCCTCCTCCAGGTGTCTTGTCCGAAGAGCAGGCACTTGAACTGCAGGCCGAGAAAAAGCAGAAGGAGGCACAGGTATCCCGGGCGTTCTTACAGTATCTGTCCATGACAGGCCCGTTCAAAGCCTGGGAAAAGAGTCGTGCAAGCTTCGAAAGTGTTAACGTGCGTGCGAAACACCATTTGGAGCATCTTATCTAACTCTCATATCAGGGAGACGATCCCATCCTCGTGTGGGAACAATATCTTCCCAATCCTGATCTGCACGAGCTCGCAGACTTTGCTATTCTGCTGTTGGGCCTCGTTGTCAACCAAGGCGGCAATGAACGCGACTTCTCGGACTTCAAAATCAAGAAAACCCGTTTACGCAATCGGCTGAATATCAAAAAAGTCGGCGAGATGTCGAAGGTGAGTTTTTGCCCAGATAATTATTTTGAGAAGGTTGTTAAGATATACTCAGGTTGGTGCTGATATTCGTGCGTCGCACAAGGCAGAAGAAGGATTATTCGAAGAGCGCGGGAAGCGCAAGAACCACAATGATGACCGTGTGAAGGAACTCATAGCTGTCCCGCGCTACGCCGATGCACTCGAGAGCGATGATGAGGAAGACGACGGCAATACAGGGACAATTAGACCAAGGCAGGTACTTGTCAAGTCCAAGGAAATTTGGCGCAAGGTCTTCCTTAAATGGGTGTTGGACGCACGGGAGGCTGATGGCCATTCGGACGATGAAGAAGCAGATGAACCGGTCCGGGCACGTGAAAATTGGCTTCCTCTTCCCTTGTCAAAGCTCTTCGGTGAAGATGCTCCTCGGCCGGCTGATCATCGCACTCGTCGCACAACATTTGATCGCGAGCAGCTGCTGATGGAGCTCCTGGCAGCAGAACACTCTAGCGAGGAGCCGGATGACGGAGAGCTTTCAGGATCGGGCGATGATTACGAGGGTTAGTAGGTAAACTTGTATGCACTGTCGTACCAGCTAGAAAGAAAAAAAATTGGCCCTTAACTTGACCGTTAACTTGCACCGTTAATTAAGGGTTAATTAACCTTTAACCCTTAGCTTCAAATTTCACCGTTATTAACCCCTTAAGTTCCAACACTGCGTGTTATATTACAAGGCCATGTAAATTACAGGGTTTCTAACATGACGTCATCGCACAGAGCGCGAATTTTTTTTGGGTTTATTACATGTAATTTTCGTGTAATTTACTTGTAATAGTACCCGACATGTTATAAACCCTCTAGATGAAGTCGCCGATGCTCCAGTCATCATGCTTCCCGGCCTGGATCGCATCCGGCGCCGCCGCTGAACCCTGTGCAGTCGGGTGGGGCTCGTCTGATGGTTGGAGCAGCTGTGCCAAAGCTGCACTATCCAACTTGATGTACTCGCCGATGGTAAACACCGTCTGTGAACGAGTCACAACAGTAGCACCAGCAGGTGGGTCACTGAAGTCAACTCGCTCAGTTTCAGCGAGGTCGAAGTGGTCGGGATAATTGAAGAGCAGGTCTTCGAGGGCATCCTGATCAGCTGCGGACGGGGAAATGTTTTCCTCGTGAACAAGGTCCGGACCCATCAAAGAAGGTGCCGACCTCTGCGCTGTTTGCCCGGACGGTGCAAGGACCTCGTCCAGCTCAACATGAGCGGTGTGGGTGTATTCACCCTCCGAGATTCCGTTTTGTAATATTCATAGAGGCATTAGAGCGTAGACGCAGATCGCCGGACGTAGCCGAACATCGCCACATGTCGGCATATGTCAATCAACGTAGACACAGGTGCGTCTGGGGAGGCCCGCGGACACTCCCCCGGAACTTCCTCCACGATAAGGTAAATCAGCGGCAAAATGACGGATGCTGCTCCGTGCATAAGGTAAATCGCGCGGAGTGGGAGAATTTTTTTTAGGATACAATGTGAAGCAGCGTGGCCATGGATGGCTGGATCGGCCTCGGCATCGCTAAAAGGTACTTAGCATAAGGCCTTGCAATATATCAGCGAGGGGTAGAAGAAATAGTCGATTCTGGAACGCGAAAATGCACCTGCAGCCAAAAAAAAAAAGCCCCTTTTTGGGATATCCCCCTCCGAAAATAAGGTAAATCAAGGCTCTGACCGCAAATTTCATAAGGTAAATCAGTGGATTTTTGAATGAAAAAGCGGAGGGAGTTCCAAGGGAGTGTCCGCGGGCCTGTCTGGGGTCGGAACGCAGTGAATGACGTCACGAAATCTTGCCGTCTACAATGACGGCAAAGAATCAATAGCTACTCTCGCGCCACAGACCTGCACATGGACATGGGTGGCTGGAAGGCGTGCGCGGGTAACGCATTCATTCGAGAAACGTGTGGTTCTTGCGGGCATTACCCTGGTACCCGAACAAGAGATGAGCATTGGGATGAATTTACACTGGTTTCACGTCGCTTGTCGCCGTTTGGCTTTCGTTTGGTCCCTCCGCATCATCCACGCATCCCGACAATCAAGGCGGTGCCCTGTCCCCCTTCTGCTTCCGTCCTCCGATGCGGCGCTGATCTTGACAGCGCGGAATGCGTTAAAATTTTGATCCTTGGAGGCTGGAACAGTGACGACGAGACACTCGGACTCACCGGACAGTGCTAGTAGTAGTACGCCGCCTTTCATCCGATCCCACATAGAAAAACGAAAGATCCGCATCCTCCCTGGCTCACGTGCTGCATGTCCAGAAATCTTTGACGGCTGTTGGCAAGGCCACAACTAGGATAGCCGGGAAGACGGCAAACAACAGTTTGGATAATGCCGCGAAGGCTGAGCTGAAGGCCCATGAACATGTTATTGTTTGGGACCGATATTTCGTGCGCATGTTAAGATTGATTTGGACGATAAGGTGGCTCTTCATTAGGGGAAGTCAAAGCGGTCAGGTCGACGTCGATTCCTGTTCGATTATCGACCGATTCACGAATCGATTCTGTGTTTTGAATCGTGTCAGAATCGAAGGAGTTTTGACCGACCCGATTCTGAGTCGATTCAAGAGCCGATTCTGGCGTCGATTCTGACACCCGATTCACCACATCAAAATCGACTGTCATGAGAATCGACACAGAATCGACGCGAGAATCGCCGATTCTGATGTTGTTCCTCCTCGCGAGGAGGAACAACGATTCAGACCGATTCTCGGTTTTGATCGATTCTGGACCGATTCTCATCCAAAATCGATGTCAGAATCGTTTGTTGAATCGAACTCAGAATCAGCCTCCTCAAACCGCTTTGACCTCCCCTATTGGTTTCGCCCGCAGATCATGCTGATGCTCAGGTTGATTTGCCGACCCTCAAGCCCCCATTGGAATTCCTGGAAATCCTACTGAGCTCTGCCTCAATGCTTATACGACGCCATAATATTGTGTACATCATCTCCCGGGGATACTAGCTCCTGGACTCGACTGCAGAAGAGGTGGCGGTGCGGGGAAACCTACTTTGTCGTGAATCGGCTGTTTGGACGCCTCCACAGTTTCATTGGGGATCCCATGTTCCAGCCACCAGCTCCTCACGAGGGCATATGAACGTACGGATTGTGAAACCGGCTAAATTCTTGAGGATGTACGGATTCATCTTGAATACATCACGGCAAGGTCTGCCTGACATTGTATTCGAGCACGAGCACTGAATTCGAATGTGGTTGTTAGGGCGATATTATAGTTGAATCTATTCCAGGCGAGCTCCTATCCATGAACACCGAACTTATTTTCAATGATTCAACCTATGCGCGTGGCGAAGAACAAATATTTTAATTTATCCTCATTCTTGAACCGCCACGATGCTGATGGGTCCCTGCCGACCGTCATGGAAGGCAATCAATTTCTGGTGCTTCAGCGTGCCAGTTGCACAAGCAGTACAAGCACGACCAGCGATTAAGCACTGTTTTGCATGGCTGGGTGGCGAGAGGGGTGGAGAAACGGTGGTTCTTCGATGAATTCAGTTATTTTCCTATATAACACTGACATTATTTTCGATATCATTATCTACAGAACTTCCCCTACTTCTTTCCACATGGCCGATTATACACCAGTCCCTCCGGCCTTCCTACCTCCGATATTCCTCGCGCGACGGAGGGTCATTATTGCTTGTGCGCACTGCAGAAAGCGCAAAATACGCGTTCGTAGCCTCTCTCAGACAATTTCGGATTCACTTCAACGATATATTCAGTGCATAACCCCCGAGGATCCACCCCAGAATCCCTGCGGCCGCTGTACAAAGAAGGGCCTGAAATGCGAGTACATCACGATGGCCGACCAGAAGGAGGGCACCTCAACGAAAAAGACCGCGGTGCGCGAAGACGCAAGTAGGCGTTCGAGCTCAAGCTCTCCGCCGGCAAGGAGCCGGCGAGGGAGCTCTGCGAATTATCCTGGAGCTCATTGGAATGGCCGCTCCCGGAACGATACTTCGGCTGCCCAGCCCTTTGGTCATAGCCCCCCGCCCCTTTCGGAGAATCGCTATCTACCATACCCCAACCAGTCTTCGGGGTACTTTGCCGACGAATATAATCCCGTATACCACAAGGCAAACTTCCCGACGCCGTATTTTCCATACCTTTGTCCCGCGCGGGATTTCGCCCCAATCTTGGGAGCATACGCCAACGAACCCGTTTGCTATGACGCTCGACGGGGTCTTCCGGGGTGCTCGAATGGGCAAGGCATGTACATCATTACTACTGGTTCTTAACGTTTCGTTCTGACTTCCACTCCCGTAGATCCGGCGTTTCTCCAACTCCAAGGAGAGCTGTCCAATATCATCGCCAATATTTAGAACCGTTCCCACTTGAAATTTGATCATTACTGCCTAAGAGATCTTCGGTTTGCAAAGACCAACCGCGGGAAGGTAACATCGCACCATCATTCATCAGTCCATCAACAGTACCTGTCGCGAGGCACTTTGATTCGTCACTCTCTAGTCAGAAAGTCGCGGTGAAAGGATACACAGCAAATTATGGCTTGTTTCAGATAAGAAATTGAGCCTGCGGTTCTTTTGACTGGAAATCACCCGACACAATTTTTTTCAATATCTCCCCGGCTGCCCGGCCATCAATGATCTATTACTTAGCAATTACTCTAACTGTCGAGGCCTCACAGCACTAGGGGATTTACTCACCGTATTTGTCTCGGAGCTCGCGCGGGGAGAAGCGGGAACAGTAGGGAATGGCGCGGTGAAGTGCGGACGGAATCGACGTTCGGACTTCGCTCGGAATTAGCCGGATCATGAGGTTGACTGCGGCAATGTTCATCAGGGACGACGGCAGTCGGAATCTGACTCTTTTTTTGCAGATGGGAAAGTGCGCATGGTAAAGGACGAGCTCAGCCTGGACTGGGCGTTTCGCTGCAGGCACGTGACCCTTATAAAGCGAGAATCATTAACGCGGACAATCACGCTTCTCCCGTCCCCCACCCATTCTCTGATCCTGTCAATGAGCTTCCAATCATACCGACGATACCTGGTCCCATAACGGCGGATATTGTGCCGACTCTGAGACAGATGTTTAATGGTCCGCTGAGCCAGAAATTGCAACTGTATGAAACACGCCTTCCTCCCAGTACAATTATTTCACTACCATCAAGGACAATGAGTTGACTTCTCGTAGATTCAATGTACAAGGTGGATAAGGCCCCTCAGAGTCCGTACCACGGTACCGACCAAAATACGGCAAATACGGTACACTGCCGTATACGTACGGCACAGTACGGCCGAGGTTTGGCCTCCCACGCAACAGTACGGCTCAAACACGGCCGTAATACGGTGACTACGGTTGGATACGGGTGAGCTACGGCAACTGATCTTTTCTACCCCAAGGTACGTACCTGATCATGAAATACCCGTCCGATCTAAAGAGTGCTTAATGATTCAGACGACGGTCGAAAATTGCTAAAGATTTCGGGGAGATGTCGAGAGGGTTCATTGTCTGCGGGCCCTCAGCCGGGGCGAACCTTGCCGCCGATTGTATTTGTGACTCCTCATTCGGTGACGGAGCCATTGGTCAATGATCGCGAGATCTCAGGGAACATCCTTCTAATCCCTCCCCTTGTGCATCCCGCGCCATAGTACTTGAGCTAATGATGTCTGGCTCGTGGTGTACAGTACACAGACCCCCTTCACGTTCATGGACCGGAGCAGACATGGCTCATCGACCAAGCAAGCGAAGATGAACTGCTAACAGCTCTCCCGCGAGAAAATTCTGCCACCTCATCGTTACACACAGCAACCAGAGGCCGCCACCGAATTTTCGGTTTTTTAAACACCGCCTGGAACCAGCCAATCGGCATTTTCCGGCAGTAGATAGCCGGGGCTGCCGAACAATCCCGACATCGCCGAGGAGTATAACGAGAATCCAGGATGAGTCTGCCATCGTGACTTCCACCGTGATCGGCAGGCAATGGTAAGCGGCCGCCAGTGCATTTGCTCCTTTTCGAGAGCATTGCGGTCTGCGTGTCATGAGGCTTACAGCTTGGCGTAATGTCGCCAGTTAGACCACCAATGGAAAATCAATAACATGACTAGGTCGGCTGTCAATGTCGATGTCCTGACCCGCAGTAAAAGCGCATTGACAGAGATCGCCTTCGTCCTTCCCCCCCACCCACTTGCCTTCTGTCTACGTCGATGGCCCAGTACTCGTATCTCTCTGAACCCGACCCCGAGCTGCCGAGTATACCGAAACTGGCCGGCCCAGTAACCGCAGATATCCTGCCGATGCTCAGGGAGACAATTGACCTTCCCCCGAGTCAAAAATTGGAACTTTACAGGACGCGGCTTCCTCCCGGTGAGTACACCGCCCCAGGAAAGTTTTTGAACGAATTCCGAGCCCTCTCCACTTTAGATTCCATGTACAAACTGGAGAATCACACGGTCGCTGTCGAAGATGGAGAAATCTGCGTCCGCACCGTATCCCCAACGCCCAGGGAAGACGAGAGCCCAGAATTTCCAGTTCTGGTCTATTTCCATGGTGGAGGTGCAGTCTGTTTTATAACGACTCGATCGATCGAGGATAAACCGGGAATCCCCCTTTAGGCTGGTCGGCCGGCACGGTGGACAGCTGGGACTTAGAATTAAGAATACTCAGTGTCAAACTCCGTTTGACAACAGTGAACGTCGGTTACAGGTACGTTTTCCACTCCTACTGCCATTCAATGTTTTCTCCTTCATGATCAGACTGGCTCCTGAGCATCCTTTTCCGACGGGGCTCAACGATTGCTACGCTGCGCTCAAATGGGTATCTAGCTCGCCGGACCAACCGTCCGATAACAAAAATTGACTTCTCATTTAGACGGTTAACAATTCCAACATAATTCACGGAGTACTGGGGAAAGGATTCATCGTCTGCGGGCCCTCGGCAGGCGCGAACCTTGCTGCGGCTGTTACTCACCGCTCGCTGAAGGATCCCTTCTTCGAAAATCACAAGATAACCGGAAACATACTCCAAATCCCGGCACTTATTCATCCCGCGGCATATCCCTCTGAGTGAGCACCATCTTTGGAAATTTCCTCCGTTATCTTTGGTAACTTGCTTCGCACGCACATAGATATATCAATGAGCTCCTTTCCTTTAAGCAAAACGAGGACGCTCCAATCCTCGACAAGGCCCTTGGGGAGGTACTGTATGGTACGTACACCTGCTGGTCAAAGTATTTCGTCTGGCGCTGAATTCAACCAGATTTCCTCAATGGGCCTCCCACGGATCCTGAGGTCTCCCCTTTGTTGGCCAATCACACAGGCCTTCCTCCCACTCACCTGCAGGTCTGCGGCTTAGACCCGCTCCGCGATGAAGGGCTGCTTTATGAGCGGCTGTTGCGCGAGCAGGGCGTGCCCACCAGGCTAGATGTGTGCGTCAATCGATTGATTATTCATCCACAGCTGATTTACGGCCTATTTTGGTCACGGTAGATATCCCGGCGTGCCACATGGATTTTACTCCATGTTCCCGGAGATGACTGCCACAAAGAAATGGGATGCCGACTTCGACGAAGGAGTTAAATGGGTCCTTGAATTCTCGCTATAATTTTAGTTGAGTCGGTCTGTGGTTAGGACCCTTATGTAAACGCCGAATCTCGGAAGCTTGACGAACTCATAAAATCCGGGAGTTGGGATTGCTGTGGTTTGTGCTGCCATCAATGCTGCCAGCACATCTCGGTGCAGTCGCTGCCATCATTCCATTTTGCTCCTCTCGCCGCACAACCGTTTCGGCGACCGCGCATGGGCATAGCTGGGAATTCACTATCAGCATCACCACACCATACCTGCAACACATCCGGACGGCGCGCACAACCCCGCCTTCCTCAAGTTCTTGATTTATACCCGTTGATTACACTGGCATTCCCATAACCTGAACCCTCTCATTTCAAGCACCACGCTGGCCACACCGCGGCGGCCTCGAGTTCCGCATCATGTGTTCTCTTGTCCGCACGCCACGCACCGCTCGGACTCATGACCCCTAAATTTTGTTCAGCTTGATGTCTTGGGTTCGTTATTTAGCTGACCGGCTACTCTATTATGGACCTACGAACCTAGGAAATATATTATTATTATATATGCAATTTCAGCACGGACATGTGAATTAAGCTGAGGCTCTGAGCTCAGCAGCACAAGCGGCGGCCGATCGTGTTGCTGATGGGTTTGATGGCCTTCATTTATTTGGTGAAATGCTGCCTTTGCTATCAATCCCAGCGGCGGCCGATCGTGTTGCTGATGGGTTTGATGGCCTTCATTTATTTGGTGAAATGCTGCCTTTGCTATCAATCCCATTTCCCAGATGCCCTCGAGGAACTCGAACATGTTGCGGTTGACGAAGGTTGACCTTTCGGAACATTCCGCGAAGAACATCACATGACCTCTCCTGATCGCGGATCGACCCGGGTGCCAGACCATGCCCACCTCGACGTCGCCCAAATGTATGTATGCCGTTTGGTGGCTGAATCCAACCGTAAACTGACTAGACAGGCACCAGTCAACTCGTCCAGCGCTGACATCGTTTTCAAGTCCTCGGACGGCGTCCTTTTACATGTCCATCGCAAGAATCTTGAAGTATGCACTGAAGGCTTTCCTCCCTCGAACATCTCCACCCAGGGAGAGGTGGTCGAACTCACAGAAACCTCTGTCACGCTGGAACTCCTCTTCCAATTCATCTACCCCCAACGCCATCCTGCACTTGACACCACGCCCTTCGAATTCTTGGCCCTCTTGCCGAGGCGTCTGAGAAATATCAGGTACTCTCCAATTTCACGGTCTCTCATAAACGGCCGATCCAAATAGCAAGCTGCTAGGTTTTCCCCGCCATGAACATTTGTCACATTCGTCTGCGAGATATGGTCGACGAACATCCGGTCGAAGTTGCCATCTACGCGGCCAAGCACGACTACCCATACCTCGTCTCCCAAGTCGCTCCAATGACGATAAGCATGGACCTCGTCAAGGTGGTCGAGATGCTGCCGCCATATCTGATCATTCCCTAGGTTTGCTGAACTTTTGGACAGCTCGGCCTCGCGTCTTAATTTACTCTCAGATCCGGTATTTCCGAGCATGGACGGAAGTTCATCAAGCCGCACTAGTGCTGCAATATGGAGGCCGCACCCACGAGACCGGAAACTCGTGCCAAGTCCAAAGTCATTGGCCGCTGTTTGCATTGGGAGTCATGGGAAGATTGGGGACCGGCGTCCACACTCTACGCACTTTGGATCAAGTCTTTAACGTCGAGACGGAGCTGACCACTATGAAAGTTCATACTGGCAGTTATTTTCGTGCAGCGACCGAACCGTCTCAGTGCTGCAAGGATGATTTGAATGGCTGGCGAAAACGCATCGAAGACGGAATTGCGACAATCCCCAAATTTAGCACTTTTGTATAGCCGATCTTTCAATGCCGATTGATCAGAATGCCCTTGCCTTCATCCCCTCCTTCTCACCCTGTCTCTCTTTCGCGACTATCGGGCAAGCTGGCCCTCATGTGTAGGTCAACGCCAGGTGCGTTGATTTAACAATTTAACAATGTGATATTCGTCTACGTATAAAATACACTTAGGTGCTGGTACCTCGATAAACCCAAGAGGGACATAAGTATCGTGAAATCATAAGTATCGTAAGTATCGTAAGTATCGTAAAGGCCAGGTGAGTCAATTGAACCCCTTCACGCCCTAAGCAGCGGGAGGAACAAATCGACGGCCGAGATTAGGACGGTGTTGCGGTTCCATTAGCACGTGCTGCCATTGTTCGCTGGATGCTCCCAAATATTCTTCCTGCCAAACGAATTGCGCTTGTATGCCACTCCGCGGAGATGTGACCCATCGGGGCTGTCAGACTGTCCCATGATTATGTCTGTCCGACGTGCTTCAACGGCATGGTCCTTTCTTAGGTCTGTATGTTTGCTCTCATTTAGATGACATCGATATCATCAGCGGTATTTCTGTTCCCGAGGAACCAAGGACATCCGGAGTCACCAAAACTGCGGCTTAACAACAT
This sequence comes from Mycena olivaceomarginata, assembly GCA_029378375.1. Classification (NCBI taxonomy): domain Eukaryota; kingdom Fungi; phylum Basidiomycota; class Agaricomycetes; order Agaricales; family Mycenaceae; genus Mycena; species Mycena olivaceomarginata. The sequence goes on along the minus strand of JARKIC010000311.1, from coordinate 67,433 downwards.
CGGACGGAGCCTGTTGCGACTACTTCACGAGAGATCTCATTGACCACTGCCTAGCCAACTTCTCGATTCATGACGGCGCAGTCACTGGTTTCCACTCGTGTGTCGAACGGATACGGAACGCGTTACTATTTTTAAGGTGCGACCTCGCCGCGGCGTCTTCAGTATCATAAAATGGTCGCCGATCAACCAGTGGACCGCTATCAGGAACAGGCGGCGTGTCCAACGCACCTGCTATTTGGTTTTCTGTTTCTCTGGCCGGTGAAAGGCGGGAGATGTGCGGGAACCTCGTCAACGAGCTTCCGCACAGAGTTGAGTTTACTTGATCGAATCGCTCGAAGTCGAATCAATTCCACAGCGCGCGCGAAGTCTTTGGATGCACGAGATGCGCCACTAGCGTCCTCTTGAACATTTCAGCCCAAGCTATATCGCACATCGCACTTTTTCACGCCCAACATAGTTACATCCGCATGTCTCGGACCGCCGATGACACCGCGTGTTTCGCTTGTGAAACACCGTATGTAAGTACCCTATCTCGAGCTTAGTGTATACACAGTCGGGCTCCTTTCCGATCCACTACCTCTCACTTTCATCCTGGATTCAGCGTCGAAAATGCGCAACACTCTCGAAGAGACCTGTTCCCCGGCCGAACGTCCGCCAGACGAAGTCCTCGCACTGATTTTCAGATTGGCGGCAGAGACGCCACTCGCTCCCAGCGAGGATGAGGCGTCATGGGTGATATCGAGTGTTAACCAACGTTGGCGCGCTATCGCGCTCTCCAGTCCCGAATTATGGACGACCATCCGCATCTCTCGACGTCACTCTCTCGGTGGCACTCAACTATTCCTCGCAAGGTCAACGCCCCTGCCATTCCGACTCAGTATCAACACAGAAGTTACCGGACCGCACCCATTGGACGCCGCTCGCATACTGGAGATGCTGCTGCCACACATACGCTGGTGCTCAGCCCTTGCGCTGTGCGTTAGCGCCGACGATTTGTGCAAATGGAGTAGCGTCCTAAGGCGGACTCACCTCCACTCCGTGCGCACGCTGAGCATCACCATCCACTCCTCCGCACCCGACGAGCTTTGGGGCCCACCGGAATCGCTGTTCGACTTCACCGCTCTGTGCACAGGTGTGCGCTCGCTCCGCCTGGGACCCGCTATGAAATTTCAACATCAATTGCGCCCACCTCGGCTCACGAAGCTGGACGTGCGGTGTACGTGGGATGGTGCCTTCATACGGCATGTTTGCAGCCATTCACAGGTCCTCGAATCGCTCGTCCTGCGCGATTATTCAGCAAGTGTGTTCGACGGCGCAGCAGGTCCCACTTCACTATCATCTCTCACCTCGCTTGCGCTCGAGTACCGCGACGCCGCACTCGCCGAGGGTCTCATCAATCTCGCGCTCTTTCTAGATACACCGAATCTCGCACATCTAACGATCGAGGGGTCCGCCAGTCCGGGCGCCGGTCATCCCCTGCGACCCTGGACTGCGCGCCGGTTCCCAAGACCGACGGTGCTTAGCCTTCGGAACGTGGCTTTCTGCCGCCCAATCGACATCAGCGTTCTTGCTGGCCTCAGTGCCAACATCACGCACGTACGGCTATTGGACGTTTTCCGGGGCCCACTCGACGACGTCCCCGAGATCTCGGGCTATAGCAATCTCCGGGTCATTGAAGTTCCTCGCGGGAACTGCATCCACCTCCCTGCCGTGCTGCGCGAGAACGTGGTCGTACGCGAGATTTCGGCAATTTCCAGTCAGCCGATGTGGGAGGAGTTGGCCTTCTACCAGAATAGCGACGGGGAAGCAGCAGAGTTCGAGCGCGCAGCCCCTGTGCATGCGTGCTCTGATTTCTGTGATCTGCATAACGAGAGTCCATGGCGAGATATGAGGTCAGACGCAGAGCGGTATTCAGACGAGATCAGAGAAGTGGTGCGAGATTGCGACTGGATCGGATCCAGGGGTGTATGGGCGGTAGATGCTTCTATTAAGTGGTAGTCAGTCTGTAGGTCGGTTTAATGGCATCAAATTTACCGGATAGGTGTAGAGATTCGATCTCCCACGACGGAGACATGCGCCCGCCGTATCAGCTTGGTTCATCGGGAATGCTTAAGATAGCACATCGATCCACTGAGACGCTTGGTAAAGTTGAAGGCATGTTTTTACGGTTATTAATTTCTATGGAGGTAATCATTGGAGTCAATCAAATGTAATCGCCAAAATGCCCCTGGCATCGAGCAGCGGCATGCTATCCTTGACGCGCGAGATCCATTGCTCGGTGCTGAAGGTGTTATTCCGGTCCATGACTACCTTCACATCAACCCTGCGCAGCGCCGGCATCTTCGCCGAGAGGATAGCCGCCTGCACACTCCAGAGCCCACTCACGCCCCTCCATGCCGCGGCGCGATAGCATATCGTGTGCACGTTACTCTCGCGGGAGTGTTCCAGAGCGTACTGCAGTGCGCTGCCCTTGCCTCTCACTGAGATATGCGATAGTCGAGGAAAACACCCCAGATCAACAGTGCGCAGGCTAGGATCTGCGGCAAGTTCGCTCATTCAGTTTATATATGTTGTCTGAGAAATGGGGTGACTGGCCCGAGGCATCGACGTCTATGCTTTGGATAGTCTGGGCAAAGACGACGAGGAATGAGGACAGGCCCGTTCCAGAGCACCACCCAAATTTGACGTGCGTTAACTGCGACAAACCCACTGGACATGCAGCCGCGAGCAGGAAATCTGGAATAGTGTCGGCGAAAAAGAGATCCAGATGGGTGACGGTGGGCCGCGTGGAGAGGATGAGGCGTGGATTGCCGTCAGTAAGGGTATTTGTCATTTCTGGAGAGCAGCTGTGAAATGCAAGGCCGTGGACGTTAGGGTTGCAGTTCGCCAGGACAGCGCGTAGGTGTGCCGCTTCCCATGCGTTGCTTTGAAAGGTGATTTTGCGCAATGACGGGAGGGAGACAAAGATCCCAATGAGGTCAAGAGCGGGTGCCAACGATTCATCCAGGTGTACCAGGGCGATGGCGAATACATGAGACCAAGCGACCTCGATGATCGGTGCCAAGGTTTCAGTATCGCATTGACCGATGGTCAAGTCGCAGATATATCTGATGAGATGCGGGGAGTGAGCAAGGATGCTCGAAAGCTGAATCGCCGAGACCGCTCCTGGGTCTCGGTCGGAGGCGATTACGATGGTGTGAAATAGGTGTATCTGAGCCCGGTGAACAAATGCGCGGCACACAAGAGCGGAGGAAAGAAGATCCTTGGGAGAGTCGTACAGATAATCGATAATTGCATCCCATAGTTCTTGGACAACGAGGCTGGATGCTTCCATACGTGTCTGACAGTGTGAGCGTGGAAGAGGACGTAGCCAGTGTGATGGCATCATTAGTGTCGGTCTTTGCCGAACTCCGCTTTTTCCTGCTCCCAGCTTGCCACCAACTCTGTTTTCCCATTTGCAAACGTTATATAGGCCTTCAGCTCTTTCAAGCGGAAGGAGGGACTATGTTTCAACTTCGGCAAGAACCGGGGACAAGGCCCCCATTGGCGCCGTAGTTGTGCTCCACAGTAAGGACACATCGACGTCATTGGCCGCAACAAGCTCCGCTGCCGTCTCCGCCGGCCTCCCAGCGGACTCCGTCCCCGCGCTCCTGTACAGATGGCAAGATCTCTGTCCTGAGGACGACACATTGCCGACTACCCTGGTCCTCCAGCGTACCGTAACAGGAAAAGCATGGACGGGATCTCGGCCACTGGGTCCACTGTTGAATTGAACGCGTACCATGCCCACGTACATACAACGCCTGGCAAAGGTCCGCTTCCACACCTTTCCCATTCTTTGTTTTTTGACCGTAACAATGCCTGGATCGGTTGACACGTCGGGTCTGTCTGTCTGGTTCCGGTGCGCGGCATGCTCCGTGATGAACGCCCTCCAAAAATATTCACTTGTAAATTATGGGCACAGACATGTGGATCTTCTGACATGGCGATGATCAATGATGCCGACGTGCTACATAAATCTTATATCTTCTACCAAGGGCTGCGAGAAAGTGGGGCTCTACTTTCCTTGCCTCCATCTCCTGAAAATCCACTAACTTGAAGCCATGTACCGTGCATTCCAATTAGTTCCTTTGTGCTTCTCTTCCGGCGTTATCTCTCGGAGAGCTAACAACACACAGGTTTGTAATCGCAGCTCATATTCCGCTCGGGCGGTGCCTCGATATTGCTGTTCCCGTTGGCCCCGTGCTTAGCGGCGCAACAATATTTGTCGGATGGACGGCGACGGACAGGGACCCGCTTGCATTCTCCCTCCAGCTGCTCTGCAATGGGAACATTTCACTCAAGAAGCAAATCAACCGGGGTGCCACCACAAACGATACCGGGAAAGTCTCGTTTGGCACGGGGTGTCTAGGGTGCGTATGTCCTCAGTCGGCTGACGACGATCAAGCTGAGAATCCACAGAACCCACGCCGTGCGGGGCGTGATGGTTAGGTGCGTTAAACCAGGCGTGCAGTTTAAATTGAATAAATCTGACCGAGTATCATCCCAGCGCCCCAAACGCCGCTCCGCTCGCCATGTCCAGTTCATTTCAGCCGTCGTTACAATTGCACCAACAGAAACGATAACCCACACCGTGTTCTCGAGCTCCACTGCCGCGGGCTCTGCGAAAGCAGATGCCCAAGTCCGCGCGCTGGCGATCGTGAGCGCGCTCCTCGGAGCAACTACGCTTGTCCTCGCCTTCTCCTCGGCCTTCCTGCTTTACCTCTGGAGGCGCAAGCGCACGTATTGCGACTCCCTGGGCCTTGAAATCAATACCCCGAAGCCCGTGCCATTTACCGCTCATCTAGAGCTCGACACTGGCGGTCGGTTCATGTCAGCAGAGTATAATCGCAGGCGCTAACGGATGCTATTTCTGCAGACACAGGACGTGTTGATCCGAGTCACACCCAAGCGCGGGAGTTGCCCGCTGCCGCCAGGACATTGAATGGACGTGAGCCGGGCGGAGAGACGCCGGGGCACCCGCGACCGCCGGCGTATCGTAAGCAGCGACGATGAATGTCAGCTCAGTACCTTTGATTCCGTGCCATGAGCGGGTGTAAGAACAGATGTGACTGTAGTGGAGGTTTAAATACATTCACAGCAGTTACGCGCAAGGATAGATGACGACCTGGCGTATAGAAACGCGGACTGCGGGCAGAGATCGACAGATTAAACGAATACACTCAGCCAAGTACGCGTTTGGTTGAAAATATTTTATTGAGAATGATAAAATAATGCAGTTTACAAAGGACACGGCAGGTCCAGGTCTATAGTGCAGCGTACAATGTCCATGAGCAGCCCCGCTGAATCAAACCAACGAGCTCTGTGAATCGTTCGAGATTTGCTTCATCAACATGTTCTCCCGGCCGACGTTATCATCGCGCTTGGAGCCGAGGAGCAGGCCGGGGTGGGCGATGTTCATCGTGAAAATCGCGAGCGTGACCATACCGGCGTCCCATATGTCTGCAAGAACCGTCAGCACCCGCAGGCAGATAGGCACACTCGGAAAACACACTGAAATACACCTCCGTCGTGATAATCGTGCCGGTCCATCCGTCCGCGAGCTCGGCCATGCGATATATCGAGCGGATGAAGAGGACAAAGGTGGAGAAGCCCAGTGCGGCGATCATGAGTCTCAGCCGCGAGTCGAGCACGCCGCGTTCCGAGCAGGATATCTGCGGGCGGACGGGGGTGGATGCGGCGAAGTGGCGCAGGAAGTCGACGCCGAGGCCGGTGTACACGCAGAGAGCGACGAACTGGAAGATAATTCCACCTACATGATCATGAGATGGCCAGTAAAAACTGGTCGTGTTCGTCAAATAGCACGCACCTAACATGATGTTACCGCCGAGGTTGATGGTTTTGATCTTGTGCGACGAGGCAGCGATGCCTCCACCGCCACCCTGCACCACGAGCGCAATTATGTCCTGAGGGAGGGGTGAGCGATTGGCGAGTCGTCGACGGAATGGGGCTTACGCAGGTCAGAAAGATCCGCGTGTATAATCTCGGACTGAGGCGCGAGTAACAGGGCCCAAGCCGAGACACGATGCGTGAGAGGAGAATGAAGTTCACAGCAATGAGAGGGGTGGGCGCGATGATGGTCGTGGTGATCCTGGACACCATCTCAACTCAGAATTTCGGGTGGAAATATATATCCAGTACTCACTGCATCATGTAGGGGTCGGCCGCGCGGGGAGAGAAGCTGCTCCAGAGCCGCCCCGACCACCCTATCAGCTCGCCAATGCCGCAGAGGCAGGCGGTTGGGAAAAGCCACCACATGCGGAAATATATCGCTTGGACAGCGTGAAGGACTGTGGCTAATGGATGAAAAGCTGGCGGTAAAGTGGAAAGGGAAACGCACGAGTACTGATTCCAAAAAGTGAAAGGTACAGAATGGCGACGCCCGTGTGGGGTACATATCCGTAGGCGGACTCGTGCACGGGTGGAGACGCTGTATAATTGCATTAGACAGAGGGCTCACAGCAAAATACAAGATATCCACCTGTGCCATTGAAAGACATTATCGAGAGAAAAAAAAATTGAAGACTTAACAAAGTTCAAAGGGGAGAAGGGTGAATGGAGGAGGCTATGATGCTTCAGGCGCTATTTAAGCACTGCTCGGGTGTTTGAAAAGAAGCTGCGGTTGCGAGGGGTTTCACTTCAATGATTGGGTGGTGCCAGTCAAACGTCGACCCTGCAGAGTCGACTCAAGCACGAAAAGTGCCAAAGAAACGTCGAAATTTGACTGGCGGAACAACAGGCCGGTTCAATGCACCTAGAAAACCACCTTTCTTGTTCAGTACAGGTTGGAATCCTAGAGAATTGAAGAGCAACAATGAACCTTCGTACCTTCAGCTGCCCGACCAAATACGGGTTGACTCATACAGGGTGAGCTAATCCGCCGCGTGGGCTGTGCATTCGCGCTGCGGTCTCTTTCGCGATGTCGGGACTATTCAAAAGACAATGTAGATGGTATCAGTCGCAGGGGATTCCGCAGTCGATAAACCTCTCGTTCAAACCCTGCACTGCGGTTGCAAGCTCATCAAAAGCTCTGTATCCGACGAGTCCGCCTGACTTCGACTGGCATTTGATCCAAAGGCCTGTTGACCCGATTTTGGTTGGGATGATCGTTGTATTCAGTGCGATCCTGACCGTTCCATCTTGTGGGACACAAGGCCTAAAACGGTCCTAAGGCTGGGTAGGTAGTCGTCGAGGAGCTGAGGGACTACACAGCCTTTTGGAAATGATGGGATCTGGCAAATCATGATGCCATCACGCTAACTCTGAAGTCATGCAGCTATCGTAGATGCACTCTGTGTACGGCGGAAAAGCGTGTTCCATGACTCTCAGATCAGAACTGAGCCGGAAATGAAGCCCCAACTTGAAAGCAAAATATCCCATACATATTCGAACGGCGCTCCGCGCAAACCTGGGACCGCGTGTCCCCGAAACCACACAAACACACGATCGAGAAATGGGGAGTCGGCACTAACCGGGAGTCGGCATTCACCGGATTGGTAATCCACGACGTTTTAATGTTTTGGGGAGACGGCATTTACCGGAGTCAGGTGACTGTCCATATAAGGTATCCCAAATGTTTAATTTTTTCCGGAGACCTGGAACCTAAGTCGGTCCCAGGAGTTCTCCAACTTAGGGAACAGCTTAGTTATCTCGGAGACAGTACACCTATGTACTTATCCAGTATCATGGAAATTGGATCGGGAAGAGGATTCAGACCGCAGAATAGGGCTGCCGCCCGTGACCGTGGCCACGGCTCGATAGTCTCCCCTAGGCAGACACTTCAACAGATTTGAGCTCGTACCTCGCTTGTTGAAGTCTGCTGTTTACTGCGGGGGTCGGATCGCAGTAAAAGCTTATTATGTAATTTTAGGTAATCAGATTCCGATTTTCTTCCTGCTGCATGGGAAACACCGATTTTGACGAGATTTTTTAAGGGATGATGTCTTCTGTCGTGGTTCGAACATCGTACCGATTCAGAATTTTTTAATATGAGGTCTAATACACTTACTAGAACAAGCCGTTTTGGCTTGCGAGTGCCACGTGAGTGATGGATTGAACTTCGGCCGAGACGCAAAATCAGGTAAGACTTGCTTAAAAAAATTGGAGAAAAATAAGAGAGTGTTTAGTAGCTGAGAAAATGTTCCTGGACACAGAATAGCCCGTATTCATAGGGTGTATATGGAGGAAACACGAAAATGATAGAAAGTGCAGCCATCAATTAGGTAATAAGGTTTTACTACGATCCGAGCCCCGCGGTAAACAACAGACTAACGGTTCGATGCCACCCGTGCGACGGGTGCCGTGCCCGTTCCGTAGGACATTTTTTCGGAAGTTCAACGGCCCGTTGAAACACGGCCGTCACGGCCATTCAACGGGTGTATAACTTCCTCCGCCAGAGACTCTCATCAGGGCATAATTTTTCTCCACATCAATATAATTGCACCCCAATGCATGGTTTACACAAGATAGCCATGTAGTTGAATCTCAAATTAAATCGCAGCTCAAGTTCCGGCGTGCTTCCGGCACTTGCCGGAAGTGATGGCGGAGCTTGAATCCGCTCAAGTATGGATAAAAATGATGCTTTTCGAGGTATGAGGACCGAACCTTCTGGCAAGGAGCCTGAAGAGCTCACATGGGTACTCGAGCACTATCTATTGCCCAGGGATGCAATTCTGGAAGGAATTGAGCCAACTCCATCCCCTAGACCCGTTCAATGGCCGTCACGGCCGTGCCGTTGACCGTGCCGTCCCGTCAGCGAGAACTTCGACCACTCCACGGCCCGTTTTTCGACGGCCGTGGCCGTAACAGCACGGGTGGCAGCCCTACCGCAGAATACAAATCAGATTGCCTGCAGTGTACTAAAAGCGAGTCTTTCTCTTGGGGGGAAGGTGTGGCTACAGTAAATTAGGTTAATAAATCTGATTCTATCATCAAGGACTCTGAGTTACCTGTTGAATGGTGTGATAGTCCCATTCCATGGTCAACATCTTTTTCCTCCAGCAGTCCATGCTTTTTCAATAACAGTTCTATGTGCGCTAAAGAGAGCTGTGTCTGTGCCATGTTGGTGTCAACATCACGCCTTAGGGACTGGAGGAAGGTGCTTCGTGGTGCATTGGTGTTCTTCTTGGGCAAGATGAGACTGTCCTTGCTCATATCCCATTCTGAATCAGAGTCATGAGTCAAGTTCTCAATATTTAAATGGATACCCAATTCACCTTCCATTATCGCAGTTTTGTCCTCAGACCCGCCATGGTTTGGACCATGAGAACCTTCGGAAGAAAAGGTAGCTACACAGTTAGATAAAACGATGTAAATGAAACTTACCCTCATGTAAGGGGGCAAGTGCACCGGCGACCAGGGAGAACACAGTCCACAGTGTGGAGAGCATTGCAAAAGTCAAGACAAAGACACTTGTAATGGCAGCGCCCAGGGATTTCAGATGCGGGACAATACGGAAATAGTTTATAACTGGGAGATTGTCGCTGTCATTGAAAAGCCGTACTGTGTTCTCCCACTCGGACATCAGAGTGGCATTGGTTGTGGAACTGCGCGACTCGTTGGCGCAATACACATCCATGGACGGCCCCAGAACTGAGACAGGAGGCAGATACACATCCGAGATAGTGTGATTGAACATCACCGGTGAACTGTAGATCTGGTTTTCCATTATTACTCCCAGCTCCATCCGAACGAGATGGTAAAGTGATTGGAACGTGTTCTGTAAGAGGGCTGTCAAACCCTGCAAACATATATTCGGAAAATAATCCCCCATGTGATCGGGCAGATTCCCAAAGATGTCGGTCGTAGCCTGATCCTCTTCTCCGACAGAATTATAAATGATAATTTGCGAGGCCGTCAAATGTGCGGGAAGCAAGCTGCAAGGTGCTTGCGTAGGCTTTTCGGTAGGTAGAAGTGATGCTGGTTTGTAATCCACAATCGGGAACTGCGCTACAAGGTTTTTGAGGGGAGTGGGGGCCAGGAGGTGCCGGAGATAGATAGATTTGTAATCCATGATCGAGGAACGCACTTCAAATGTTCTGGACATGTAGGGGGTAGTCTCTGTTACAGACCTCTATACGGATGACGATCAAGATGTATCCGTATAGTGTAGGGGGACGGCAAATGCCGCCCAAATTGAAAGCAAAATATCCCATACATAACGCTCGTACGAGACTATGAGTTCAACTGTTCAACGAAGGGAGGTCAAGGCTCTTTAGTGGTTGTTTCGCTGGTGCATAATATTCTGATGGTTTTGGGGCGCAATCTATCAGTAGCTTATTCCAAGACGAATTTACCGCCGAAAACGATGGGCATTGGCACGCCAGTAATTGTTTCATGATCCCTGTATCCATGGACTCAGGCCAAAAGGCAGCCAAAAGGCATGAAAGTACTCGTGACTACATTCGTAACTTGAAAGGGCATGTATCGGCGCTCTTGCTCAGAAATCGATGACGGATCCAAGTGGGACAGGGGTCTTGATGGTGATTTGATGGGTTGCACTGTGGTTGAACACGGCCACTTCTTGGAAATCTAGAAATCGAAGAGAAATGTTCTGTGATAATGTAGGTACAAATTTTGTGTTACGAAGAGTTTGAATTTTGACCCTCTCGAAATTTTGTCTAGGTCAAAACAACCTCGGCATCTCCCGCGCTCCGCCTAATTCAGCTGATTGTCTTCCAGGTATTCGGGCGAGTGTATTGAACGTAGGTGCTGAGTCGCGGATGGCTGCATTCCGTGGACGAAGGAATACAGTATTGGGACGATATTTCCTTCGGAACGAATCACACTCGGGGGAAATCATTTCCCGGGCGTTTCCGCATAAGCTCCGCTGAACGCATGAATGGAACGGAACGCACTCCGAAATCGCTGGGATTCAACCCATGCGGAAAAGTATTGAATTGGTGAGTCTATATCAACACCGTTGCAAGTCGACACATCTATCTCTACTGTTCTGGGTTTAATTTTACTTGATTTGAACGGTATCCAGGTAATTCACCAACAACAGCTGGAGAAATGTACCTAAATCGACAAGAAGAAAGAAAACTGTGAGGACTTCCATTCTAGATCTGTAGATGAATGGACGGACTCACAATGGCGTGACTGCGGTGGCAGATGATCCAGGTACCGACCTACTGAACACATAACCTGAAATAGCTGGGATCCGATGTGTGCGGGACCGCACAGCACGGGATGTGTGAGCCCTGTAGTAATGAGATTGCGAGGTATGTATCTGCATCACGTTCAGCCGGTCGATTTCCCGTTGATTGAGCGGTATGCAGCCATCTAACTAACAATCTCTTGAGGGGCATACTAAAATAACTTCAAGAAGGAAACCACTGTTTTGCCGCCTGTTGAGGTCTCCCATTCTTGGAACATGACAGCAGCGACAGATGCCAGTCATGCAACAACCGATCACACTCGGACGTCCCATGGGCCATGGGGCCGGAGCATAAAAGGCCAGGGCACTCAAAAAAAGGCATTAATCGCTAAAATGCCCCTGCCAGCTGCGATTCATATCTGAATGAATGTGGTGACCACAAGCTTAACTATAACTGCAAATACCTTGGAATTCCTAGCGGATACCCTCGACACCCCCTTCTTAGGTGCTGTTGTGAACACGACTCAAGCTGTCTTGAAAAACATTGAAGTGAGTCCAAATCTATGGGAGACACAAATCTAAACTTGTCCCGGCAGACAGTTAAACAAAACAAAGATGACTGTGTTGAGCTCCTGGAGCAAGCCCACAAATTTCTCGCTGTCATCATTATTCTTTATGTCAAGTCGGAAACGGGTGCAGAACTGCCTCCAAATGTACTGGACTATATTGGAAAATTCACACAGTACTTGGCTTGCCTTATTAACATTCAGCGCACTGACCACTGAATCAGAATCCTTCACAAAATACATAACTTCATTGAGGCCCACCAGAAAGGCAGTAAGATCAGAGCTTTCTTCCACAAGAGTGAATCAGGTGTACTACTGAGAGAGTGCAAGATTGGATTGCAACAAGGCCTTGAGGTCTTTCAGGTTTGCCATCTTACTGGGCCACCACAATTGACTGATGAATGTCATTCAGATTGAATCAGCGATGATTTCGCCCAGTCTCGCGGATATGGAGAAGGATGCACAGAAGCGACATCAAGAAGTGCTTGATATGATTGAAACTCTATCTGAGAACACTGTTTCAGAACGAGGGTACATGGTGAAGAATGCAGTTGTTTCACCGGATTCACATTGATCTTTTCATAGATAAGCAGACCCTATTCTCAGTCCTACAGTAGGTATGTCACATCCCAGGGGACCTGTGCGATAGCTCAAATTTTGTCTTCAAGCTCCAACTCCATCTCCATGCTACCATCCGAGCCAAAGATCTTCCACGGCCGCAAATCGGAAATTTCGGATATACTTGACTTTTTCAAGGCCAAAACCCCGAGGATTGCTATTTTGGGTGCAGGTGGCATGGGAAAAAGCTGTCTTGCCAGGGTGTTACTGCACCATTTAACCATTACAGCCATGTACCGACAAAATAGGTTCTTTTTTGGTTGCAACTCGGCAACAACCAAACTGGAACTTGTTAGCCTCATTGGCACTCATATCGGACTCCAGCCGGGCAAAGATCGTATCCAAGCAGTGCTCAAACACCTCTCCAACAATGCCCCGAGTCTCCTCATTTTGGATGAACTTGAGACATTGTGGGAGTCCACCGGGTCTCGGGGTGATATTGAAGAATTGCTGTCACTCCTGACAGATATCAACCATCTGGCATTGATGGTGAGTAGATGGGTGTGTTCCAATGATTTTTTATTCATACCATATCAGATCACTATGCATGGGGCAGAAAAACCAGCAAAAGTGCAATGGACACGGCTATTTCTGTTGCCCTTGAAACCTTTAGACCAGAAAGCTGCACATCTTACATTCATCGATATTGCAGATGACAAACATGACCTAGAGGAGGTTGATAAAATCCTCTCCCTCACAGACAATATGCCACTTGCAATTAATCTCCTTGCCCATTTGGTTGACTCAGAGGGCTGCTCTAACATCCTATTGCGGTGGGATGAAGAGAAGACCTCCATGATTTCAGAAGGCTTTGACAAAAGATCCAACTTGGATCTATCTATCTCACTATCTTTATCAAGTTCCAGAATGAAATCCCTTCCACAATCACGAGAGACGAGAGCTCCTGAGCCTCTTGGGAATGCTGCCAGATGGCCTTTCAGATGTGGATCTAATGCAAAGCAAACTGCCACTCGAACATCCCCTCATATGCAAAGCAGTATTGATGTCTACTGCTCTTGCTTACAGTGATGAAAATAAACGACTCAAAGTGCTGATGCCCATCAGAGAATATATCCAGCAACATCATCACCCAGAAGACCAGTTGGTCCACACACTTCTCAAACATTTCCAGGACTTGCTCCACTTCTATGTGGAGTATAGAGGGACACAATCAAGTGCCAGCACAGTCAACCACATAGCATCCAACATTGCCAACATCAAAAATCTGCTTCAGTGGGGGCTCCAAGAGAAGCATTCAAGGCTTTCGGATAACATTCGTGGTGTATGCCATTTGAACCTTTTCAACCGGGCCACCCACCAGGGGAGTGCTCATCTCATGGGCAAGATACAGCATCTACTCCCACATCTTGAAGATCAACAACTTCAGCTTTATGTGATTACTGTGTTGCTTGGCTTGGAAAACTACCCAGTCCATGATCCAGAGGCTCTGATATCCCAAGGGTTGGAATATTGTGAACATATTGATGATCCGAAACTTAAATGTATGTTCAACACTCAACACTCATCTATTATAGCTCAAATAAGCTCTTAGGTACCTTCTATGTGACCACAGGGAACTATTATTCTGAAGCCAAGCATGATCTTCTAGAGGCTGCCAAAATGTGCAACAGAGCTATATCATTAGGGATTTCAACTGGGTACATTAGAGGACAAGCTGAGGCATTGCATTACCTTGCATGGGTCAAGTTTTTATCTAGTGAACCTTCCAAAGGTCAACTTTATGCACAGCAAAGTCAGAGATTGGCAAGAGCATCTGGAGATTTTTATATTGAGGCACATGCTGCCCGTCAGGAAGCCATGTTTTGGACAGAAATGGGTCAATACAAAAAAGTGTCTCTTTATGTATCAAGGCAAGCGGTCTACTTAATCTTTGTGGAATGTCTGCTAGTCAGGCAAATCTTGGTATCATGAATGCCCAAGCTGAAGTCCACAAGTGCAAATCAGAATACAGTGAGGCCCGGGATATTTATATCAAGGTGCTTCAGACCACCTCTGTGGATCAGAATGCTTATTGGCATGCAAGCACATTGACCAATGTCACTGAAATAGAGTTGTCAATGGATGTCCCAACAGACATCATACAAAAGAATATTGATCAGGCACGATCAATTCTTGAGACCTTTGGCCTGAGGAAAGGAGTGACAGTTTGTGATGCTATGCTTGCAGCACTGAGTGCAAGGGAAAAGCATCTGCTGACAGCACGAACACTGTTTGAACATTACCTGAAATTGAACTTGGATAGTGAAATCAACTCCTTCTGTCTTGAATGGCTAGCCAATGTCAGTCGATGGGGTGCTTTGCATTCAATGGGCAGGTGGACCACTATATTTCTAGTGCATTCCCTCAAGTCCAAAAAGAACCTTGAAGTTCATAAAGCCATACAATTTTTTGGAGACCTGTTCCTTACACAAGAAGATGAGAGCAGTGCCACCAGCTTGTTCACTGCTGCCCTTGAGGGGTTCACCTACATGGATGTTCACCGCAGTAGAGCAGAATGCATGCTGAGACTAGGGGACATATCCAAGAGCCGTGGGGACCTGCTAAAAGCAATGGAGCTCTGGGATACTGCAAGGCCACTCTTTGAATGCTCATCACAAGCCCAACAAGTGGAAAATATTGATTGTAGGATTGCTGGCCTGGGCCAGGAAATACATCTCCAGCACAGAGAGAACTTCGCAAAGTTGGCACAGCTAAATGCACCCTCAGGCACAGCAGTCAAGGTCGAGGATGATCAGGCTGACACTGAAGACCATGAGAACATGTCAGACAATGAAAAAAGAGTGGCAGACATGGTTGCAGTTTGAATGCCTTTGAAACGAGAACACAGGGAATTCCACATATGCAATATGTACTTACTTTTTATGTTACCGGGATGGGGGATGTTTGTTTGGCCGAATGTGAAATAAATGAATTATTTGCTGCTATTTGCGGAACACAAGGCGCGAGCGCTTTTTTTCCGTTTTAGGCACTTTTTTTTATCCTGTATTTATTTTCCCTCTAGTGCCTTCAGTTCTTGTCCGATTGCCTCGAGACCCGGCGCGTTCGATTCCTGGGTTCAGGATACAGTGTATAGCAGATTTGAAAGATTTTTATAACGTGTTCCATGCCCGTTGCGGAACGGCACCGAGTTTTTCGCTGTTTACCCTCCCGGAGCTGGAGAGGTGGTCGGAAAGCTTAAAGAACTTGTCAAGATACTCTAGCCGCTATATTTTTATGCACTGGATAGTTTTAACCTCAATGATTTCTACCATAAACACTGAAATGAGTGTAGGGAAGGTGGATCACGGCAGTATTTGACAGCAACGTTGTTGACCCTACCTCAAGAGGACGGGCCACACTCGGAGGCTAATATTTTGACTGAACAATATTTTCGATCGCTATTACTGCACTGTAAACTCAATTTTCCCAGAACTGCCGTGGGCAAGCAGAGTGAGGCACGAGAATCCACATCAGAGTCAGAATCACACATGAATGCACTTTGTTGCCTATACTGGCCTTTTGGGCATGCGGAAAATTGGCGGGGCCTCAGAAATTATGATTGCCAATAGCAGAGTGTCTGGGAATCTTGCATTCGTGCAGAAAATCTCCAAGACGCGTAAACGACGCGTCCAAAAGCGCAAACAAGTCACATTCACGTGGTGTAACAAGTGACATTCTAAAATTTGCCTTCAGAGGCTTCACTCATCATCATCGTCGTGCGTCGCTCTCGATGACCAAGAATTCTCGCCTCTTTGCGCCTCGGAAGCGGAGGACCACTAGGAGCTCTGCCCCGCAGCCCAGCCTTGCTTCTTCTTTGAGCACAGCGGACCTCTTAATAGTCCACATCGCCCGTGCCGAGATTCGAAAATTCCGCCAATTCCCAATTGATTTGCTACGCTTTCTACGCTTTCTCGGGGGCTATAACTCACTTGTCAAATTCTGTTTCTCCCTCTTCCCCAAACTCTGTGTTCGGTACATAGTATACGTGCCTGGCGATCTGATTAACGCGACGTCAATCCGATCATCTCTCGACTATCGCGTTCATCTCCTGGATGACTCTTTCTGACTCGGCGTCAGCCTACAAATAGACCCTTTCATTAACCTCTGGCGTCACACCATGCTTGCTACTGGAATCATCTCGTGGCTCGACAAACTGCCGCCCCAATTTGGCCATGCCATGCTAGAATATTACCCTTTCGACTCGGAATATCTCAACCTTAACCACGGTGAGTCTCGTGTGGGGAGCTTTTCAACGACTTTCCTGCCGCATCGGTCATTCCAAATCCTAACCGTAGCTCTCAAGCTCCTATGGCTCCCTGCCACTTCCGGTCATGGATGCCTGTAAAGTGATGGACTGGGAAGCACAATCGCACCCCGATCGCTTCATGCGGTTCGATTTCGCACCCCGGCTTACTGATGTGCGCCAGCGGATTGCTGCGTTGATAGGAGCCAAAACGGACGAATGTGTTCTGGTTCCGAACGCGTCCACCGGCATCTCAACTATCCTACGCAATATCCAGTGGACCGGGGACGATATCATCGTCGTGTGTGAGAAATTTACATGTATCTCGGTCTCGGAATTGTGTGACCGTCGTTTTGTCTCTGCAGTCAATACGTCATTCCGCTCTGTCGCACACGCGGCCCAGTTCATCTCAGATATTCCTCCGCACCCTGCCGTATCCAAGATCAACTTAACATTTCCTACAAACACCTGCCCAGGTCATCACGCAGTTTCGGGACCATTTGCGCCGCCTCCCCAGGAATGCCGACCAGAAAACTGTAGCCATAATCGACAGTATCATCTCGGTGCCGGGGATTCTGCTGCTGTGGAAAGAGATGGTTCAAGTATGCAAGACAGAGGGCGTCATGAGCGTCTAGATAGACGCGGCCCACTCCATCGGACAGGAAACAAACCTGGATCTCAACACGGCTGATCCGGACTTTTGGACATCGGTGAGCTCCGAAACGCGTTCTCTGGAGCTGTGGCTTCCCTATATTTCAGAACTGTCACAAATGGCTTTACACGAAGCTCTCTTGCGCAGTACTATATGTTCCACTTCGGTGTGTTATCTCACTTGCGGGTTGGTTTTTTGGGGTTACAGACCGACGATGAATGCAGAAACCAGCACATTATCAAATCGACACTCCCCCACGTCAGAAGCCTATGCCTCTCTCTCTGGTCGCACTGAGCCAAATTTCGTGGAGCAATTCGAGCGTAAGTTGTTTTGTTACCGATCCTGAACGGAGGTATTCAATTATTCTAGGGACCCCAACTATCGACTTTGTCCCGTATCTCAGTGTCTCAGTAGGTCAGTTAATTTGCACCTGGATCCCATCTCTGAATCTGACCATTTTCGTTTTGATCCTAGCGCTCGACTTCAGACAGTGGTTGGGCGTGGAAGAGAAGATCAATACCTACTGGTCGGACAAATCGCCATCCAAGGCTCAGATCGCTTGGTGCAGATTTTAGGCACAGCGGGGCGAGCCCTGGATCCGAGCGGTGAAATGACACTCAACATGGTGGGTATTTCCACGCAGTTTGGTACACGGCGATAATTGTTACTAACTAGATCAGTGTGCAACTTCCACTTCCACCGAGCCTCCAACCCCGGGCCGTCGTGCTAGGGAAGCTCAAGAAAAACTGATCTTTGATCGAAATACATTTGCATTGGTCTTCTTTCTCGAGGGGATGGGATGGTGGATCCGGTGCAGCGCGCAAGTATGGACCGAGGTAGCGCCATTTCTCTTTGACTTTGATCTGCGGCTGATGTAGTCAGGTCGGAGATTTCGAGAAGTTAGGCAAAGCGCTGCTCGCAGTGTGCCCCGAGATTGTGCAGGAACCTTATGCGGACGAGGCGGAGTTGAAGTCGAGATTGTGATTTTCGGCGTCTTCATTTGGTATACAAAAGTGCAACTTCTACTATCCGACCAGGAGAGTGACCTCGACAGAGAATGAAGGAGGCTTTTTTCTTAGTTTTGTGACGGCTTGAGATCCACTTTAGAGTAATTTTCTTCTGACACCCTGCAGCAAGGAATACAATGTCGCAAAGAAAATAGACCAGCCAGAGACCCAGTTCAATATTCGCAGCAGCAGTAAAAAAAAAAAAAAACATTGAACTGGTTCCCAGATTCGGTGTTGCCCTTCTGTCTTATCTACGCATCTGGAGTGCGGCTGTTATCCGCCAACCCACTGATCACCCACTTCCCATCCTTTTTCCAGAAACTCCAAATGTTCGTCCCGACGTGGTGGAGCACACCGTCCATGTAAAACTCGTATGGGGTCCACGCCATCGCAATGTCGCGGTCCACGCGCACGGTCGGCTGGGCGGATATAATCTCCGACATCTTCTGCGGATAGTCGAACGGGATGCGCTCCACCACCCCAACAAGGGTGATGGATATCGGGGCATCGTTGCGAATGAGTGTCGCACCGCCCGAGGGAAGGATGAGTGAGAGCATGGCCGCTTTGTCGCGCTTGGCGATGCCGCCGAGGAACTTCTCTGCGACGGTTATGACCGCGAGTTCGTCGTCGGTGAATCCGGTGGTGCTGTATTTCATGGATGTGGATCTGTGGGGAATATTTCGGCCATGCCACACGATTAGAGGGATGTCCGTACGACTTTTCGATTGGAGAAGATGGGGATTACGCACAAGAGATGCCGGAAATTTCCGGGACCGTGATCACGGAGATTGCCGAAGAAGCGTTGGAAGTTGGATGCCAAGTAGTTGAATCTGAAAAGTCAAGCCATAGAACGACTCATTTCGTCTTCCACTAAATAAAATTAGCGCTATTCAGAAGGGGCAATTGAGTAAATTCTTCTTCCTTCAAGCAATCTTTAAATTTGTTTCTTCGGGTTTTTTTTTCACTGATCGCAGGGATGTGTCAACCAACAGAGGCCGCTGGGTGAGTAGACGGGCTTTAACTCTTGTATCGGAAGCTACGAGATTCAAATTGTGATTCAGCAAGCTACAGGTACATAGTGCCACGAGCGCGAGCATCTTCTTTTGTTACATTCCCTGTCATTTCACAAAATTGCCATAGCATTTGGGGGGCTTGCAATTCCGCCAATGACGTTCAGATTCTGGATGGTGAAGAAAAATGAGTAACGGCTAAGCTCATGACATGCCTCCGTTAGGTTCTCGAGATCCAAAAATTCAACTGGGGAGATAAATTCAGCGCCAGGCTCCGAGGAGGAGTTAATCCACCGACCAATGCTCATTCCCCACCCTCCAATAAACACCTGATGCAGCGAGCGCTCAACACCGTCGATGATTGAACCACTCAACGGCAGACGTTCAAACGCGGGTTGGTCGCCCCCAACCAAAGCAAGCTTCTTGTCCCACAGCCAGCGGAGCGTCGCGTCTGAAGTCTCTATACCGATGAATTGTGCGTCATCGCCAGGACGGAATGGAAGGACTTCTTGCGCTTGAAGGGAGAGAGCGCGGTACTGCTTCGTGAAGCCGGTGCGTACGACAAGGAAATCACCTGGTTTGGAGAAAGAACCGGGGTCGAGTCCCTGCCATGTTGCAACCGCATCGAGCTCCACGGTCGAAATTGTGGTAGCCTCATGGAGCGTCAGCACGAGTATAATATGTTTGGAAATCAAGATACGTTGAAGGCGTCGAAGCTAGCGTTCTTCGAATCCATCCATCCTGCCCAGTCAAGAAGAATTCCCCGGCCGGCAATGCCCTTCTGGGCCGCGTCTGGCAGAAAGAAATTACTAACAACAAACGTGGATAACAGACATACGAACTTTGAATTCCGAGAGTAGCGGAGCCACCCGGTGCCATGATATCGTCGAACTTGATAAGATCGTTATAGAATCTATCGTTCGGGTGATCAACATTCACCGAGTTTGAGCGTTGTCAGCCCAGTACTGACTGATACGTGGACTGAGAACTATTAGTCGAGTATGGAAAATGCCTCAAGCCGTCAAACTGGGTGGAAATCTGCGTGTTGAGCGTGATGATGTCGTCCTGGTATCCTGCGAAGGGCTGAATCGCGTGAATGAGAGGTCGGCGGTCGGGATTGATCGGCTGGTTGGGCACGCTGAGGTCCAGATTCAGATTGAAGGCGCGGCCGAGCTTGATTTCGCTCTTTGCTTCGAGGATGGTTGCATTCCGGATATGATTCAACGCCCCTAATTCGTCGTCTGCGCCCTGTCCGTGGTCATTTCGCACTTCGACAAGGTTTTAGTGGGGGAAACATACCCACACACCCCATGCCGCCTTTGTGGGAAACGAAGGATGCAAGGGGAGCTGGTCGTAGGTGGGCCAGTTCGCATAGATGTCGGAATCATTCAGAGCGCGCGACACAAGTGTAAGGGGATGAGGTACGGGTCTAGCATTCGTCAGAACAGCTACGAACAGTGCGAATGCGACGAGAGCAATCATGAGGGACTTATCAGTGCGAAACGGAGGCTCACGACTCTTTAAGCCTCACGGGCACCCGCAGGACCGCAATTCGAAGAAGAGGTGTCATTACCTTCGTATCGTGACCTCTTTTGTCAAATATGTACGACATGCCTTGTCCGGCAGAATCAGGCGTGCTGGTTCTCGCTTTGAATAATGGAAATAACTTCCAATTGGATTATCTGTCTGCAACATTCTGCACTTTAAGAGTGGAGTCGGAAGCAGAATCCAATCAACCCGGCGATATGCCTAGGGAAGATGAGATAATGGCCATGTTCGTATGACAAATTTCACAGAAGTGTGGAATCTGTCAAGGGGATAGCGGATAACCTTAGGCCTAAGGAATGTGCCAAACATACATAGCCACGCGGTTACAGCCAGTTTCGCGAAAGCGCCGAGTCTTCAAAATCAGTGCACCTTACAAAAGTTTTCAAGAAGGTTTGAATTCGTGCCACAAGCATGCGAGCCACGCATTTGAGGTCTCATCAATTCATCTTTCTCGGCCTGATGCGGCTCCCTGATTAAAACGCACCGGAACACGGCTGATTGATCGGCCCTGTCCCGGGTTCATGGCATGTTGAAAATTAACTCTATGTTTTGAACTAGCATAGCGAGAACCGTCTAAAGCTTTACATTTATAGTGAATCTAAAGACGTCCTTCAGACTTGATTGTCTCCAGGTGACCAGCGCTCCGAGGAACGAAGTCAACCGGGAATTCCTCCGGCCGGCTGGAATGTTGTGAGCAAACAGAAATTATCTTGTAGATGAAGCTCACACTGTGAGTCCTGAGGTGCAATTTTGTGGGTCAATCTCCACGTCATTGCCCGAGGCGTCTTTGCGAGGCTGAATGTTGAATGCCCAAAGCACCCTAACTACGGCGATCCAGGTGCTCTTCGTACCCATATGTTGACCCGGACATTTTCTCCTACATAAATGAGGTCGCTTCAGTCAACAAGGACTTGCCCAATCTTGAATAACAGACCTTCCAAACCCTGAAAGAGACTCAATCGTGACGAAACCGACTACTCAGAAAAACTCACCGAAGCCGTAGTGACCTTCCGCAAGCGAGTCGACGACATTGCCTGCGCCAGATTTCTCAGATAGGAATCTGTCCGGATTAAATGTATACGGATTCGGAAATAGTGCTTCGTTGTGATGCTACCCGCAATGAACTTCGAGTCTCTTCCGACGGGAGCTGGCTCACCATATTCCAAATAGAGGGAATGACAGTGGTCCCTTTGCGAATCTATGAGGCGTCAACAACCATCGGCATGAGAGTAGCATGAATGCATACAGTATACCCTTTGTATTCATCGTCGACGTCCAAGTAATGCGGAATTGATAGAGGAGCGGCCGGACCCCATCTGAGCACCTCCCTGATAAGAGCGCAACAGTAGGGCAGATCTTCCATTTTGGAGAAACGGGGAAGCGTATCCGAGTCAAATATCAGGTCAATCTCAGCCTGCGCCTTCTTCATTGCCTCGGGATAGAGCGCCATCGCTACGACAAACCACAGCAGCGATATGGAACTGGTGTCCGTCCCCGCAATGAAGGCGGTCCCGGCGACTATCGTGCAGGGTCAGTTCGCATCAGCGATGTAGGGTGAGCCGTACCATAGAAAAGCTCCTTGTCGGTCAGACCCTGTTTCTTTTGTTGGTCCCACAGACGCGCGGTGAAACATTCTATCCCAGCGTCCTTTTCCATTCGGGCTTTTACTCCCAAGGACAGACGCCCATAGAGCTAAAACATAACAGGCGTGCAGTTGGAGTTTGCGATGAGGGCGAAACTCACGTTAAGTTCGAGCTGGTGCTTATGTCTTGCTTCTGCCCGCCATGGTGACAAGAAGTCCGGGAGTCGGTCCAAAATCGGGAATGTATCAACAAGGTGTGCGCTTGGATTTATGTCTTGAACGAAGGTAATCAGAAGCCCTATGATTTCATCGAGAGCCTTGTCGTCGTCGTCGATTTGTTGGCCAAAAGTGAGCGTAAAAATGAGGGAGGCTGAAAAACGCTGGAAATGAACGTAAAAGTTCTCCGGCGTCTTGATAAGATCCAGAAGGAGGTGTAACGACTCGTTATGTTGGATGGGTTCGTAACCACCTAAAGCTGAACCGGAACCTTAGTCCCTGAGACAAGACGTCAGGACGCGCAAACCTTGGGGTTGAAGCATTTGGTGAAAGGCCGCTCGTTGTTTCCTCAGATTAGGTCCGTAGGGCATCTGCGACATCCGCATATTGCCCGACCTATATTTTCCGGCGTATATGAGAGGCCTCCTCGAAGAGTAAATGGCACTACGGCGACCGAGCTACAAAGCAGTCAGTGACTGAAAACTATAATGGAAAGGACTTACTAGCTCTTCAGCATCCGCTGGATCGCTCAAGACAACGATATCGTCTCCTGCTAGAGTCACCTTTACGATGGGCCCTATGGGTGAGCAGGTCAGAAACCCACATGGTACACTGGATACAGCGGACACACCATACTGATGGGAGAGCTTTTCAAAGTATTTCCATGTTTTAGTTGTTGGAACCTGGAAAGTGTGGCCCACAAAGGGATGCGGTGGCGGACCCGGAATTGGTAGCGATTTCGACGTCCAGCGCCGAGTGCCTCGGTAGATCAGAAATAACGAAACAGCAAAGGCAGTCCAGGCAATCAGGATGTCCATTTCTCGATTTCAGAGATATGGCTTTCAAACTAGGTTTCTTGGTCTCTTATATAGCGGGGATTTGGTCATCCACTAATCAGTCCGAGGCATATACTATATATTGATTGGGGTGAACTTCGGCGGACACACATCTGATATGCCAGAGTTCCGTACCTCGCTATCCACCACTTATTCCGAATGTACTGTGGTGGAATAAAGCTATATCTGCTAATCCCGCAATAGCGCCCGTTCATATGCGGCGTTGATGCCAGATTTCGAAATCAAGTCGAGGACTGGGAATACACAGGGCGTGCGTTTGTGAGGGAATTGCAATGATTAAATAGTTTGGGCAGGAGAGATAGAGATGAATCCAAAGTTCTCGCCCCGTTGTACACAACAGAATATCAATCAATTCGGTCTGAGAGAAGTGAATGGACTCGGGATGACGGTACCGAATCAAGCGGAGAGATTATTTAAACACTGAATACCTCGTAGCCAAACACCTGGCTGCAATAGCCATATGGGCCGATGTTTTATGTACCCGTCCGAGTTAGAGTTGAGTTTTCCGGCCTTCAGGGTGGGTTCTTCCATGCTAAAATTTACGACGGAGCAACTGTGGACAATATCAGCACTTGTCACTGCATTATGATCGATCATGCCATTGAAGCTGACGTGCGAGATTATTATCGATAGAAGTGAATGTGCGGCTATCGACAGAAGTGAATGTGCGGGAATCGACCATCAGGGACGTTGCACTGTACTCGGCGAATTGTATACTCTTACGAGTGACAGATTTGTCACACACCTTCTGTGTTCAAGCACGCCGCCTGAGTTTGGAAGTCTTGTGCGAGGAGGTGAAAAGGAAGATCTTGGAAAGCGAAATAGCTTGAATCCGTGAGCATTGCAGCAAATAATGCTACAAACCGGGGTACTCTACTTGGAGCACGGCCCGGTCAAGCTCCAGGAGATCACTGTTCGTTAGCGTCGCAAGAAATAAAGCCATAAACCGAGGTGGAGCAAGTTAACCTCGGGACAAGACTAGTACTGCCCTAACAGAGAAATATTCGCCCGCCGCACGACTGGTGTTGCTATGTTCGGACATTCCAGTAGGTTGCGTATAGATGCCCGCATTCCAATCCAGAGAGTCGTTAGAGGACGCAAAATCAGTATAAAGTCCCGTTCCTCGCCGCTGATCCATCCCCCCGAATCTTTGCATGTGGACCACAATTGGTCGCTATGCTCTAGTAGTAAGCAAGAGGTGGGCGGACGAAAAAGCCATGAAATCGACCTCTTAGCGCGGAAAGACCTTGAAGAGGTGACGTCACTGGCGTTAGTTTCGAAAAATTTGGCTGCGGGCATCGATCCGCAGGTGGGTGAACCGACTTCCGGGGGGAGGGGGAGAGGGGTATAGCCAGCTTTTGGGTTCGAAAGGTTGATTTCACGGACTTTCGGCAAGCCCGCCTCTTGGTAGTAAGGAGATCATAGATTTCAAGCCCCCTGTCGAGTCAATGTCGAGTGCTGTGATCGTACCGCGCAATATGGTCAGGGAACCGCGGGACGCTTGAACGAGCTAGGACACCGCGTTTCGTAGCCGGATGGGCAACGGATGGGAGAATAAAAACGTGGTGGGAAGAGAGTGGGAGGAAGAAGAGCGGTATTCGGCAATGACCTGATAATATTGATGCCAAGTGCACCGGTGTTTGGCATTGTTGCGCTCTTTGCGCGGCCGCCTCCTCTTCTCCTTGCACCACCAACTCACGAGACGGCGATATCCATGCTGCTTGCCCAGGAATTATGAGACCAAATCTTTGACTATCTCCACGACCGGCCTCAAGACCTTACGCCTTCTGCTCTTGTCTGCCGTGCGTTTGTGGGCCGCGCCCAAATGGGTTTATTTCGCACTATCACACTCTTCTGGAGCGCTATTGAGCGCTGCTGCACGAGCGACGTCCAGAAGATATGCTATCCGTTCGAGGTCGTGTGGATGCGCAGCACTGAGCTCGACGAGACCTGGCCGCGGACGTCGGATCTCGCGAACATACAGTCCGTTGTCTGCGCAGCGGACGCACCGGCGCTGCGCGGGGTGGAGGCGTGGGGACCGTTGCCAAGTACAGTGCCGCGCGATGGATATCAGGGATTGAGGCCGTCATACCGGAGCTTGTCGAGAGAGGCATGCTGGTAATCGCATTCGACGACTCTTTACTCTTTGGATAGGTTCCGCAATGAACAATGAATGTGCCAAGGCATACAATAGGACCACAATAGGGTCTCGCTCCTACACCAATATCAACTGCGGGCGCAAAGTGGCTCGGGAGGACCTCTCTGGCTCGATTTCTATCCCCGATTGCCAGTTTTTTTTTCGGACGCCGTCATCTTTCCCCCAAAAGCTTCTTGTTCACTTAGCTAATGCGGATACAACGATACATTCAATGCCTGACATCCACCCACCTCAATTGGTCTTCTCCGGGTTCTCCCCAGCTCGCCTTGTATTTGGAGTTTCCTTTGAGTTTCTTTGCGACACCGGTTTCTAGTTGAGCTGTCTCACTTCTAAACGCGCCGGAGATTTTCTGGTCATATTACCGTAGCGGATCTGATTCAATTCGAAATCTGAACTTGGTTTACTTATCACTGCGTTCAGACCTCCTGTAGACTGACCTGGTCACCTGGCTCTACCATGGTCTACCTGTCTACCCGGGTAGACTGAGGGTAGACTGTCTGTCTACCCGGGGAGAACCTCAGTCTACCCTCTGTCTACCTGGGTAGACTGAGGTAGACTAAGGTAGACCTAGGTCAGTCTACGGGGGGTCTGAACGCAGTGTCTTGCTACTGCTTTGTTCGCACACGCATGGATTTAGGCGCCCATCGAAGAGTGCCCCGGCGCCAGGCTTGTCGGCACCGATATAAATGTGTCTTTACCCGGTCCCAGCCGCATTACGTGGTGTGTAATTCCGAGATATGGGATAATGGGCGTGGCCCTCTGATAGTACGATTTCTATAACCGGCGTTCCTAAGCGGGACCGTGCCGTGTAAATCTACCTACCTACCTACCTACCTATAATAGTGTCATAATAAGCGGTGCTGCAGTCTGTAGCGGGATGACTGAATTCCGTTGACAGACGTCGACGGGATCTTGCCCGGGTACATAGACGGATACCCTGGGTAGACGGATGCAGACGCAATCTAGAAACCATCTGTTGAATACGGGCGGGATATAATGTAAGAACGATATCGGTAACAGCTTAATCGGACACGGAAGGGGAAACAACTTTATCGACTCCGCAAAGGAAGGTATATCACCGCCGGGGTCTTCATTGGGAACGACCCGGACGAGGAGTAGGTCTAATACCGACGGGTCCGACGGGTCTCGTACAACACCATCAGCGCAGCCCGGGCGTCTGAACGACACGCCTGATTGATATCTACCATCCCCTGTGTATAAAAAGTGCGACCCTCTTTCAAACCACTCCCTAGTACTCAGCCTTTGAGACAAGATGCAATTCCCGTCTATCCGCACGCTCGCTGTCCTCCTCGCCGCCTTCGCTCTCAGTGCGGAAGCGGTTAACTTCAACAACCGCCAATGCTGCAAATGCATTACCCTCGGCAACGGGGAGGTCGAATGCGGAGGCTGCTGCACCTGAACATTTTGTACGTCTGCGGTCATGCCGGTCAATGTTTTGGAGCTCTGACGCACAAACAGTCCATTACCTCGAATCAGATTCGCCGCATGTGTGTCTTGGGGAATTAAAGTGGGACGGAGGGCTCTATACCACAAGGCAATGCCGAAGGGGTACGTGGCCGCAGTGTGAAGGATGTGCCAAATATGGATGTATTCAACAGCAGTTGTGTCCCATATTACGTCGGATATGCATGATCACCTAGTCTCCCCTAGGCAGACACTTCAACAATTTGGGGCTCGTACCTCGCTTGTTGAAATGATCACCCCAATTCAGAAAAATTCGGCAGCTCACAGAAGGAACAGCCAAGTGGGAATGGTTGCGTCGTATGGGGATGGAGGGTAAATGAAAAGCTGTGTTTGTCAACTCAGACTGCGGTGATGGATAGGAGAAGAGGGTCAACAGGCTGTCGTTTCATTAAAGAAACGGTACATAAGACAGACCTCTGCTTCGCTCTGGCATCAAGACAACAACTTAATTTTGAACTGGAATGTACAGGACAGTAATGGCACAGTATATGTAGTCCACCATTCACAGTGAAGGAGACACAGTCAGAGAAGAGTAGGTAATAGCTTCACAGATTTGGGAGGTTAGAGTTGGAGTCCAGAATCAAGTTGGTGACTCGTGAGGAAGGAGGCAAAGGACAGGCAGGAATTTGGACCCACATGCTGTAGAACTGTTTTGTGAGGATTTTGGAGACTAAGAGGTGAAAGTGAGCCATAGTCTCCGCAGCACCGAAAAGAAATGTGTGTCCTGTGACACAATGAGAAAATAGAATCTGAATCAAATTAACCCCACTACTACGGACCATGATGGTGCATGTTCGAAGTCAACAGCTAGTCCAGCCCGCACAGATCAATTTCCTGGAATGATTATGTCAACAGTAGAAATTGACGGGAAAAAAAAATGGCACAGCGGACAGAAATGTTCTAGGGCGGAAACAGCGAGGCCATTTATTGATCAAAATTCGGAGCTGAATGCATTTTGGAAACACAGTGTAAGAATGTGCGATCTGGAAGACATTAGAAGAGATAATGAAACCTACCACAGCATTGAAATATTGTCCAGAACCCTGCTGGTTCGCGATGATGATGATAAGTAATTCATAAACGAGCAGGAATGATACAACTCTTGGTATCGGAACGAACCAGACTCGCTGATCCTTGGTTCCCGGTTTTGCAGCAAGCAGTACGCATCGTAGCATTGCGGAAATTGGAGGATAATCCAGCACACAAGAAATGTCCATAAGCCTCATAGATATCCAGATCTTGAGCGATTCCGTTGGAGCATGTGAGCCAACATTTATCCCGCCTTGAGAGCTTGCAAAAATGCACTTGAGAGGAATCCACACTTGACGGATTAATGCAGATAAATATTTGAACAATATGGCCGTCTGTTGGTGGTATGGGAAGAGGGCAGGAGGGCATGAGAGAAACGGAGCAGCAACTGCTGAAGTAGAAAGAATGTGATGCGGGACTACGTGGCTCCCCGGCATGATAGTAAGCTAATTGCACCTGCGCCCAGTACAGAACAACTGCGCAGGGGTCAGCTGTTATTGAAAGGCTGTAGTACTATCGGTATATTGGGCATGCGAAAGCTCACCGGGAACTGTTGAGGGTACAGGGTGTTCAGATCAAAAGTTGAGAGGAAGGCTGCGCCGGAGAGCTTGAGAGTTTCGGAGTGGGTTCAAGGCACAATGGAGACAAAAAAGGTGCACACAGACGGACGAAGCATACAGTGCACAACAGGGTGTTGAAATTAACATCGGGCCAGACGAAATATAATCTGAGATCTCTAGTCTCATTTTGTCTGATATTATATCTGAAAATAACAGAAAAAAAAATGCTTTCCGTTGAGCCAAGGCAGAGCTGAGATGCAAAGTAATGGATTACACCTCAGGTTAGCTGAGATCCAGAACGGAAACTAAGTATCTAGGTACTGATAAAAGTGCAGCCAAAACTTGAGATGTCAATTGGACTGAAAACAGAATTGAAACTACAAATTGGAATTTTGGTTTTGATTTCGGCTCAAGCTGAAATCAGAATCACAACTATGAATTTCAGCACGACTGAAATTCCATCCATGGGATTTCGGTGCAGCTGAAATTTGTAGTTTCGGTTTTTATTTCAGCTTGAGCCAAAATCAAAACCAAAACTCCAAGTTTCACATCAACTCAAATGAGAACCGAAATTTTTAGTTTCGGTCCTGCTTCCAGTCCAACCAATACCAAGTTTTGGTTGCACTTCTTCTAATACTGAGATAATAGGTTTCCGTTTTAGATTCCAGCCCACCTGACTCGTAACCTGTTGTTTTGCGTGTCAGCTCCATCTCAGCGCAACTGAAAACATTTTTTTTTCTATTAATGTCAGATATTGTATAAAACAAAATGAGCCTACGAAATTCAACCTAAATTTTGTTTGGCCTGACGTTGATTTTGACACTTAGTGTGTTGTCATCAACATCGGGTCTTCCGAAACTTGGCAATTGCCGGTGTGATTGATAGATGCCAGTGGGTAATGACCGGCCATCAATCTACGGTGATTAAGACCGAATCTGACCAAACACGACAGCGTCCCGGGATACAGTGCTGCCCTGTCAAGACCTATTGAACACTTGCATTGTCATCCACGCAATATCTTCATTTCAAGAACAGCAAGATCCGTGCCCTCGTCGCCTTTCGTTACAGATTCGCATGGATTTAAACACCCATCGAGGAGTGGCACCGGCGCCAGGCTTGCCACCGGCACCGATATAAATGGATATTTACCTGGTCCCGGCTGCATTACCTGCCTTCCACATCGAAACTCTCACCGCGACTTTCCTTGTCTTTTCCCTTCAAGTCCTACCTCTCACTCTCACCCGAGTTGGGCAAGATCCACGACCAGCCGGCCACCATCATCAAGCCTAAAGACTCCCCCCACGATACCGGCGATGAGCGATGCTCTGGAGCACCAGGCGGAAGACAGTGCTTATACGAAAGACAACAGGACAATTGACAGCAGAGACGTTATCGATGCCCTTGCGGCTGCAGTCAAGGCCATTGATGCTTGGACCACGTCCAAACGGCTTGTGCCGGGCCTCACCGCGCTGGAAAAACTGCATCCGTTCATATCAGGTGTGTCTTGTCAATTCCGCCCAGAACACTTGAGCAACCCGTACCTAGAGGCGGTTGTGTCGTTCACGTTGGTGACAACGCTTGCCGACACCCACCGAGAAACCGACAAGAAGGTGCTGGCGGTCCTGAAGGAGATGCAGGACATGATGGCTGTCCTGTTCCAGTGCGTCTTCCATCCTTCTGTCTCTGACCATGGCGACTAATCTCCCAAAGTCTTCGCGACATACGTGATACTGAGCTGATGGGTTCGACGACGGACGCCACGATGCTGAAGACGAGGCTGTTGGATTTGCTGCCAGCAATTGCACGCGATATCACTGAGTGCGGTAATCTGTGTGATGTGTACATGAAGAAGAGCCTTCTGGGTATGTTCTCTTCGTGACTGCGGTGCATACTAATCCTTGTGAGTTCTTAGTCAAGGTCGTGAAGTCTAAACTCTATGGGGAGCGGTTGGCAGGCTATGCGACGCTGTTCCGCCGGTATAAAGAGGAGTTGACATTGGCTTTCACATTGCACACCAGTCATGCCGCCCTGGCGATCGCCACGCAGACCAATCGTATCGAGACAATCTTCAAGAGCCTTGAAACCCCGAACAAACACAAGATAACCGAATACCTCGCCGAACACGAGGGCGAGAAGGAGTGCTTTGACAACGACGCAGTACTGCAGGAACTCGTAACTGTGACTGGAGAGAGCCTCGCATCCTTCGACCCGACGCACTCGGGAAATGGGGACCTCGCGACCGCGAACTTGAAAAAGCTACTGGCGCAGGAGCTGGAGGAGGGAGTGGAAGACGCGTCCCAGAAGAATATGCGGCTCTTCGACCGCAAACTCAATCTGCAGAGCAAACAGCTGTCCGAAGCAGCACAACAAGATTTGATGTCCGCCCTAGCTGACAGGACCCCTACCTCAGTCAACCTTCCCGAATCGTACGACCGGATTTATAGAAGTGGTGCACTTCAGTAATTGCGTATTCTGATTTTTGTGATTACAACCAATTTTCGCAGAAGATCAGACAAGCGGATTGATCGACAAGACGATCAATGCATATCAGAAACTCAACGAGTTCTACGCGGAGCACGAGTCAACCATTACCAGCGCGGGCAAAGCGATCGCATCTGCCCTCAAGAATGACTTTAATTCTCTGGAAACTAAGATTGCCAACTTTGCCGCGACGTCTCAGGTGCTTATGAAAGGCCTTGATGCTCTAGCTCAGGTCCATCCGTTCGTCAGAGGTGCATCGTATCATGAACTTCTCCCAGCCCACTTCAGGCTGATGAGCGCGTTCCTAGTGGCGGTTCTGCCCTTCAAGCTAGTCATCGCGCTCGATATCACCCGCCGAGAAAACAACAAGAAAGTGCTGACGGTCAAGATACTGATGGAGGACATGATGTCTATGCTTTTTCAGTATGTTAGTTCACTTTGGTCTCTGACCACAGGCACCGATGCTTTCAAGGCTTCGCGACATACGTGATCCCGAGGGACGGGATGGCCCAACGCTGGAGGACAGAATGTCCGGAATAATGCAGTTGATAGCCGGCGACATCACTGAGTGTGGTAATGCGTGCAACGTGTACGTGAAAGAGAATTGATTCAGTATGTTAGCTTCATGACTGCGATACGTACGTACTAACTCTCGCTGTAGTCAAAATCTTCAAGGCTCTAGTCTACGAAAAACGGTTCGTGGACTATGTGACCATGTTCGACAAGCACAAGGAGGACATCAGGACTGCGCTCGATGTCCACACTGCAGCTGGTGTTATCGTGGCGAATAAGAAGCTCGACGGACTGGGTGTACACCTCACAGATGGCGAAGAAGATGGAGGGGCTCTTCCAGGGGCTAGACCCGCACGAACATGACATGCAAAAATTTATCCACAACAGTGGCGGCGCAGATGAGTGTATCAACGACGAAACAAAGCTGCAAATGGTCCTAACAATGAGCGGGGAGATTTCGCTAGGGCCATCACTTGACCTTACAGGGATTAAAGAGCTACTGAACATCGAGGTGGCGAAGGATGTGGACAAGGCTTTCAAGGAGAACATGACGAGCTTCCTCCATGAGCTTATGGCACAGAGGGAACAACTCACGGACATGATTACCGCGACGGGGGAGCACGTTATCGATGTTCTTTCTGGTGCGGCACGTTCCGCGAAAATCTTGGATGGGGTGGGTGATCTTTGAACTGCCTGATGCCCACTGGACTGTGACGATTATTTGCCCCCAGGATTTACAAGACATTTGGAAGCAGGGAGACTGGAAAGAACGTGTTGACGCACGTA
This sequence comes from Mycena olivaceomarginata, assembly GCA_029378375.1. Lineage (NCBI taxonomy): Eukaryota > Fungi > Basidiomycota > Agaricomycetes > Agaricales > Mycenaceae > Mycena > Mycena olivaceomarginata. The sequence continues at coordinate 34,964 of JARKIC010000311.1, read as the reverse complement.
CCTTCGTCATCACGATGCAAAGCTACTACCATGAAAAGTTCAACGCGAGTGATACCGCGGCCCCCGACCCTTCTTCCTCAGTGCCGCCCCTGAGAGAGGCGGAAGACGACCGCTGGACCCTCAAGCATATCCGTGCCGCACTGAATGTTCAGCAACTCATTGACGCCATTGACACCGATGACAATGGCTTGGTCAGTATCAAAGAGGTAAACGACTTTGTGCGTCGGCGGCCAGAGAGCTGGAGGTGGGTCAGATTAAGACGCGGCTTACCACAGTCTAACTTGCATCAGCCTTCCCATGTGGGTCGCCTTTTGCGCCGCGGGATGGCACATATCAGTGACGTGGTACAAGAATCAAATCTATCACATCCTTGCCGCAATGATGAACCTCAATGAACACGTCAAGCCCCCTAATTTGCAGGCCGTGGACAGGTCAGCCGGTATGGTAAGAGTTTTTAAAAAACACATGCTACCCAACGACACGGGGTTTTGCAAAGCCCCACGTCTATTGACGTACAGCCACAGCGCGGGGTTTTGCAAAATCTCATGTTTATTGACCGTACAGCTACTGTGTTCCAGTAGCAAAAAAATGCACATCCCGAGGATTGAACGAGTGACCTTCAGATAATAATAGTAGCCAGCATCATCACCACTAGACCAAGCAGGTTATAGTTGCCTAGGTTGCCCACCCAGTTAGGTCAAGCCTAGGCTTGACCTAACTGGGACTGCTCATACCCAGACCTAGGGCAGGCAAGCTGCCCTACAGGGGTGGTGCAAGGCTTATTCTGTATTTTCCCACCTATATATGAGCCATGCAAACTGAGTAGTATATACAGCTCTAGTAGTGTAGTGGTTAATGCTTGGCTATAATTATAGCCCTCATGCAAAGGTTTTTGGTTCGAATCCCACTGGTGACTTTCTATTTACATTTCCTTATTTGGATCTCCGGTGGCTGTACGTCAATAGACACGGGCCTTTGCAAAACCCCGTGCCGTTGGGTGACCGGTCTTTTGCAAAAGGCTTACCTGGTCTAGTGGACAGGTATCTGGCAGGTCCGGAAATGCAACGTGTCGAACTGCTGTTGCGCTCGACAAACTCGGCCAAGGGCCTGGCGTGCAAGGATTTACGCCTGAGGGACATTACGAATCAGTTCCAGGATACGGAGGTTGCCAAATTCCAGACGGGCTTGCAGGAGCTGCAGTACGAACTCGACGATGTTGCAACAATCCCTCTGATCACTGGGACACAGCAGGCTGAACGCGTGAGTTGATCAACTTCCCCCTCGTACGATGTCAATAATGAATTTACTAGTACATATACCCCCTGCTTTACCAACTGCTGAAGCGTCACTTCGACATCCTGCGGCTCGCATGTGTGCACATTCTTGATGAATCCGAGTTCAACATGATTCGCACCTCGCTAGCTGTAATCTTCAAAGCCGTCGATCAGTGGACGAAGGACTTGGAAGGTACTGATCTGACTCGGAGAAGCGATTTGTCTTCGACTAAAAGTTATGTGTCATCGCGCAGCGATCTTCAAATCGCAGTCTTTGAATGTCAGGGATCGCCTGGGACAATTTGCCTTCGGCATGGTGCGTCAGTCCGCATGTGTATGTTTAGAATTACAGGTTTTGCAGTTTCAACTGGCATACGGGGACCACCAGCGCAACCCAATCAACAACACCATTCGAACGTTCAAAGAGGAGCCTGATTTCAAGCATTCCGATTCTGAAAGCCTCGGTCCCAGCCCTGAGGACGATGAGCAGACCGCAGAGGCCGTTTTTGCACGAATAGATACCGGTATTTTGCAATACGGTATCAAGGACGAACCCAGCAACGTCGTGGAGTTTGAGTTGAAGAACCGGGTGGCCTAGTACGCACTGTAATTTCGTGCTGAGTTCTACTGACATATTTCCAGCGACCGCATATGCGCCTCCTGCCTGTGCAGCATATATGACACGCGACTGTTCTGCATCCAATGCATAGACAGCCGGTATTTGGATGCTATTGATCTGTGCTCCAGATGCGGCGAGCAGACACCACAGCACAATGGGTTTGTTCACAGCCGCTCCCACCTACTGATCAAAAACTTACCGCCGCATTCATGACGGAGACATGGCCTGGATTGTTTCGGTGGCCAGGCGTGTCGCAGCACGGGTGAAGGAGGCGTTCAAGGCAGCGGCTCCGAGTAGGCCGCAGATCTGCTGCTGTTGTGGAGAATCGGTCTCCCCCCCTTGTTGGGTTTGCATCCACGTCGCCTGTGGTACGTCACCTCTGACTGGATGTGATGTGCCTTATTGGCTTTTCTAGGCCAGAATATTTACGTCTGCAAGGCTTGCGATGTCAAGGGCGCTGCCGGGGCGAGTCCAAGCCACAAGCTTTCTCATCCTCTAGTCCAGATATTCGACAGCGAGCCAACCGCAGAGCCTGTGGTCACGGATATGAACCTCAAGATGCTGGATATGAAGATCACAGCCCTAGGGAAGAAGCTGGAAGTTTTTGAAGAGAGGTTCAGTGGCCTGGAAGAGAGGTTCAGTAGGCTAGAAAGCCTGGAGCAGCTGAAAGGGCGTGAGCTGGAGACCAAGATCGTGGCTTTAGGGGAGATGTTCGAAAGTCGCTTCGCCTCCCTCGAGGCAATTCTGAATGGTATTGGGACTCGCATGTAGATCATTGAATACATCAACGACGGGGTAGTTAAAGAATCGGATGATATCGCCCACCGTGAGAAGCAGGGGATGAAGCTATTCACGGATTGTTGGAACACAGAGGGGATGAGACTGTCCAGCGCACCGGCGATTGAACTCCGCGCTGTGATGGCGTCGACCTTTTCTCAACCCATACGAGTTGGATTCGCAAGTGGCCACGGCAACTTCTGTTTTGACGTTGCGACGGCGCAACTGTGGACAATATCATATTATCAGCCCAGACCATACCCAGATAGGATAGGTAGTAGGCCAGTCTGTTGGTTTCAGGCGCTGCAGCGGTACGCACGGAGATTGTGACGTGATGGCAGACCTTATGATTAGTGACATGACGCGTACGCCTCTCAACGGCACCAGGAAGTGGTAGCAGATGAGAGGTGTACATGTCATGTCACTAATCATAAGGTCCGCCATCACGTCACAATCTCCGTGCGTGGGTAGAAGCCAGAACCGACAAAATGCCAATCCCGGGTGGTCAGAGACCCTGGGGATTCAAACATCATGCTGCTCCGATTCTATTGGTAGCCCACTGGCCAGCTGCTAGTGGTGGATTGAGCACTGACCGACATCGAGACCCCGGGGTCTGGTCTAGTCGGTAGTTTACCGTGCCACCAGTGATTGCTCGCCGACCTTATTACTAATCATCGGAGTTTGAATATACTCTGGGAACCCTTCAACGCACATGGAGTCCTCTCTGCAGAATTGAAGAGGCAAAATATGTTCTAATCTATTTCTTCAGGAAACTGTCTCTTCAGAATCATTCCATGACTTCTCAATCTTGCAAATGGTGTTCACGGTTTTTCCAGCGTGCCGTGCCATCAAAATCCGGCATTGATGTTCTTTCACTCTACCACCACGACTCTGCAGGAGAACTTGAAGTTTTAAACCTGATAAACTCAAATGCAACCTCAAATGGCTCAAAAACACGTCCCTAAACCGTGTTCAGTGGCCGAGAAATTTTTGTGATCAGTGATAAGGCGGCGAGCAATCAACTGATCAAGGTGATCAACAGACTACAAACTACCGAGGTACGAGGTTCTTCACGTTTGTAGTGTCTGTCTACGAGAGACTAGGTCTGGTCGTCCTAGTGGGAAATCCGAAAAGACATTTTGGGGCCACTGTGCGGATCGAACGGGGTTGGCATTTTGTCGGTTCGGTTCAGTGGTAGTAGCCAGAACCGACACGGTCATACCACGGTGCCGGACGTGCAGGATGACAATTCATGGTACATCCGAGTAGCTCTGCTCGGTGAATTGTACATGCTCATTAGGCGCTGTTTACGAGGGGCGGATTGATCAGAGACCTGGTTCGTTCAAGCAATACTGAGCTCGGAGGTCACGACTTGTGCGAGGAGGTGGAAAGGATTCAGAAGCTCTGGGAGAGCCTAGTTCAAACTTGTATGTAGTCGTGAGGATTGCAAGAAATAACATCACAAACCTAGATTAGATTAGAGCAAGCTGAGACAACCCTGGACCAAGATTAGACTAGCATTGCCCTGACAGAGGAATAACATTAGAGAGTTTGTGCAAAGCCACCTGGAGCCACCTAGGTGGCTTTGAGGCATGTGCAAGCTGGTGGCTTTGGCTTCCAGGTGGCTTTTCAGGTGGCTTTCATATTGTTGCCCCATGTCCCTCCCTGTGTCCAAAAGATCTGTGGTCCTCCTACCATGTGCAAAGACATTACATGAGGCTAGATTTCGTTTTGCAGAGATACTAAAAGTTAATTTGGGAAAATGGAATAAAGATTTCACCGATATTGGTGAATCAAGTGAAGAAAGGATGAATATCCGGTGAATGAGTGGTGCTTAAGGGCCCAATTCTTCTCGGTAAACATAATTCGGGTTCAGCAAAGAGACCTACCAAGATATCAAGTACACCATTAATGAGCCACCCAGAAAGCCACCTGGAAGCTGAAGCCACCACCTTGCACATGCCTCAAAGCCACCTGGGTGGCTCCAGGTGGCTTTGCGCAAACTCTCAATTTTTGAATAGGGCGGTTATGGAGAGAGGAAATTAAACGAATATCACCACCGTTCGGCTGCCGGCATCCCATGGCAGCTGCAAGTGAGATTAAGCCGTGGTGCAGATAGAACGTATCGAGACCATGCGGTAAACGGACTGGCAAGTTGGTTCCCAATTGAAGCACATGTGAGCGAGGATGGCTCGCCCCCAATTCAGAAGTAATGCCGGCTCCCCCATGAACAAGGTGCAAGTTGGCCCGAGTACTTGAGCTCAGGCACTTTATACTGCCAATCAGTGGGGGATTGAACTCGAGCCGCGAACACCAAAATGCGGGTTCGAGATTCGGGTGATGAATCCTTATCGCTATCGCACGCTTGATTTGCGGCCAGAGAGGTCCTGCAGACTTCGTTGGGGAGAGTTCAGTGACATTCATGCGAATGCATGTAATTGCCAACATCATGGCCTCTCTCGAGGCTCGAGCTGTGCCATGATGGCTACAATTAATCCCTGCGCAACACTGTACTTGGCCAGGCCGCCCTCACCTTCGCTGAAGAGATAAAGGTCCGAATGTATGATCCCGAGACCCGTCGTGCGCAGGCGCATATCCTTGCAGCCCAGCACCGCGACATCCACGCGATTCCGAAGGGATGGCAGTACTATCGCAAACGCCCGGGCCGACGGCAGACCGTGTGACAAGGGCAGAGGAAACAAGGTCTTGGTGGCAGTCCTGTGGATAGTCCAAGATTTCATCCCGTAATCCTGAACAAGGAGGCTGGAGGCTTCCATGAGTGTGGCGCTGGATGCGAGTTGTGTGCGAAAAGAAGAGGAGGTGGCGGTGCTTGAGGCAGTGTTGTCCAAACACGACGATGGCAAACATCGCTGCACTTCGCCTCATACCACGACCATTACCGATGGAGGCATAACCGTGCCCACGAGACACCGCCTCTTTGCCCAAAACCGCGGGACGAAATCTTGAACCATCTCGACAACTCCTCAAAAGACCTCTTGTCTGGTCGTGATCAGCCGCACTCAGACTCAGTCTTCAGATGCATTTCACTCTATCTTGGTGCCGCGATTCTATGATCCACACCGAATAGCGGCGGCGGCGCCTCGGCTTTCCTAGATCCTCTCCTCCCCGCATTTCATCAACTACATCTACATCCGCAACTTGGAACTTTGCGAATGCGGTGTCAAAACCTTGGCTCCTCTCGTTGTGGTCGCCTGGTCTCGTTTATCTTTAATCTCTTTCTCTAGCTACAGCCACCGGCTCTCGACCTAGCTGGGGCTCTCTCATTTCTCTCCGCGTTGGCCGCAGACACACCGACGATGCCGTCCTATCACATCCCAAATTGGCCAACCGGGCTCGGGGTCCAGTCGAACAGGTGACTGTCTACACCTCGAATTGGAAGAAGCCAACTCGCTCGAAGATTGTTACTTGCCTAGAAAAATTTAGAGACGTCCGAAATTAGTGGTCTGATCAGTTAATTCCGCTCCGGTCTCAAGCATACTATCCATCGCAGATCGGGAAAGCCCGGCTATTCTCATGATAACGATTCGCCGCCCCACTGGTCCCCAACCAAGATTGATTGATCGTCGTGCGTCGACGCTTTGCAACAAAGGTGCCATGTCGCGTCGATCGTCCGATCCGAACTCGGTTGACAAACCACTTTCAGTGGATGCCGACGCGAGATATGCCAGTGGGTGCCCGGTGCCCGCGACTGCCACCCTCCGACACTGCGTAGACGCCGTCAATCAACTCGGCGAATTGGACACTTCCCGTTTCAGGATTGCGACAAATTTAAAATTTGCCTTTGTATCACGTTGGCAATGGCGAGGCGTTCGTTTTCGTTGTATGCGGGTTCATTCACGCCGGGACCTGGTTTATTTTTTACTAATTGTGCGCTCAGCCACGTTGTGGGATTGTTGGGAGGACGGCAAGTGGTATAGCTGCGGTGGACTGTCGGCAACCAGAGTGCACGGAGCAACGGTATGTGAAGACGCGATAATTAATTGTATTCAATTGAAAGCTTGCAGCCTTGGCAGGGTTCTGGCTGCGTGCCATCAGTCGGATTGGATTGGTACCTACTGCAGCCGTTAAAGGATGTATGTAAGGTTTCAACTAGAGTATGTAGTGTCAGCAAATTTGCCATACCAACCGCTAAATCCCCAAGACCGTGATTCCCCTTGGCAGGTCCACGGCTGACGAGGCCAAACATCCTCCGGTTTCTGCGTGCTGGCGTCCCGATTGAAGGACGGCTTTCCGTATCCTGCTGCCCAACGATTGGACTTCGTGTGGCCAACTAATTCATTTTCAACAAAATCATCGAACTAATTTCTATTCGGGTGTGTGATATTTTCCCGACAACTGACTATCATCTCCCGAAACCCCGCACCTCAGTTTCACCTCTGCCTGCCCCACACTCTGCACGATTTGTATCAAAAGCTACACTGGCATCGCCCTGCTCGCCGGATCTTTTCTGATGACTTTCATCTGACCTCCTCACATTCTGCGCATATGAATGACTGATTATAGACCTGGCGGCAATGGTTCATTTCCGTTGACACCGAGGTGTCCACATGTACGACACGGGTAACAAGCCGGATCGGCTTACTTATCCCTGCCTCCCCTTCAAACTGATCAGACGGTCCGAGCGCATCGTGGAGTTGACTCGTTTCAAAGGACTCGCTTGAGTCCACACAGTAAGTAGAGGGATGGCTATGTTTCGAGTGCTTTAAGGGAGCGTCGTGTTCCGGGTTCAGTCCGCGTCCGTTCCTGTTTTCTCGCTTGCGTATTTGTAAGTTTGAGCCGTCAGAGCGGCGCGCACGTTGAGAAAGTACCTGAGACTGTAGTTCGGTGTCGTCCTCGGTGTAGAAGCCAACGACGACGGAGTTCGATGATTTGAAGGAAGTGAAACAAATATCTCTGGGGCCGCTCGACAAAGGCGCGATAAACCAGAGCAGACGACAGTTTTTTTTTTTTTTTTTCTCTAATTTAGAGCCATGAAGATGGTCCACGATTTCATCCCATAGTTCCTGTACAAGGAGGCTGGATACATGCATGGTATCCAGTCGGAGAGTTTGCTGAATGGTGGCCAGAGGAGGATGGGTTGAAGCGGTGTCCATCAAGCGCCGCGAAGCTTGGCGATTGCAATTTGCAAACATGTTTATCCCGCCATCGTCACTGAGCGGCGCGGTGAGAATTAACAACGGGGATATAGAGTCGGAGGCGGGAGGGTGAAACTCGGTGCGGGACATGCCGCACGGGCTCGGGAGTACGAGGCACGATCACAGTCTTAGTCTTCGAGCCGCACCCAAGTATCGAACCGAGCCTGGCAGGCCTGGACAGCGAGACGTGCATTTGGATTTTCAAAGGGGGGGAAATACATTGCTGTATATTCGAGATGCGTCTATGGTCTGTAGTTTCTCAACGCGGTATGCACCGGGCAGGAAGATCGACGTCGGAATGTTATCGCCAAAATGTCACTCTCAGCGAGCTGCAACGTGCGACTCTCGAAGAGCGCTGTCCACTCCGCAGTGGTTTGCTTGGCCATAGTTACGTCCACCTCCACCCTGCACGGCGCCCGGGGCTTCCGTGACAAAAGATGACCGACTGGAGCCGACTGGACAGTATCGAGATTGGTCACAGACATCCACACCGCGAGGGGATAGCAGATCGTGTGAACGCCGCTTTGGAAACAGCGCTCAATAGAGCGCTGCGGGGGCCTTCTTTGCCCTCTCACCGGGACGTAAGATAGCACGGGGAAGTGCCCCATATCTAGAGATTCCAGATCTGCCGCCGTGATATAAGTCGTTGGTGTACTAAACAGAACTCATCTTCGGGTTGAATGTCCAGACTTTGGATGGTGCTGCCGAAGGCATGGAAAAGACGGAAGAGGTCTGGGGTCGTGAACCAACATTTGGCGTGCAGCAGGCGCGATAAATCAAGCAGGCACGCGGCATCCGGGAGGGAATCCCACATGCCCCTGGCGAACCAAATCTTCAGATATGTAATGCGGGAAAGGGAGGAACTGGGCAAGTGAGCCCGATTGTCGTGGGAAGGGGTATGCGATGTTTTTGGGGAGCAGAAGAGAAAAACGAGGCTGGTGACATGGGGGTTGCAGTTTGCCAGCAGACGGTGTGTGTCCCATCCGTCGCCGCGAATAGAAACCTTGCTCAGCGTAGGAAGAGCGACGAAGGGGCTCATCAGGTCAAGAGCGAGATCCTCAGCGTCGCCGCGTTTCATGAGGGAGATAGCAGATATGTGAGACCAGGCGACTCGGGCGATAGGCGTGAGTGTTTCAGCGTTGCATGGGTTAATTGTCAGGCTACGTGTGTAGGCGAAAATACTGTGCAATTTCGTTCAATTCGGCACGGGTTGTGACCCGTGACCCAAAATACCGATTCGGCACTTCGGCAACCAACGAAGTTTGGCGTGACACCTCCAAAAATTCGGCATTCAAGACGGAAATTTTCGAAAATTCTGCCTTTTTTGCACCTCCGAGGGAGATTTGGCCCGGATGTCACGCATTTTACATTCGGCACTGGGTGCCGTGACCCGTGACCGAAACCAAAATTCATCGCGGCACAGGGGGTGCGTGACGCGTGACCGCCGAATTGAACGAAATTGCACAGTATGCGGGGAGGAGGAAAGAATATCGGCAAGCTGAGTCGGCGTCAGGCGCTTGTCGAATTATTAGATCATTTAGATCGAATTTGGATCGAATAGAATAAATGTATCCGAGCGCGGACGGTGAAAGGGCGGCAGGCCAGGGCGGTGGAGTTGTGTAGATAGTCTAAGACTGAATCCCATAGTTCCGGAGGGTGGATGCTTCCGTGGACTTTTTTTGTGAGCGCGGTGGTGAGGACGGCGAGTTTTGATGGTATCACCATGTCGGCGATTGCCGAACGCAACTTACGAGGTACGAGTTTTAGAATGTATTGAAGTCTGTCTGCGAGAGACTAAACGCAACTTTCTTCCTTCCGCCAAGTCTTCGTTCTCCCATCCGCTGCGAAAGCCGTGTCCTTCAGCTCTTCCAAACGCCAAAGGCGATTCTTTATGTCAGCAGATCGATCCTCGCCGCACGCTCGACGGTATTCCAGGCCATGTTTGAGTTCTCCCAACCCGTGACGGACGGCGAAGAAAGCGTAGACGGAAAGCCCGTTATCCGTCTTCACGATAATGCTGCCGAAGTTGGGTAGTTCTTGCGCGCAATTTTCGATACCGAGTATCTGATCTCACATACCTTTCCCGCGCAAGCGATCTGACCATGGCTCAGTTATTTCATCATACCGGCGGAAATCGATTTTCACGAGGTATTAGGTATCTTGCGGCTGTCCCAAAAATATGATGTCCCCTATCTTTCAAACGGGCCATTCTCCACCTTGAAACAGTCTGTCCCATCGATCTCGCCAAACATCATTCGATGTCTTTAAACGAGTGCACCGACAATCTACACTACAAGAACGGAGTTACCGCGCTGAATCTCGCGGGAATTCCTATATTGCAGGAAGTCCGACATTCCAGTCTGAACTCGGGCTGGTTTGATCGACGAGGGGCAAAAGCTTTCCCTCGTGGCCGTATTCTGTAGATAGATCGTCCGCGTCAGGCCGCAAGCTTCGAAAATGTTGGGAGGTTTACTTTCGAGGTGGGAGTCCAACTGATCATCGTCCATACCAACTACGAAGCCTTGCTTCTCCAGCCCTAGTCGAATCCGGTTCAAGGTACGTCTCATCTTCATCATGTCGTCGTGCCATGGTGCCTTAGCCCCTTCGTAGCCGGACAACGCGCTCGTCTCCCATCCTGGAGAGGCGCCTTCTCACCTGTAAGTGAACGGCGAATCAGTTTGATAACGAGCTCACCGATTCCTTGTTCCAAATTTCTGCTGAGCGGAAATCGTTCCGTACTCGACTCTGGGGCTTCGCAACTTCTACCTGAGCACACCACAGCATAACAAATGTGACAGGCGGACGACTTACCAGTCCGTCGAGCAAGAGCCCCAGCACCAAGAGAGAATATTGTCCACAGCGCCGACAACATCGCAAATGTCGAGACGAAGACACTTGTGATGGCTGAGCTCAACGGCTTCAGGCGCGGGACCGGTCGCAGGTAATGCATGACCGGGACACGATCGCTGTACTGTAAAAAATCTATCCACTGCCACCACCGCGCCATCAGGGTGGAATCGAAGTCACAAAGCGAGAATAGTTCGCATTATATTCACTGCTGGTGCAGCCAGAGGTATGATAGTGAGGTTGTACAGCTGCGGGGAGTATATTTAGTTATCGACGATGACTCCGAGATCCCGACGGACGAGATGGTAGAGTACTTAGAACAAATTTTGGAAGGCGCCCATGAGAAGCGGCGGAGGGAGATTTCCAAGTTCAGCCGCCAGTATTTCCAATGCCTCTGTCGACAAGAGAGAAGGTGGGCCGTATGAAAAAAAAGCAGGATCCGTTTGGAGAACAGAAAAAGAGAACTGTCGGCCTGAAACAGAAGCATCGGTTGCCACGAATCGAGATGGGGTCGACGAACAGGGCGTGTTTCGGAGAGCTATTGCTTCAAGTTCCCCCGCCGTATCACAATTACAACACGCATGGACAGTGGCAGTCATATTTACCACCGTTGCATTTGGGTCCTTGGCAAGTCCTGTCCTGGTAGCTTGGCTCAACAAAAAGGAGGGAAGAAATGCGAGAGCACGCCGCACCAATTAGAGAAAATGTAGCTCTATACATTAGCCGAGGGATCCTGCTCGCGATAAATCGAACCTCACTATGTCATATACCACCCCGCCCACAATGTCCGCAAGATGATTCGGATTGCTCGTTTTAGGGTGTCCAGACCAAGTGAAAGAGGGTCAGGGATGTGCAGGTGACCGTAACCTAGGTCGTGTCAATGGCGGCACCGGACGGTATCTTATATTTGAAGTACGAAAGGCTCCGCTCTTATCTGCAAGGCAGACTTGGGAAGAAGTGGTTGTAATAATCGAGACTGTTGGATGTTCAATGAGAAATCGAAGAGGGAAGCAAATTCTCTGTCGAAAGTTGGTCGAAAGCATCTTTGGAGCAGTTATAAATAGAAATTGAACTGGATGGAGCTGTGGGTAGAATGACATCAGTTGGAGCGTTTGAGGCCGGTACGAACGCATGTTTGTCTAATTATCTTGTCTCGCAGACACAGGGGAAGACTACATCGGCTCCAACGCGGACATGGTTGAAAGACCGTGGAACGCAACAGGAACGGGGCAGGATACAGCTGTTTTCAAAAAAAAAGAGAATACGGTTTTTAATGCAACGCTCCACGTTCGTTTTTGCTTACGCTTGTTTGACAGTGAGTCTCTTTCCGCAGCTTTCCGCTCCACCCAACCGCGTCATAGTGCGATACGCGGTGTTGTGACTCCATACATCTCCACACAGGTCCCCGAAATAATTTATAAATCCAATGCCAAGTCCAAACTTTGGATGAGTCACTAGTGGGTCGAGTGGGGTTTGAAGACGTCACGATAAATAAGCCATCTCTTCTTCGAATTGCCACGGTCGGTCTTGTGCCCGTGAGGCTTAAAAAGTCACGACTCTCTCGCAGTACACACTGATAGGTCCAGCATGATTTCACTCATCGCGTCCGCGCTGCTCGCAGCTAGCTTCGCGACCTCTAGGCCCGTACCCCATCCCCTTGCGCTTGTGTCTCGTGCTCTGAATGATTCCGACATCTATGCGAACTGGCCCACCTACGACCAGCTCCCCTTGCATCCTTCGTTTCCCACAAAGGCGGCATGGGGTGTGTGGGTATGTTTTCCCCACTAAAACCTTGTCGAAGTTCGAAATGACCACGAACAGGGCGCAGATGACGAATTAGGGGCGTTGAACCATATCAGGAACGCGACCATCCTCGACGCGAAGAACGAAATTAAGCTGGGCCGCGCCTTCAATCTCAACCTGGACCTCAGCATGCCAAACCCGCCCATAGTTCCTGAACGCCGACCTCTTATTCACGCGATTCAGCCCATGGCAGGATATCAGGACGACATTATCACGCTCAACACACAAATTTCCACCCAGTTTGACGGTCTCAGGCACTTTCCATACTCGACTAATAACTCCCAGTCCACATATCAGTGAGTGCTGGGCTGCCAGGGCTCAAACGTGGGGGTGCTAATCGCTCGAACGATAGATTTTATAACGAACTCATTACGTTTGAAGATATCATGGTGGCCGGTGGCTCGACCATCCTCGGAATTCAGAGTTCGTATATCCGTTACTTTAGATTTCTGGTTGCCAATTTCAACCAGACGCGGCTCAGAAGGGCATTGCCGGCCGGGGAATCCTCCTGGATTGGGCAGGGTGGATGGATTCGAAGAACGCTAGTTACGACGCCTTCAACGTATGCTGACTTCCCAAACCTATCGTGGTGGGGCTGACACTTCATGAGGATACCACAATTTCAACCATCGAGCTCGATGCGGTTGCAATATGGCAGGGACTCGACCCAGATTCTTTCACCAAGCCAGGCGATTTTCTTGTCGTGCGCACCGGGTTTACCAAACAGTACCGCGCTCTCTCCCTTTATGAGCAGGAAATACTTCCATTCCGCCCCGGGGAAGACGCCCAGTTCATTGGCATAGAGGCTTCCGACGCGACGTTGCGCTGGCTCTGGGACAAGAAGCTTGCTTTGGTCGGGGGCGACAACCCCGCGTTCGAAAATCTGCCCTCGGACGTTTCTGTTATTGATGGCGTTCAGCGATCGCTACATCAGGTGTTCATCGGAGGGTGGGGAATGAGCATTGGTCGGTAGATGAACTACTCTTCGGGACCTCGCGCTGAATTCACCTTCCCAGTTGAATTCCTGGATCTCGAAAACCTAGCGGAAGCATGCCATGAGCTTAACCGTTACTCGTTTTTCTTCACCATACAGAATCTGAACGTCATCGGCGGAATCGCAAGCCCACCGAATGCGATGGCAATTTTGTGAAACGACGGGGAATGTAACAAAAGAAGATGCTCGCGCTCGTGGGACCATGTAACTTGCTGAACCACAATTTGAATTTCGTAGCTGCCAATACAAAAGTTGAATCCCGTCAACGTCGCGGCCTCTATTGGCTGTCAAGTCCCTGTTACCAGTGAAAAAAAGCCGGAGAAACAGAGAAGATTATTGTTTGAATGAAGCATAATTTAATTGCCCATTTTGAACAGCATTGATTTCATTCAGTGGGAGAGGAAATAGGTCGTCGTATGGCTCGACGTTTCGCATTCAACTTGTATCAAGACTTGTATTCAACTTCCAAGTTCCAACGCAACTTGCATCTTCGGCGATCTCCATGATGGGATTTCTGACGGTGCAGATGTACATAGCAATGGAAAATCAACACGGCCCATCCGGGTTCCAAGCTCCGAGCAACGGGAATCGTTGCCATTAACCGTTCTTTAACGAAATGCTTCGCGATTCTTTGTATCTCTTTGTGTTCATCTCCATCCAGCATATCCCCCTTCCTCTTGCTCTCTCCTAGGCCTCTGTCCTGAACGTCAACTGACCGCACGCACGTCTAAACAAGAGGCTGTCTCCCTCGGCCCACGTCCCCATTCTGCTAATTCCTCACCCAAGAATCAACAGCTGACCCATCCACAGTTGTATTTTGACACTCTTTTGACAGGCCACAGTTCGCCGCAGCGGACGGCGCAGTCTATTTCTATTTTAATCATGCCGGAGCGACGCGTCCCCAGAATCTTTGCAAGGTATATAAAGAGCCCATATTCTTTGGTACAGCCAGACAATTTGTCTTCCTTTCCATCGTTTCAAATTTTCCGGTGTTGCAACATTCTCTCGGGGCGCAATTCCGGCCGTGATTTTTCAACGCTTCTGCCAGCTGCTGGGCCTTTCCTCTGCTCTGGGTCACAAATCAGAACTCCCTCTCCTATTCTGGAATTCTGGATGCTGCGCTGGCTCCTTTTACTCTTGCTCTCGGTCCTCGTCAATTTGATCCCTTCATTCACTGATCTCATTCTCGGTGCCTCTCCAGCCAGATATTGAATGAACACTATGTCGATTTTCTTTATCTACTGTGCTCACCTGGCAGTCCTTAGTTCTCGCCTCCCGTTCCAATCCATTTTTCGACTCAAATTTCGAGGCATCCCTGAAGAACTTTCAGGCGACGTTGATGGCAAAAACTCGAAACAGGTAGATTTTTTACCTTCATCCGTCTTTGCCTCGCTGTATTATCCACCCGAATAATATTTCGTTGCATCTTCTGCGTTGCCGGAGCGAAGCGGCGGCACGTCTTGTGTACTTATGAGATAAGGTTCACAGCTACGTAAGGGGGGAGTTCGCTAATACAAGCGTGGGAATCAACTCGTGACACAAAGCCAAAATCGCGGGTTTGCACGTGACAGTACGTGACACGCAAATCGGTAATACAATCGGGGAGCTTGCTCCCCTAATTACGCTTCACACGCCTCGCAATGTCCTCATTTCGGCGACGAAAGACAACCCTAGTCTCCACCCTACGGGAACAATGGTGCTCATGATCATGATCACCCAAGAACTATGCCAGCTGGCTCGCTTTGTGCACTGCCGGGATTTCTCAGGATCCACCCAATTGAATAGGAAAACTAGGCCCAAAGGGCCGCCAGGTCCAGTTCTGATATCCGTTTCTCTGTATTGTATGGCTGAGATACGGGTGCGGTCGAATCAGCTTCCGCTATGAACTGATCTTCACTGCTTATGCGATCCGCTACTCTGGATGTATGGCTGATATATTCCGTGCCATTTAATCACCACCACCAGCAACGGAGGATCAAGGCATTACCGTCCCCTCGTCATGCAAGCCATGTTCAGGAAATTTGGATCCTTCTGACTGGGGTACACAGTGGAGCGTCGTAAGTTGCCATCTTTCGCTGTGTTAACATTATCGCAATAATTCTGGTAGCCTATCCTTGGAGGTGGACCACCCCCATCATGCTGGGCGCATTTTTTCTAATTTCCGCTTTCCTCGCCGCTTTGAATGGTGTGCCCTGGACTTTATCCTGCAACACCAGCTCATGAGAACGATAGTCCCGCTTTCCGCCTACAGTATCGTGCAAGAATTTACGTATCGTCCCAACGACACCCTTCCCGCCAACGCGCCGAGCAGGCTGGTCCCCTTAATGTTCCAGCAATCCGCGGTCACTTTTACTCCGCAGCTTCTTACGGTGGGCGATGTCATCCGACTGAATGGGTCGCTCTATGACTACACCATTGTTGATTGCGTTTGATGGTCTTGACCAAACCAAACCGGTCTCGTCGTTTTCATATCATAATAATCCATTTTCGGAAGGTTGCGACGTCGTGCGTGCGGCTTCCTAAAAAGACTCGCGGTTTCTCCTTCGTCGTTCAGTCAGACTCATACCGAACGTCTAGCGATCCGAATATGAATTGCTTATAAGAATAGGTTTCATTATAGCCGTCGATGTCTGAACCTCGCTACAACCTCATTGATGTCGTTACAACCTTCATTGACCTCACTACAACCTCAACACCTCGTTTATTTTGGCCCAAAAGGCCCAAAATTTAACGGAACCAACCTCGCTCACCGTTTTGAATCTCGTTCAGACCCGAACAGAGGGAGGGGCATCTGCCATACAGTAGAGGATACGAGCCGCCATCTTGATGGTGCTCTACAAAGATTAGGACTCCAACCGTTTCCGTTTGAAACCGGTTTGAAACCATTTTAACCGTTTTAATTTTCGTTTGATTTGCTGGCTGCGCAAACGGTAAAAGTAAACAAACGGTTCAAACAGTTTTCAACAACTGACCAACTGAACACAGTTACTCGCTGCGTACAGCGGCCACCCAACTCACCTACAACCCACCACGCTGGTTTAAGTATCTGTATGTGGCGTTTCTAAGTCGTCAAATGCACATGTCGTTCATTCGCCGTTGATTTGTACGTGTGGCAACCGCGGGGAAGTTACCATAATTAGCAGTCCGGCACGTTGCGGCACAGGTTGAACCATGGTGTGACGATTGTAACTGGAGATGAAATCCGATTGGCTGCCTTTCCCATCGGCCATCATTATCTTTGCTCTACCTTACCTCTGTATTATACTTTCAATCAAACAAGAGTCGGACTGTGACAGGACGGCGAGGCGTGTGCTGAATTGCCTCTCTTGAATCAATTGCGTCGTCTCGCTGGCATATACTACGGGCGGTGTTCCGGAAAATGTGTCCAAGAAACGGACCCACCGCGGAACATTCAGCATTTAAGCGCGCGTCGCGACGCGGGAGGCGGGGGGCGGTAAATCTCAACAGGTGGCGGTGTCAGCGTTCCGACCCGAAGGCAGCAACGAAATGATCCGCGTTCATTTCTTTTGATGAGGGTAAATCTCTTTCAACTATCATTTGCGTGATGTCCACCGACGGTGACGACACTCGACGTCTTCATGTGACAGATGCTGAACTGCCGGACATTGAAACCTTCAGGAGGAAGAGATTTGCACGGTGTTGAAATATCTCCGCTTGTGTTATTCCTCTTGAGGATCGGTGAAATTGGTGCCCTATGTATTTGAGCAACGCAAGCACAGGTTGTCGCTAGACCACGTATTGCGAGCTAGTTCGCTGAGTTGATCCCAAATTGATCCTTCAAGGGGCGAGCTCCTTTTTGTTGACGCGCCTGTCTACGCTATCCCAAGTTGATCCTGTCCATATGTGCGCTACCCTTGAATCATGCTTGCTGATGATATTTTACTCGGCAAGTACCCACCTCCCCACGCCCCACCAGGGATCAGTGGCGGAAATTACGCTTAACTTCTGATGCGTCGCACGACGCCCGAGGAAGTTGGTTGCTACGCGCCGCTGGCGGTCTGGGTGTTACCAGAGACAAAATTCTCGGCCCACGGGGGTGCGTACTCAGCGAGCGGGTCCATAAATACATGCATGCATGGATTCACACCGGAAGTCACGCCTCCGAGTCCGGGGGTTAGATGCGGAACTCGGAATGTGTTCTTCCGAGCATCGGATGTTCGACCACACCGAGAGGTGTTAATTAAATGCACCCAACTTCTCACCTCGCCTGACAGTCTCGTGTGTTCCGAAGTAAGACCACCTGTACGGCCCAAGAAACCCCGGTAGTTAGCCGGGGAGATGCATATGGTATCCTCGGCTAACTAGCGGGCTTTAGAGCCATCGTAGTCTCTCGCAGCCAGACACTTCAATATATTCTAAACTCATACCTCGTTATATTGAAGAGCCATCGCGGGTGGGCGCTTTAAATATGCCTTATTTCCTCCCCGCTTACCTCGTTTATAGGTACTACGGCGGGCGAGGCACCCGCCCTGCCATCAATCCATCGTCGCTGCCATCAAACATAGGTGGCGACGTCGCTTCCCGCAGCGCCCGACCTCTCCCATCACTCCCATCAAATCCCGCCCCGCCGAACTCACGCGTTTTGGGCGCGAAAAATACAGGTAAAATCGCGAAAATAATGGAGTATATTCACGTGACCACCAGGATGGTCAAACCATTCATCGGAGTCTACGCACAGGCACGCGCAACCAACACAGTCCTCCTGGTAGCAGTAACACTGGGGGCGGGAGGCGCGCGCTGGCCATATTGACGGCTCGGGAGGGTGATGCTTGCCCTCTTCACGGGATTCGGCATCAGACGAGTCGTCGTTTGCAATGGTGACGGTGGGCATGCAAATGACGGCGGCGTGGCGTAGCGCGGAAGTGGGGCTGCTCGGTGAAGCAGCGCACGGCTTGGAAATGGTGTGAGGCGGCTTTGCAGCGTGCGGTGGTGGTACGGCTATGAGCGGTAGAGGCAGCACTTTCTTGAGTTTGGTATGCTTCCTATGCAAGGCATCCTTTTCAATACCCCTGTAAATTTGTTAGAGCTAAGACAATAGAAAGCAAATTAATGGTGCACCTTAGACTGGCTTGCCTTGTCACAGCATCGGCAGCACGCCGCTCTGCATGCTCCTCGTCACGCTTCCTGCAGTTTAAATCATTAAATGAGCCCACTTACTGGCTCACCTGTCGCGGTAACGTTCTGACGCCAAGGCCGCTTTCCTAGCATACTTGTGTTGTGTGAAGATATTGGAACTTGCGACGGCAGCGATGCCTTGGTCGACGAGAATTGGGGAATAGAGTATGAGGATTTGAGGCACCCACTGTTGCATTCGCAGTCGTGCTGCCTCACGGAGCTTGTCCGCATTTCTGCATGACAGAAGAATAACGTCAGTTCTCAGGAGAAATGGAAAAAATCTGGACTTGCTTCTCACTGTAGTGTTTTCAAGAGTCTTCACAACGTTGATAAGCCAGTGATTGGGCCATGGTTAGATACACGTAATTTTGCGTGTTTCTAATCGTGCTCATTGCTGAAACTGTTGTTTCTATGCAACAGTACTGGTTCCTGGTAGCTGTTGGGCGAACCACAGAGAAACGGGTGGACGTTCTAAGGAATTAGAACATCCATTGGCTAGTCTCACCCTGAAAACTGTAAGGGAAATGTGTAGCCAATTAATAAGTCAAGGAACTTCTTTTGACTTGTTTCCAACATCTATTTAAGTAACGGAAACGGGTCAAGGGAACGGGAGTTGGTAATGTGTTGTGTTGTGTTGAGACGCTAGGGGAGACGTGTTTGGTCACGAGTGTTTCGGTTGCCAGAGTTGCCAGTTTCCATCGAATGCGGATACACCAAAACAGGTGGTCGGCTATTCTGAGGATCCGGATCATGACTCTGAAGGCATTCCAAGGTTCTTTCCCAAGAACCCTTTCTCGGAAATCCTAGAGAAATGGGTATCTACCGAGACCTACAAAGGAGTATTATCAAGTTCCGCACTTGGAACCAAGGGGAGAGTTGAGATGAAGCAGAAACAGGTCGAACGAGATGCAGTGCCGATCTATTGGTGATTGATACACCCTCTGAATAATACAGGGGTGCTGCTGACGGGTTCCTGCCTCGTAATTGGCAAGGGAACATGGTGTGCTCGCAGTTGGGAACCAATGGCAGGCGACACTCGGAAGAATAACTGACGGAAACGCGGTTAAAGAGGTGGATAAACAGACTTTTGACTCATTGGGATTGTGTTTTGGGCTTTGTAACAGTGTCTTGGTGGTTGTATAAGTATCCGAGGGTGTTTCTACGATGGACACAGCATCTTCCCCCCGAAATAGTAGGCTATAGTTGATCTGGGATCCTTGGCGAACACACTCTTATAGAGTAGCACTATTAGTCAAAATCTTAATTGTTTCTGAATCATATATTATTCTGGAAACACACTTGGGTTCTGCCTGGAAACTGTTAGAAACTCTGTGAATCTGTTTGAACTGGGACTCTGTTGAAAGAAACATTATTGTTGTTGTTTGCGGAGCGGGTTTCAGAAAGTACCGTCTAGGGAAAACTTTGGAAACGTGACTGCTGGCGCTGCTCAGAAAGTACCTCTTTAGGGAGACTCTGTGAACACTCTTGGCCTATAAACTAGGGGCCTAACTTGAGTCTATGGGACTACTTTAAACTTGTTTCTCTGTCGCTTGGACATGTACACACACTGTCAGGGGAACCCCCCGCTTCGGACGGCTTTCCATCCGGACCCCATCCGGATGCTTCGGCCGCTTCGGGTGCTTCGGACGCTTCTTCATCCGGACCGGCTCCGGACACTTCAGATGGTTTTCCGCCCGGCGCTCCGGATACTTCTGCGCCCTTCTATCCGACCGCCAAACCACCCGGGACATCTGTCTGCTCTCGCTGGCACGTTCTGTGCGATCAGGCCCGCGATCATTGTAGATACCTCCGGACACGTGCTACTGGGTAGTTACCAATTAGTATATAAGGTTTCGCCTAGCATGGGAATCCTCATCCTTTCTTCTCTTCGGATTCCCCCGCTAGGTGCGTAGTATTTCCGCTCCTGTATTCTAGTACCTATATTTATACTTCAGATTCCCCCGCTAGTTTCCGTGCCCTGCGCTGAGCTTAAGGTTACCCTTACACACACACACACACACACTGCGAAGCTATAAATCTACTTGTTTGGAAACAATGTTTCCACTGTGTCTAGAAACACATTCTACGCAGTTTGCTCTACCGTCTCTTTGAGATACGAAACCTCTTCTACAACCTTTACAAGGCCCTGTACTAGGGGCTGTAACTCATCGGGATCTCTGGAAAGGTACATATATTGCCGTTTGATTTGTTTGTTGGTTGTTGGAACTAATGTTGCCGTCACTTGACTTCACTCAAAGTGACTTCGAAGTTTCACTTGGTTTCATGGTTGACTTCACTTCACTTGACTTGGGCATAACCAAGTGACTCAAAGTCACTCGAAGTAGACTCAAGTCGATGAAGTTGGGTCAAATTTTCACAATATTTCTGGGAGGCAAGGAGCAGGTATATACCAAGATGTATATAAGTAGAACTCAATACAAAGGCTCTGAAACTCCTTCATCGGCAAGTATCAACCACAGCAAGCGTTAAGTGTCGTTTCCATCAGGCATTTCCGCATGCCCATCCGCAAATTCACAACAGTCTGAAATCTCCTGTCTGATGGTTTCTCCCTGTTCCTCAACAGTCCCTGCTAAAATGCGGAGCCAGTCTTCCTTGTTGTCGGGAACCGGGGCCAACTGCCAGTCAGCCATAAAGTTGAGCTGTGCTTTCTTGAAGTTGAATTTGAGCATTTGCAAAGCCTCCACCAATGGAGGGCTAATCCTGTTGCGTCGCTTCGTATCAGTTTCAGCTGACGAGGAAAAGACCCGCTCCAAGGGTACAGAGGTTGCCTGGATAGGAGCATAATCGGCAAAGAGGCAGAAAATGTTTGGCCAGGTCGTTTTGCCATGGTGCTGAGTAGATGTCAATGAGTGTCTCAACATTTCGAGGTTTATAAAGCCGACCATCCAGTATTCAATCATCTCCGTTGTTTTTCTTGGTGGAATGGTGGCGGTAATGTAGTGATTCACTTCGTCCTCGAGGCTTTGAACAACTCCTGAGTCTCCACCCCCAGCCGAGAAATGGCAACATTACGATACCTCGCTGCAGCCTGTGCAATTCCAGTCTGTGCGGGTGTAGCTGAGCAGGAGCGGTTATGTGGGGGAGGGCATGATTCAGTGCCGAATCCAGCAGGAGAGCTGGAGCCGGATGGTGCTTCAGCATCAATATTGACTTCCTTGTATGACTGGAGCTTTTCGGTGGTTGGTCAGAATAAGCAGAATGGCAAACAATAGACAGAATTTATCAAGGATAATCTTCTTGGCCTGGTGCTGCTCTTCCTCTGACCAGTTTTTCCTAATCCATTCAAAGCGAATTGACGGGTTGATAACTACCATGTGTCACCCAATTCGTTTGAGATGTGGCTGAAGCAGAGCACTTACACGTTGCAATGATGTACATGTCAGTGTGTCAGTGTCCCCCATTTTATTATAATACTTGGTTGCAATCACAAGACCAGGCCAAATGAATTTCCCAACAGTTTCCTGTTGTAAATCAATGTCGGCAAGCATAGCCAGCCAAGCAGACATGAAGAGCTCGAATGAGGGAATAGTACCGGCTAAGACTGAGGTACTCTCAGCAGACCTCGTGGTTTGAACAGTATGAGGTTGCTAAAAGGAATATTAGAGAGGCAGTAGACAAATTAGGCAACACAAAACCTGAAGGATCAACTCTATCAATTCCAACCAATTCCAGTGTTTGGTTTCCAGTTGATGGCGAAAGGAACGAGCATCTTTTTTCACAGCAAGAAACTTGACAACAGGCTAAAAAAACCGCATGAGCTTCAGTGTTCTTTGAAGTAAATCAATATGCCTGCTGCAGATGGCGGAGCCGACACAACATGTAAAAGACAGTTTAACATTTAAAACGTGACCGGCACTCAATATTTTGCCCAGATATTCGATAGGTAGGAATGAGGGTAGATGGATGGTAAACAGCCCAAAAGTGCGCTGCCACCTGTCTCAACCTGATTAAACTCCTAATCAATTGAAGTCAGCACGTGGTTAAGTTGGAGACACATCCAAAAATGCTCGGAACAAGACCATCACTCAATAATGTGTCCAGATAATTTGCTGGTAGCAGAAGCAAGAGATAGAATTCAGTATACTGTACAGCTTAAACAAATTCCTGCCACCTCTCTCGATCAAACTGATTACCGTATACTATAATTTCGTTCAATCTGAACTCCCTCGTGACAAGTGACATGGTTCAACATATTCAATCTTTCGACACCGGCCAAATTTTGGCGTGACACCCCAAAGATTTCGATGTTTGGACCTTTTTTTTTTTTTCGCGTTTTTTTTGGTTTTCAGGCCATTTTGGGGTCTGCATGACGGTTTAGATGTTTGACAAAGTCCCTCGTGATGCATAACCTCAACCAAATTTCGATACCGATAGAGGGGCCCATGATGCATAAGTGATTTGAACAAAATTATATGGTAGATTCCAAGTGCTTACATTGCCGCTAGTTAAGATGTTATGTTGATAATAAGTTAATAACATGAATGGAACCTTTTCATCCTCTTCTGACTTGGACAAAACTCTAAAAACAATTTCTCTGTCTCTACAACATCAACGATGCCATGGGATACACGCTCCATCGATACACAGACTGAAGGACTGCATCCAATGGTGAGAATTAGACTCCTGAGCAGTTGAAAATGACTCGCAAGCACTTGTAACCAACATTCAGAAAATTCAGACATAATATCTCACTCAAGTGGACTTGAGTGACTTGAAGTTGACTTGCACTCACTTCAAGTGAACCAAAGTCTGGTGCTCTGACTTCACTTGACTCGACTCAAGTCTACTTCCCTAAGTCCACTTGGAGACTTCAAGTCAAAGTCACAGCAACATTAGTTGGAACAGTCTCTGGACTGTTTCTGTGCCGCTCTCGAGTCAAGTGGGGTTATTTGTGTGTTTCTTATACAGGTTCTGAGCACATCAATCAACGTTGCTGCTTAATGTCAGGCTCCAATGGGCTCCGGCCTCGTGGCATTTGGAAGAAGGGGTTTGATAAAGTGGTGGTGGAAGAGAAGAGAATGTTGATCACCAGCCAAAATCAATGTTGGATACCACCTGTAAAATCAGTTCGCGATAATATATCTAGACCATTTAAATTGCACCTATTGCTCCACGTCTCCGTTTTTCTCACTTTTTTTACAGTGGGTTGAACGCAGGTGCCGCTATCTAGAAATAAATATTCAGCACATACACCGGAGTACTTAATTTTCAAAAAATACTTTCGTCAGACCAAAAAAAAAATAACTCTTCAAAGTTCATTGAATATCGTGAACTTACATCTCCCAAACCCCGAAGCTGAACGGTGCAGTAGAAGTGGTAGAACTCAAATAAAATCAGTTTGCGACTTCAATCAGTTTGCGATCATAAAAGCGACTTCAATCAGTTCACGATTCAAGTTAACATAGCACACCAAGAGGGATCATGGAACGAGATATCTATTCGGTGTCTGTTTTTACAAGCTCATCTACTGTGCTATACATTTGGAGGCCCGTCTCCCACCGCGACTGTTTCTTCCTCCCGAAGACGACAGTGCAGCTGCACCTGTCGACGACGACGACGCGGATGTCGAGAGCGATAAAAAAGACGGCATGATGGCGGAGGCCTTCATGAACATCGTCCGTATCTCCCGTGACGATGGCGCAGAGGCTGAAGGAAGGTAAGTGTTTCTCAATGTATTTCTTATTACATTTTTGTATTTAATAGACTGCGTTGTATTCATAGAGTGTCCCCAATTATTTTCGCGATTTTACCTTTATTTTTGGGCCCGAAATGCGTGAGTTCGGCGGGTGGGGGCGGGGATTTGATGGAAGTGATGGGAAAGGTCGGGCGCGGCGGGAAGCGACGTCGCCGCCTATTTCTGATGGCACCGACGGTGCATTGATGGCAGGGCGGGTGCCCCGCCCGCCGTAGTACCTAGCGGAGGGTAAGCGGGGAGGAAATAAGAGGAAATAAGGCGTATTTAAAGCGCCCACCCGCGATGGCTCTAAAGCCCGCTAGTTAGCCGGGGATACCATATGCATCTCCCCGGCGAACTACCGGGGTTTCTTGGGCCGTACAGGTGAGTAAGACTGGATATATTCTATCCACAATCCACTTCAAAGTTCGAATCACCATTTGGATCGATGGGGGAAGACGGCATGCTGATTTGTGCGAATGTACATCAATTTCGATGGCAGGGCCGACACAACATTGTATGGTCGATGTTGTATATATGACATTGGCGGCCATGGCATACATGGCGCCAGGAAAGACACGACACGGACGCCTACGATCGAGTGGCGCTGCGTTGTTCGACACCATTCGAGTTGGCATTCATGTACATGTGTGCGCCTCGAGGCCGCTGATCCGAGGATGTTCGGCCATCGAGACGAATTGATTGAATCACCCCCGCCCTCAGCACCACTCGTCTCACTTCAGTTCACCTCGCACCTAGATCCCACGATGTCTCTGAGTGCCTCGAAGCTTGATGATGCTGGAACGCGTTTGAGGATGTATCAACATCCCCGAAGCTCAAACGTCGCCGATCTCGCTATACTAATAGGATCGACGCTGGAAGTACTACGGAACTCGCTCTTCCGAGGATGTTCGGCAGCGGTTAAGCAGATCGCAACACAAACATTAATTTAATCACCACCAGGGGTGCGCCGCGTCTCGTCTGACATCTCCAAACATCCTAAGCCTTCTCCGACTGCTTCGAAGCTTGATCATGGTGGAACGTACACATTTGAATTTGTATTCACATCTAATATTCACATTCTCTAAGCTTTGAACAGTGATTGACGGCAGAAAACACGGACGACGGGTTCTGATTGAAGTTCGAGTTCAGATTCAAGTTCAAGACTTGCGAGGCATAGCTAAAGCTAAATGATTGTGGCGTGAGTTGAACTCAACCTTCCACCAGGGCTTGTCTTGGCGGTCCGGGCCCCGGAATCGGGGTGTTCGATATCACATGTAAGTATGTTATATACAACTATGGCTATCTGTGATACGTACGAGGCAGGAAGTGTAACAGCTCGGGTTCCAGTCCAAGTTCAGCAGAACTCCGACCCCCTCAAACTAAATGGTTAAGACGGGAATCCGGCGAGACGTCGGATATTGCACAACACCCACTCGAATTACAATAATCTGCGGCCATCACATCACATACATGATACGGCCACGACTGGCGGGCATTGGTCGACCTACATCCATATAAACATGCGTGCGCCTCGAGGCCGCTGAGCCCGAACGCGTACGGCGATCACAACCCTCTCATTTTTGATGAATTACATTATCGACATTCACAGAACCGTTGACCGTACCGTTGGCGCGACGGGGGACGGGGACGGCAAGGCGGGCATCACGCCCATTTCTTGATACTGGACCTACACAGATAGTTCAGCGTTAGGCGGGCTTCACCTTGGCTGCCCGAATATGCTGAACGCAGACACATCCGCCCGCACACTACCAACGACACGTGGAATCGAAATAGCGATTGAACAATCGAGTGGAGACTCGAACGGACGGATATCGTGCTGAAATGCCCAGGAATGGCAGGTCGGAGCCGACGGCAATTGCACCTCTCAGCCTGCGACATTCAACACCGCGCGCGGGGACGTAGACGGGGACGGAGACGCAGGCATCCCGGTTCCGGGTAACGATCGAAGAAACGACGCTAATTCTAATTCTAATTTAAGGAAGGTGGGTGGGTGGAAATTTAACGGGAATGATGAGGAGCATATGCAGCAAGCATGAGTGCGGGAGTCGGTATCATGGGGCGCGCGGCGGGGCGTGCCGCCGACACGGTAATCTCTAGCGCTCTAATATTAACACCGGGACGACCAGGCGTCGGGGCTCCGTCGTCGGGGAGGCGGGGCGGGATTGCGCAATTGATCGGGCCATCGGGTTCGCCAAATTGGAACCGAGTGTTGAATATTTTTAGTGCTTACATGATGATGGTTGTATGCAATGATCGCTGACGAGAACGGGAGGGCGGTCTTTATTTTTACTGATCCACTTGGCCTGCGTCTGACGTCGGATTTGCAAGGGCTCTACCACTGTTACAGTGGGCCTTTGTGTTTTAATAACTTGTCGAAGATTCGAACTTGTCTCAGTTGAGCCTCGCACGCCAGGGTTGATATCAAATTTAAGCTGTTTGGGTTGGATCCAGGATGGATAGGGGTGTATTTGGGCAGCTGCAGGGACCGTGTCAATTAAGGTCAATTAAAGTGAGGAACCAGGCCCAGGTCCGAGTGCCTACCGAGGACCCTTGAAAAAAAGACCCTGAGACCCAAGCCTCACAAGCGAATATATGGAAAAAATATCAGACAGAAAACAGCTAAGTAAACGCCGAGCGCTGTCTACGTCAAACAGCTTGGTCGCCCGTTTGGGCCCCGTGAAATGCGGGGGTCGCACGATCATGATCGAGTTTCAAATCTCGATCGTTGCATGGCATCTCTGATCCGCGTGCGTGGCGGTGTCTGATCCGGGTTGCGCTTGCGTAGTCGTTGTTTTGCTATTCCCGACACTCACAGCACTTGAAAGCCTGGGATGCGTTACTGCGGGCTTCAGGATGCACTGCACCGTCTACTTAACCCGCGCGGTTACCCAAGCCCGCAAACCTCGACTGTATCAGATTCTGCTGCGTGCAGTTGAATCTCGTTCGACATCTATCACAAGTGCGCACCCAGCATCATCCAAATTCAATCAACCTCGGCGTCGCCCCATTTCGACGTTTCATTTCGTTTCGTTTCGGCTCGCACCGCTCTTGCCTGTTTCGTCACACCCCGCTTTCCCTCGCCCCGAGCTCGCTAGATTCGATTCGAAAAAATCTGTGATTATATAGGCCCACCCATCGTATTCCTATCACTCGAATCTGCACCATCATATCACCACCTGAAACACGCCACCCACCCCATACATATATAACATACGTCAGTCAAGCGCCCACGCGCCATTGATCCCCAGCCGGTCTTCAAGCCTCGCTATTTGGACTTGGGCGGCAGCTTGCTGGGACGACGCGCTGGAGTTGTTGGAGCCCGCCCCCGCCCCGGCCATGGCGTGCGCTGCAATCGCGTACCCGTCCCCCGTCGTGCGTACTCTGCCTGCATCCCCCTTCCGCGCTGACTAGATCTCACCCAGCCCTCATCCACCGTCGTCCGCCCCCCGCGCCGCATTGCGGGTAGCCGCCCCGCGAGCCCGTACGCGCGCGCCGCGCCGCCCCTGACCCTGAAGCCGAAGCTGCGCCCACTGACGCTCAACGTCAGCCTCGCGCTCAACGTCGGCGCGCCGTGTGGCAGCGGAGGGGGAGCTACTCTGTCGCGCATCCGGCGGCACGTCTACTCCGCCTCCGCGCCCTCTCTCTCCCCTTCCAAATGCTCACCGTATCCTTGCTCGCTCGCTTCGTCTTCGTCTTCGTCTTCATCTTCGTCTTCCTCTTCATCTTCGTCTTCCTCTTCATCTTCGTCTTCCTCTTCAAATTCAAATGATCTTTATTCCGCCCCGACCTCGACCTCGACGTCGGCGGTCGACTCAAAATTCGCCTGCACATCTTCACCTTCGCGTTCGCATTCCCATCACTCGTATTCCTACTCGTGTCCCGCCTCCGCCGTGAGCCTGAGCGTGGCCACAGACCACTCTCCCTACCCTGTTTCCCTTTCTCCCAAATCCACTATCGCACACGCCGATGCCGATGCCCCACCATCGCCGCCCTCCCCCTCCTCCTCCTCCTCCAGCTCCAGCACAGAGGACGAGGCAATATACTTCTCCGCGCCGACGTCGCCCGCGTCGGCGCTTTTCTCACCGCGAGGAGGGAACTACACGTTCTCGCCAACGACGCCGTCGTTCGCAGCGTCCTCGTTCTCGTTCGCGTCGGCAGGGGCGTGGGCTCCCCCTCCGCCACCGCTGCTTGCGAATCCGAATCCCAGTATTCGACGCGACTCGGGGGCGAGGCGCTCCCCCTCACCCTCGCCCATCGTGTTCTTCGCCCCTCCCCCCACTACACTGCCGAGATCTACCCGCGGGCCCAAGTCGCACCTCCCCCCTCCTCACCTCGCCCTTCAACTCCATCGCCGCGCCCCGCGCCCTCACATCCAGCTCAATACCGGGGACGGGTACAAGTAGAAGTCGCCACCCCGACAACCCGCTCCTCGCCGCCTCCCCACCGTCCTTCAGCCACATCACGCCGCACCTTCTCATCGGCGACCTCGCATTCGCGGAGCGCGCGGACTTGTTGGAAAGGGAGGGCGTGACGCATGTGGTCAGCGTTTTGAGGGAGCGGGGTAAGTCGTCATTTGGTTTTTGTGCTCGGTTTTTTAGCGGGATTGCGGGTGGTTTTCGCGGGTCTGGGTTCTTCGGATTTTGGGGGGAGGATCGGGGGTATCGGAGAGCTGCCCCCCGGGTGCACGAACCCTCCGGGCGGGCGACCGTCGTATGCTGGTCGCCGCGTCGTGAACGAGCGATACGGATCGCCAATTTCCTTTTTTGGACGCACTTCCCGTTGTGCGAGGTGCAGGCTTGCTCATCGGTGGTGCTGTTGCTGTTGCTCGTGCCGACCGTTTCCCGCTGATTCAGTGGGCGGGGATCATAGCCTCCTGTTTTGGAGAACCCCGCTTCTCCGCTCCCTTCGTCTCTGTCTCCAGTCTCCATTCCCAGATCTCGTCCCATCTCATCTCGTTTGATCTACCTGCTTGATATGGACGAACGCTGACCACCGCCCACAGTCCACATCCCCGCCTGCATCCTCCCCGCGCACAGACTGCACGTCCCCCTCGACGACGCGCCCTTCGCGGAGCTCGTCGGCCTGCTTGGCGGTGTGGTCGAGTGGGTACGGGGCGTCCTGGAACAAGACACCAGCACACCCGCGCGCATCCTGATCCACTGCGCGCACGGCATCTCGCGCAGCCCTGCGGTGGGCGCGGCGCTGCTCGTGGCGCTGCCGCTCGTCGAGTCCCAGTTCCCGAAGGGGATGGGCAGGACGGGGACGTGGAGATGGGGATGGAGGTGGACAAGGAGGAGCTAGAGGGAGAAGGAGAGGGGTGGACGTCCCCCGCGCGGCACTGTGCCTCGCCGGCGTCGTTCTTCCCTCCTTCCTCTGCATCTCCCTTCTCTGTGCCCTCGTCCGCATTCACACCAGCGTTCTCCAGCACACCGATACCTTCCGGCACCACACCCGCCCTTGCTTCTACTGCACTCGCATCCTCCACGAGTCTCTCTTCCACGACCAGCAGCCTACACCCTCCACCCCTGCCCACGGTGCGCCGCACGCTCTCCGCCCCGGCTGCGCTCGCATACGTTTCCGCGCGCCGCCCTGCCGCGGACGTAAACTGGGGCTTCCGCGCGCAGCTGCGGGAGTGGGAGGGCGTCTGTAGGGGGGCGGGGGCGGCTTCGTCGCTCTAGTCCTTCCCTATCTTCTATCTTTCTCTCTCGCTCTTTGTTGTCGTGGAGAAGAGGGCGGTGTACATACGAGGAGGAGGAGGGGAGCCTTGTACATATGAGTGAATGTGTACAAAGCCGGGCGAGGGAGAGAGTCGGTCTAGTGTAGCTATCTAGCACCCCAAAAGCCGAAACCGAAACCACAAACCACAAATCGCAATCTTGCGAGTGTACATACAGTGTAAGTATATGATCGAAAGAAGCAGGAGAGTGTACGAGTAGGAAGAAGAAGAATCGAATTCCAGTTGTCTGTGTCCTCAGTGGGTGGGTCCGCGTTCTCAGGAAGGGAGACGCGAGGGTCTGTTTCTCTATTATGTAGATGTACTTTATTCGCCTGTAATTTACGCTACTACTATTGCCATTTATCTGTTGTACATATCCTCTCTTAGATCTTCTGGGCGCGGTCTCAGGCTCTCGAGATGTATACAAACGACAAGCGAGGTACTAAGACAAGGAAGGTAAGTATTAAGCCGTTGCGACGAGGCTTTTCTGGGTCTGAGCTTGGCCGTCCAGGATGTGTAAAAGTAGTAGGCGAATAAAGACCCACGGAGCGGATCTGGGCACCATGATGAACATTTATTTTCTCATGTCGCGGCAGTATGTATGTTGGGCACTAGTGGCCAGTGGCCACTATGGCCTAGGATGATTTGCAAGCCTCGCCTCGTATTTAATAGACAACGCCGGCCGCTAGTTAGCGCGAGATGCCTGTACGCGATTGATGCTCGCCTAAGTATTCCTCGCCTTGTCCCGCCGGTTTGGAAATTTCGTGCTACAACAACCGTCAACCGTCAACATAAAATCCATATCCGTCCTCCCCGCTCCTCCCCGCTCTTCCGGTCTCTAGGCATCCCATCGCCGCCCCATGCAGCGCGCATAATTGTCAATCGAATGCCGTGTCCGCGTTTCAGATTCCCATGGAGTTTTTGCGCACGGGTGCTATCCATGCATACATACCAGCGTTTTGTGGCTAAAACATCCGATGTGCAAAGAAACAGTAAGTATTGCGGAATGCGCAGGACGCTGTTTGATTTGGTTGTATTTACTCGCACAAGTCCGCGACGCGGCGGTACGTGATCTCTGATTTGCCTCTTCGCAGACGCCGACGACAATCTTCCTTTGGCGCGGCTTACACCGGACCAGCACATCTCTGGCAACATTTGTGACTACGGGCCGAGGAATTCTACCAAACGACGCTCGCCGGGGTGAAGAAGAGGGATAGACCCGGTAGGTGGTTCGATGTGGGGATAAAAGTGGAGAAGAGAATTGTAGGTTGGTGGAGAGTGAAAGTGTACGTTTCGTAAAGTAATAGAGAAACGTACGTTCGGGGAGAGAAGTACGTAGTAGTCGTAATTCGTCCAAGCAAGGTAGCGTTAAGCGTCCGCGGATTTGTAGGCAAATCACGGAGTAAGAGACAGCAGCAGTTGCAGGTCCCAAACATAGGTGTTTGGTACCTAGTCGTGTGTACAGCGTCCGTTTCGAGAGTAGGATAGAAATCAGTCAAGTACCCTGCGCGAAGCACGAGTAGAAAGTCTGCGCGAAGCACGACTCAAAATAGCTTTGGCAGCTGGAATGAATCCGGCTGAAGTAGTGTCGTGGGTGGTGCTAAAGATTCGTAGGCGGTTCCGTGAAGTTGAACAAGACGTAAGACGTCCTATTGACTCGACTTGCGTGTGTCGTGGCACCCGATGTGGTGGTAGGAGGCAAACAAGAAGGTGACATAAGTGATCCGTAACAAGTTACATAAACCAAAACACCCGACGCGCCCGTACTCAAAGGCCGTCGGGGCTGCACTAATAATAAAAATATGTGTAAGTAGCCCATGTCAAGGCAATAGACAGGTTCCCTCCCGACTAGTTCTTCTGTCCACCCAGGGGATGTGAATGGTCGCAATGGCTCAGTCCAAAAATAAGCACAAGAAGCGAGGGGACCGCCCGCCAACGATCCCAGTGCCGGCCCGCAACGGCACTCTTCCATGCTGGACCTACTACCCCTAGATATTCGAATTAACCATTCGTTCGGCCGCCTGGTAGAGAAAGGTATGTAGCTATAAGTAAAATAAATGTCGTTAAAATACTCCCGTAAACCAGACTAAATCGGCGACGCCCGGGAACGTCACCGGGGATGCTGAACGAAAAGGAGGATGGAGTTTGCCCGAAGAATACTCGGGGCTTGCCTTGGGTTCGCGTTCTTGAAGTCTTGCCCGTGACTGTGCAGGTAGAACACGATATGATGCGATTCGGACTCTAAGTCCGAATAGCGCCGGCTAAGCGCTCATCGTCCGAAGAACAAAGTCCCTGTTAAATCGAATGCATGAGGTGTTCGTCAGTAAACTATAAAACCAAGGAAAAATAAAAGAGAATATAAAATAGGAAGGATGCTTGGTATGCGTGTTTATTCCAAGAAAAAGCGGAAAATAACGACGTTGTTGTTGTAGGGGTCGGGATGCCCCAACGTCGTGTTTCCACGCCTCGGCCATCCGCCCCCTCCACAGGGGCGTCGAGGAAGAGCGTTTGAGTAGGTACCGACCGTAATTACTCGAACCAACGGTCGCCGGAGGATGCGGTCCAAGAGAGCCTTGCTAGATTCTATCCAGTATCACGCTGTGAACCGCCGCCTCGTCAGATCCTCGTTCCACCGTCGAAGTCAGAGTACCCTAGTCGGGGACATCGCTTGTGATTGCTACACCCCCACTGAAGACTTTTCTGGTTTGGCTCGCCTTTAGTGCTGGCCAAATATGAATACGATACGCCACTTGGCGTATCGTATTCAGTGCTCCGGGCCCGTATCGTATTTTTATTGTATCATATTCATATTCACAAGGTTGAATATGAATATATTTTGAATATATCTAAATATATTTAGTCGTCGTGATTCTTGATGAAATGCATGTAGTTTACGCCCTGGCCAAGCCCCGACCTCAACCATTCCTTGGTAACAGTATCCACAGACACCGTCTCCGCAGTTATGGATGACCGAGCATCCGATAGTGTGTGCTTCACACTGGAAAAAAAAGATTAGGCCATGTTTTCCACGGCACATTTTGTCCAGGGGATCCCCAGGTTTCTTCTGGAATACATTTTCCCATTGTGAATTGAAGGTGAAGTATTGCTCATCCGAATAGCAGGGGAATACAGTGGGTTTGGGATCAGCGGCCTTGGCGTCATTCTGTGACCGTCCACAGAAGCGCCCCGGTTTTGATGTGATTCAGAGTCCGCTACTTACTATGCCGCAGCCTGATCCGCCGGGGAGCCTAGCTGAAAGATTGGCGAGGCTCAGAGACTCCCGAGAGCGAAAGATGATGGTTTCTGATGGCCGACATCGGAACTTCAGGTGGGTCACTGTATTCAAATATATCTGAATACACCCGGCCCCGTATCGTATTATATTCATATTGTATCGTATTCATATTCACTTGCATTCATATCCAGACAGTCATCCCGGGCTCATATCGTATTCATATATATTTGAATATATTCAAAATATATTTTTCCGTATCGTATTTTTGGCCAGCACTACTCGCCTTAGGTTTTCCAGTCGACATCAATCCCGCAAATGAATAAGAAACCTTTAGCGACATTACGACTTTCCTACTCTCGGACCAGCACATTCTGAGACTACATGGCATTGCCGCATTAGAGGGTCGGTCGACTCTCCATTCTATCCAGCATTACGCTAGGTATACACACTGACATCGCAACACCCTCATTTCGCCAGTGAAATCAGAGTTCCCAAGTCTCCACCCCACGGAAACAATGGTGCTCATGGTCGGTGAGGACTCGTCTGGCTTGGCTCGTTTTATGCCTCACTGTTAGGCACTGCCGTGATATTCAAGCCGGTATGAACCACAAATTGAATAGGAAACCTACGCCCGAAGGAAAAATAGGTCCAGATGGCTGCTATCCATATTTCTGTATTCCATGGCTGAGCTGCGGGTACGGTCGAATCAGCTCCCGCTATAAACTGATCTTCACTGGTCGTGCAGACAGAAATCACGCAGCGCGGCTGTAGCATCGAATCCTCTAGTAGCTTCACAGGATGTTTACAATATAGTACGTACAACCGATATATTCTGTTATTTAAATCACCACCACAAAAACAGAGTATCAAGGCTTTACCACTCTCGTAATGAAGGCCGTGTTCAGGCAATGTGGATGCTTCCGGCTGGGTTACACAGTGGAGCGTCGTAAGTTGGCATTTTGCCTGCTAGTCATTGGCATACATTAACCCGCGGGTACGTTTAGCCTATCCATGGAAGTGGACCTCCCCAATCGTGCTGGGCGCGTTTCTCGCAATTTCCATTTTCTCGCCGCTTTGAATGGTGTGCGCTGTATTTTGTCTCGCAACACTGGCTTATGGCAAAGACAGTTCCGCTTTCGGCCTACAGTGTTGTGCAAGAGTTCACGTACCGGCCCAATGACACCCTTCCCGCCGTAGCGCTGAGCAGTCTAGTCCCCTCGATGTTCCAGCAATCCACTGTCACCTTCACTCCTCAGCTTCTCACGGTGGGCGATATCATCGGATTGAATGGATCTGTCTTCAACTACACCGTAGTTGATATATTCGATGGTGTCGATCAAACTAAACCGGTGTCTTCCATTTTATACTACAATAGTCTGTTCTCGGGTGGTTGCGACGTAGTGCGTGGGTTGCGTGGGTCGCGATTTCCCTAAAACTGCCTTTTCTGATCCTTCCTTCAGACTGAGATGACTGAACGTCGGCCTTGATAGAATGTTGGGAGCCCCACACTCCCTGAGTGGGCTGCCCAATATCAGATGCGGGTCAGAATAGTTTTCATCATGGCTGTTAATTTCTTAACAAGAGCTGCAGGTTACCATCACCTGTCGAGTCCCGACTCTCTTTCGCATGGTCTCTGGACTGGCTTAGCGCTCCAGATGGGTCACGACAACCAGGTTTAGGGCACAGCC